>WNWU01000006.1:43671986-43699844 GCA_012654045.1 Ptyas mucosa | reverse complement strand
TCTCTCTCTCTCTCTCTCTCTCTCTCTCTCTCTCTCTCTCTCTCTCTCTCTCTCCTCAAGTGGAGAAACACAATCGTATTTTTCTCATTAGTAGCCATTCTATGTTATTTTATTTTCACTTGTCTGATTACAAAACGGAGGCTGAAAAATAAGATATAGGATATGGGAGTACTGCATGGATTAGCATGTTATGCAACCTTAAGCAATGAGGCTGTATTTATTGCTATGTTGTCCTTTTCTTATCAAATTCTAAGATTTAATTTTTAATATTGAAAATGTATTAAAAAATAAACATTTTCTAAGCAGGACTCCTAAATTGTCAAGCATCGTTCTGGCTTGATGTGTTTTAATCAGAATGATTAGGGAGGCTACAACTCCTTAATTCTTGGATGAAAGTATCTAGAAAAAATCAATGTCTTGCTCCTAATGGATTATCAACCAGTATTTTCAAAATGACTATTCTCCATGGTCTCCAGGCAATTGCTCCTAGCACTGGTGGTGGTAATAAGTGCACTGCCACCCTGCTCCTCTGTGGCTCTATCCTGCTGCCTCCTCTCTTACTAGGCCCGGTGAGTTCCCTTCAGTGGAAGAAGTTCTGCTGCCCTATTGCACTCACTGAGTGTGTCCCAGGACTGTGCTCTTGCCCAGTGTGTAAATCCCAGGCCAAGAGTGTGTGGAAAATGATCGTGAAGATCGGGATTGATAGTGGAGGGTAGCAGGGATAGGTGGTGTAGTGCAAGGTAGTCAAAAGGGCAGAGATGGTGGAGACAGGCATGTGGGAGAAATTGATGCAGAGGCAGTTCGTGCAGGGCAGGAGAACACGACCATGGGATGCTGCGCCAGTCATAAATGTGGGCCAAGTGCCCAAATTTTGATCATATGACTGGAGGACTCTTCAACAATCAGAAAGTCTAGGAATGATCATAACTACCATTCATTCAGTGGAGTTGTTATTTTTGAATGGTTCCTGAATGAATGGTAGTAATGGGGTAGGAGACTACCTGTAAAATGTAAATTGAATTCACTAGAGATGAGTTTTTTAAATAAATATATATGATACAAGGAGTAATAGAGTTAAAAATGAATGGATGATGATGTTTGAATAGGGATAGAATTTAAAAAATGACTGATGATGAAAGTATTTCATAGGGCTTGGTCATATACAGAAAATGGATAAAAATTAAATCACAACATCCTGCCTGGATGTTGCTGGATTTCAGTTTCCACTTTCCTAGCATGACTAGATAGAAATATAGTCAAGTAACACAATAGCTGTCATAAAGGTGTAGTGTGAAAATAGTTTCAGACGACATGTAAGACACCAAGAGCTGTCCCCTTCCCATTTGACAGGATGCTTCCTTTTATACAGATTAATATGCTCTTTATAATCAGCTGGGAAGACTTCCAAACCAAACACCCTGCTGTAGCCACCTAATACTTTTATTTTCCAAGGAAGTTTTTGTAGCCCAGAGGCAATTTCTGGAAATATACAGTAGATGAGGAAAATTTGCTCCTTGTTTCCTATTAAAATAATTTTTGACTTCCCAGTTAGGACTTGATGCACCAGCAAATTCTCAAACTTTAAACTATACTATTGGAAGTTGTTTTAAAAATTTCTTAACCCAGAGTTTATTTTTACATAATAGTTGAAGATATGATAATTGCCCTCGTAATTTGGAATAAAAAGAATATACTATTTAAAAAAATTAATAGTCTTATTTCTAAATAATGTTAAATAGGTTTCTTATGAATATGAAATAAGACTAATTCATCAAAAGATTATTTTCAAGTTTATGAATTTTAGTGCATTTTAAGAAGATTTGTATGTCAAAATCTTTATGCTGCAAATATAATATATTTGAAGAAAGTTTGTCCCATGCGATTTGATCGTATGACTGTTCCATAGTTATCCTTTTTTGGGTTGAACACAAGTATTCACATTATTATGAATTTGATCTTGGGTAGAGAAATATGGTTTAAATATGTTATTGCTATATTGAATTATATATAAAAAACTTGTGATTTATTTTTATGAAGAAATTTGGACTCACTGAGTGTGGAAAGTAGGTCAAAATTATTTGCTGGAAAATACTGCTATTCCAGACTTAAAGTCCCTGCATTCAATCTCTCGTCTTTGAATGAATACACACAATCACATATAAACATATAGTCTTCTACATTGTGATTGCTCCCCTCTTATTTTAATAAAAATAAAGAGCATGCCAGATTCAATTTCTAAAAAAAGAAAACAATCCATTAAAAATGTAAAATATCAAGAGGGAGAGAGATCATGGAGGATAAAAGAAAGATTTTTATGGATGCATTTTATAGGCACACCATATTTACAGAATGTCCTTTTTTCATCTTGAGGCATATCTCTTAATTTTAATCCTTAAAAATATATTTACATTCTCCAGCATTATGCATTATCCACTACAAGTATCTCTGTTAGGATGAACACACAATTCCAGTGCAGTAGTGGCAGGTCAAGGGTGAATCAAATTTAAAAACTGGAAAAATTCTACAAATTATTTTACCCTAGAAAACAAAAATATATTCTCTGGAATTAACTATAAAATAATAATGAATTAAATACCTAGCAATTACATGCCTTTTATGTCATCTTAAGATAACTTGTTTTATCTAATAGCATGGTCAGCCCTGACTGTTAATAATTTTAATTCAAACCAGTGGACTTGCTGCTGTCCATAACATTTTATTTATTTATTTATTTATATTTATTTTCGTCAAGTATGTATTAGGTAACATATATAAGTATAAACATGATTATGAATACATGAAATGGATATGAATAAACGGGGACATAAGAACAGGGACTGTAGGCACGTTGGTGCGCTTATGCACACCCCTTAAAGATCTTTTAGGAATGGGGTGAGGTCGACAGTAGACAGTCTAAGATTAAAGTTTTGGGGGTTTGGGGAAGAAACCACAGAGTCAAGTAGTGTATTCCAGGTATTGACAACACTGTTACTGAAGTGGTATTTTCTACAATCAAATTTGGAGCGATTTACCATAAGTTTGTATCTATTGTGTACTCGTGTACTGTTGTGGTTGAAGCTGAAGTAGTCATTGACAGGTAGGACATTGTAGCAGATAATTTTATGTATAATACGTTATGTATATTATGTACAATAGAATCTCATCCCATTGTTTAGATAATTAATTAGTTAAAGAAACAAAAGCTTCCCAGTGAGAGTTTTATAAATTAGCTAAGTCTGTATTGTGAACATGATTTCTTTATGAAAGGAAGATTTTAGATATTCTAAGATGAAAATAGATTTTTAATTTTTTTAAAAAATTCTTCTTTCTCTTTTAGCATTCTTAACCAAGTTTCAAAATTTAGTCTGATGTGAGAATTTGTTCCTAATGTTTACATTTTGTTCTTTACAGATTTGTAAGTGAAACAGTTTCTCTATAAACAAAGATCAGGATGACCAGCTCTGCCCGAGAACATCTGCTTTTTGCCCGACGGCGTAATCCACAATTGCGTTATACTTTGAGTCCAGAGAACCTCCAAAGCCTTGCATCTCAGGGCACTGTGGCTGAGAACGTGAACTTGCAGCGTGCCAACAGTGACACGGATCTGGTGACTTCTGAGAGCCGCTCTAGCTTGACTGCAAGCATGTATGAATACACTCTAGGACAATCTCAGAACCTCATCATTTTCTGGGATATTAAAGAAGAAGTGGATCCCACAGACTGGATTGGGCTATACCATATTGGTAAGTAATGGGCTTTTACTTTCCTTATAAATAGAAAATTTCAGCATCCAAGAATTACAAGTCAGTCTGGTAAAATTAGTTCAACACTCAGGAAACAAATATTAACACTAAAGGAACAATAATTATATACAATATAAGAGAGACTTGGATAGAATTGAATGCATATACTGTACATCTGTAGTAATTTAAAACAGGTGTTAAACTGGAACTATCAGTTAAATAAGAGCAGGATAGACTAACCAAATCTCATACTAATTTTTTAACTGCCTTCCAAAGGTCATCCTATTAACCCAAAGTTGAAAGGAGGGAGGGAGCTGAATCCAGAGTCAAGTGCAAAGTCCTTGAAGGCTGGAATTTAGAAATCCAGCTAAATCCCTATTCAAAGGGGTATTAAGAATGAACTGGATTAAAGGGAGAAATAAAGGCAGACTGATACAGGGACGTATCCTTTAAACATATGTATCAATTGCTAGTTTAAACTGGATTATTGCTTAAATAAGAAGCTGGTACTGAGACATGAAAATATAGGTAGTCCTTGACTTACGACAATTGAGCCCAAAATTTCTGTTGTTAAGTGAGACATTTGTTAAGTGAATTTTGCCCCATTTTACAACTTTTCTTGCCACAGTTATTAAATTAATCCCTGCAGTTGATAGGTTAATAACCTCGTTGTTAAGGGAATCTGGCTTCCCCATTGACTTTGCTTGTCAGGAGGTTGCAAAAGGGAATCATGTGATCTTGGGACACAGCAACGGTCATAAATATGAACCAGTTGCCAAGCATCTGAATTTTGATCACATAATCTTGGGGATGCTGCAAAGGTCATAACTATGAAAAACAGTCATAAGGCACATTTTTCAGTGCTGTTGTAACTTTGAACCATCACTAAATGATCTCTTGTAAGTCAAGAACTATCTGTAGTGTGGAAGGATGTGATCAACCCAAAATGGCAATCTTCTAGACTAAGATTTGATTGCTTGAGGAGACAATTATAATATTCTAGATGAGAAAAAATCAGAGACCATATGCTGCAATCTGCCTTGTCAGAAACTCCCAGATCCTATTCATCAAGTGAAACTTAGCATCTTAGCTGTAAAATCAGTAAATGGGCAGGAAGTCAGCTGATCTACAATGAGGAAGTGTAAGATTTTGTTGAACTGTTCTCGGTAATTTTCATTAACAATGAATGTGTTTGTTTTGATCATCTCTTTTCATACTATATAAAACAAGACGTTCTGTTTAAACTATCTTGCACAATCTTTAATTTGATAGCATTTGGGGAAGTAGTACTGAATTAATTTCAAAACCACAGGAATGCTTTTTTAATCATGGTTGTACATACTATTATATTACATATGAAAGTTGGGCCATGTGGTTATATTCTTTTTTATAACTTATTTCTGTGATATACTGTACCTACGCTTTTTCTTCTGATGTGTACTAAAATGAAGGTGTATTTCTGAATTCAAAGATCAGTGGAAATTCTGCTATTAACGTAAATAATAGTCAGCATTAGCTAAACACAAATTATACAAAAGGTTTGTTCATCAGATAATTTACTTTTTTGATGATTTTTTTTTCTTCCATTCAATTGTGTCTGATTTTCTGCCTGGACAAGTCCCTTAAGTTTTCTTGGCAAGGTTTTCCAGCAGTGGTTGGCCAAATGCTTCTTTCCTAGGACTGATAGAAAGTCATTGGTCTAAGGTCTCCTAGCTGACTTTGTGCTTAAAATGAGATTAGAATTCACCTTTCCCCAGTTTCTAGCGTGAAGCTTTAAACCATTACATCAAATCAGCTCTCCGTTTGTTGATACAGAGGCACAAAGAACTTGGATGATAATAATTTTCCTGTGCGCTGCTCCAACTATCCATGAATGGGTTAAATCCTTCAGCCTTTGGCAATAACTGAGTGAGAGCTAATTTCCCTTTCCTGCTGCCCAGCCACGCCCCCAATCCCATGAGACCCCAGTCTTCACTCAGTTGTTGGCAAACGCTGAAGTTTTTTTTCAGAGCTCGTGGATTTTTTCCAAAGTTTTCCCTTTCCTTGGGGTTCGCATAGGCTTTTGTTTTATTTTTGATTATATTTCTTTTCCGGGTTGCTGCCTTTGCAGCGAAGAGCGGAGAATCACTTGTCAGCTGGGCGGCGGGCTCGGAGCTCCAGCCTGCCCACGCCTCAGTGCTCAGCAGCCGCCCTTGATAACATTGCCGGACGCCGTTTCTCTCGGGGAGAGACCAGCTTCTGCTTCATCATGGCTGCGGGTGTGCTGGGCTCAGCGGCCATCCCCGCCAGTGCGGATTATCGCCATGTTAGTCAGGGAGAGGCGGAGATCTAGCAGAGGCGAAGGGAGCGCAGCACGCAATTGGCGAGTTGGCAGTGAGGCTATCCGACCCCCCTGGCATTACGAGGAGCCCTTTCTGGCCGTATGGGCTGTGCACGACATTTGGTAGGACCTTTGGACCGCCATTGTGAGTCCGCATCTTCCCCAACCCTTTTGAATCTTGCACCACGTGTGCCCGCCATCTTGGTGGACCTTCGGGCGGCCATTTTGAGCACTTCAAAGTGGCCGGCTCCCTCCTAACTAACAGTCAGCGGCCTACTTGATCCCGGATTTTTGGGGAAGACCCTCAACCACGGAGTTCTTTCTATATAAGGCAGTTTGGGGACCTTCAGGCCTCATCTACCTGGAAGCCTACAGATAGCTCACTCTGCTTTAGGCCCAAGGCTACAGTTACCGGGTGACTGTTCACAGCTCAGAAGGAGCAACCATGTCAGATTCCCCTCTCTCCTCTGACTTGGAACTAGAACCAAGCCCACCTCGCAAGATGGCCAAATCTGACAAAAAGCACTCGGGGAAGCGGACAGAGAACTCCAGCCGCAAAGCCCATGCGGACAAGGCACCTCCCATCCAGGATAAAGATGCTTTAAGACGCCATAAGGCGCTGGAGCACCAGTGCGCCAAAGCTCAGAAGGCTGCGGCTGCAGCAACAGCCCTGTAGACTGGTTCTTCAAAAGGCACACTGGCAGCATCAGGAGAGGCAGACCTTGGAATTACAAGCTTAGCCGAACTGGTTCTAATTCCAGTGACCCGTGGCCCAACCAAGTTGGGCCACTCGTTACTCCGTACCAAAGGAGTTTCCCTCTCTTTGCCAGATGTTTCCATCGCTGGTTCTTCAAGTCTTCAACACCGTGTGGTGGAGGCGACATTTACACAAACGGCAGCAGGTTTACAAGCACCAGAGGAGCCCTTACTGACATCTCAATTGGATTTCCAGTCTATGTTCTCATCTGCATTATCATCTCTCCTGGCTGCAGGATTGCAGCAGGCCGCACAGGTCCCTTTACAGACATTGACGGGCCAGGGGATGCAACACCGGCAGCAGCCTCAAGCCCATCCGTCTCAAGTTCATGCATCTTCATCCGAAGACTCAGATTAAGCAGAGGAGGGGCCTGAGGATATGGAGTTCTCAGAGGACGAGGGCTTGATCCCCGATACTCCAGCCTTCACTGGATTGTTCTGACCGGCGCTGTTCAAGTCCCTTCTCCATAAGGCTCATCTTATGACTAATTTGGGAGTGCCTGGGGAGGTCACGACACCCTCTCATACGGTCGTGGGGCCACATGATGCGCTCTTCAAATCTTCTAAACCGGAAAAGGACTGTATTCCTTGCCCTCAATTGTTTGTGGACATAATCCAGAACCCCTGGGGACAGCCGGCCTCCCTTACGACACCCAGCAGTTTGGACAAGAAGCTGTACTGCTCTGCCCCTGAACTGGAGGACTTATTGGCCCTTCCGTCGGTAGACCAACTGGTAGCGACCCTGTCCTCTACTTCAATGATCTCCACGGATGCCTTGGACGGCCTCAAGGCTGAGGAAAAAAGGACAAAGTGGGCCTTTCACAAGTCACATCAGACGGTGGCTTGGGCGATTAGATCAACTACAGCAACGTCCTTTTTCAACAGGGTGTCTCTCATTTGGCTACAGCAGCTGCAGGAAAGGCTTCCTCCAGAGGACACCAGGCTACATCAAGACATAAACAAAATTATAGCCGCCACTGAATACACCACGGATGTGTCACTGAACGCCGCAAAATTTGCCTTGAGGGCTCTGGCCTCGACTGTCACAGCTAGAAGGCTGTTTTGGCTACACCCCTGGAAAGCTGATCTTAAGGCAAAATGGAAGCTGGCCGCTGCTCCGTACAAAGCTCTGGACTTATTTGGGGCGGCTTTAGAACCTGTCCTGATTGAGGACAAGGACAAAAGGAAGGTGCTCCCATCGGCTTACCGCCACCAGGAGCGCAGATATATACCATATGGTCACCAACAGCTCTTTCGTCCCAACTCAGGGCCCAGGGGGCCCTCATCACAGCGCTCCCAATATCAGAGCGGCGATCGGCATCAAGACAGACAATAGTTCCAAGACCGCAGCCAGAACCAACAGTCCAAACGACCCTTCCGTGGGGCCAATTTCAAAGCCGCCAGGAGGGGGAAGTGACGCCCGAGCTGCGGGCCACATCGGTGGGAGACGCCAGCTATTCCACTAACAATGGGCCCGGTCAACATCGGACTTGTGGGTAAAGCGCACGACTTCATCAGGTCTCTCCATCGAATTCTCCGGACTGCCTCCCCGTTGCTTCTTGTGTTGCCCGGCCCCGCTCTCCAAGGGGCTCAGCCTCCTGATGTCACAAGAGATAGCACACCTCTTAGAAATCAGGGCCATAGAACCAGTACCACAAAGTCAACATGGCTCCAGTTTCTACTCAATCCTCTTCCTCGTACCCAAGAATTCCGGAGGCTGGAGGAGCATCTTAAACCTAAAACAGCTGAATCAGGCAGTCCAGTACCGCAGATTCAAAATGCACTCCCTCCAGTCGATATTAGCGGGGGTGAGACAGGGGGATCTCCTCCAGTCAGTCGACTTACAAAAAGCTTATCTACACGTGCCCATTCACCCCGACCACCGTCAGTTCCTAAGGTTCGAGTACGTAGGTCAGCACTTCCAGTACTGCGCAATGCCCTTCGGGCTATCATCAGCACCCCGCACCTTTATTAAGCTGGTAGCGGTGGTGGCGGCCACACTCCAGGCAATTCTGGTTCGAGTTCTCTGTTACTTCGATGACATTCTGGTCCTCTTGTCATCGCACAACCAGGCAGTCAGGGACATGGAGCTGGTCCTGAAAGCCTTCCAAGATCACGGCTTCATGATCAACTTCGAGAAAAGCCATCTGCAGCCTTCTACCTGGCTCCTTTACTTGGGGGCGGTGATAGACTCGGTCAAGGGCCAGGTATTCCTGTCCCCAGAAAGAGTCCAGAGCATTTGAGACCTGATCCAGCAAGTCTTGACATGGGGGAGAGTACCATTAATTCAACTATCATGCCTACTGGGGAAGATGGTTTCTTGCTTCGGCATCGTACCGTGGGCACGCAGACACTCGCGGTCTCTCCAATGGTTCCTTCTCCCGTTCCAATGGGCGGGCCGAGCCAACTCGAAATGCGAAGTGATCCTACCATCATAAGTCCGTCTCTCCCTCACTTGGTGGATGTCTCCCTTGCTCCTCAAGGGCTGCAAATTTCTAGACCTGGACAGATTGACTCTCACCACAGACATAAGCCTTTGGGGGTGGGGCGCACACCTTCGCAACCTAGTGGCGCAGGGCCAGTGGTCATGGGGTGAACGGCGCAGCAGCATCAATGTCCTGGAGCTCCGGGCAATCAAGCTAGTCTTACAACAATTTCAAACCGCAGTACAAGGCCACCACCTTTTGATCCTGACGGACAACATCTTGGCCAAGGCACACGTGAACAGAGAGGGGGGCACGAGGTCTCGAGCGGTGATGTTCGAGTCCGAGGCCCTGTTCAGTTGGGCGGAGAGGCACCTACTCTTGATCAAGGCAGATCATATCTCAGGGTCGACCAATATCAGAGCAGACTGGCTCAGTTGAGAACAGATAGATCTGGCGGAGTGGCAACTACATCCCCACCTATTTCGGGAGCTCTCCTCTCGGTTCGGGACTCCGGTGTTAGATTTGTTCGTGACTCCAGACAACGCCCAGTTACCTAGTTTCGTGTCTTGCTACCCAACGCCGCAGGCGGAGGATCACGATGCTCTTCGTTGCAAATGACCCAGTGGCCTACTATACGCCTTTCCACTGATTCCACTCCTTCCACGCCTCATCTGGAAGTTACTGGCCGAAAAAGCCGACCTACTGCTGGTGGCTCCCAAATGGCCTCGAAGAATGTGGTACGCCGACCTAGTGGCTCTATTCATAGACCAACCGTGGGTGATTTCACCACCCCAGGTAGTGCTGTGCCAGGGGGCGGTCAGTCATCCAGAGCCTCAGTGGCTTCAATTGGCTGCCTGGCATTTGAGTGGGTCATTCTAAGGAAGAACAAGTGGTCGGACAGGGTTGTCAACACTATTCAGGCGGCGAGACAACCCTCAATGGCTTGCATTTACGAGGCCTCATGGCAGGCATTCTGTTGTTGGTGCGCCCACCACCATGTGGATCCTACAGCTGCGGCGGTAGAAGACATCCTCAAATTTCTGCAGACTGGACTAGACAATGGACTGGCCCCCACTACCCTAAGACGTCAGACAGTGGCCTTGTCAATGGTCATTACGTGTGCACCCTACCAGTCGCTGGCGCATCACCCACTCATCAAGGGCTTTCTTCATGGCACTACGAAACTGCGCCCCCCACAGTGCACCATTATCCATCATGGGATCTTCCTCTTGTGTTGCGGGCCTTGATGGGCCCCCCCTTTTGAACCTTTGGGATCAATAGCTCTCAAGTACTTATACTTCAAGGTGACCTTCCTCCTGGCTATCACCTTGGCTAGGAGAGTTTCAGAACTGGCGGCTCTTTCTGTTCGAAACGATCTTTGCATCTTTAGAGACACCATGGTGATTCTGCGCCTGGACCCCTCCTTCGTGCCCAAGGTGAATTCCTGGTTTCACCGTGCCCAGGAGCTCATCTTACAGGATTTCTGCCCCTCCCCTTGCGACCACAGGGAGAGGCAATGGCATACCCTAGATGTTCGTTGTGCGCTACACCATTATATTCGTAGGACAGCTTCTTTTCGCCATATGGAAGCACTCCTAGTATCATTCAATCCGGCCTCCATGGGCCTGAAGATCTTGGCGTCCACGGTCAGCAGGTGGATTAAGGCCTGTATCGCTTTGGCATATGACTTGAACTCCATACCGCTGCCCAGCAGGATTCTGCCGCATTCCACCCGTGGTGTGGCCACTATGGCAGCCTCGGCAACACAGGCGTCGGTAGCAGATATTTATAGAGCAGCGACCTGGTCATCGTTATCACTGTTCATTCGCCACTACAAGATTGACGCTTATAATTCGGCAGAGGCGTCCTTTGGCCACAGGGTGCTTCAAAGGCTCCTGGCAGAGGAGAACACTGGAGGCAGTCAGCTTCCCGCCCGTGGGTTTTGAGCTTGGGTATATCCCATTCATGGATAGTGGGAGCAGTGCACAGGAAAATGGACGTTGACTTACCTGAACGTCTCTTTTCTGGGCTCTGCGTACACTATCCATATCCTCGCTGTGTTTGGCTTCCTGCCTGGTTATTGTTCCTGGTGTTTGAAGCTGTTTCTTAATAAAGTTATGGTTCATTTACCTAGCAGTTGTGGCTTACTGCGCCTTCATTTCAGACTGGGATCTCATGGGATTGGGGGCGTGGCTGGGCAGCAGGAAAGGGAAATAAGCTTTCACTCAGTTATTGCCAAAGGCTGAAGGATTTAACCCATTCATGGATAGTGTACGCAGCGCCCAGAAAAGGGACGTTCAGGTAAGTGAACGTCCATTCTATTTGAACTATTTTTACCATGTTTAATTCAGTGGTGGGTTGCCCCCGGTTCTTACTGGTTCTATAGAACTGGTAGTAAAACCGGTGGGAGGCTCCGTCCACCAACCCCGACATCATCAAAATGCTTCTGCGCATGTGCAGGAGCACACACGTGGCCCCGTTGCAAACCAGTAGTAAAGGTAAATAGAACCCACCCCTGGTTTAATTGTATAACTTTGCATCATTGTGATGTTTTTCCTTGAGATTGTCTATTTGTTCCTTCTTTCAAGCTTGCTTAAAATTGGATGTATCAGGGCTTAGGAAATAAATCCCACAGCTGAGTGATCCTTTGATATAACTAATGTGTTTTGTATTCTAGGTTATTTCTAGCTTAATGTAATAGGTAACACATGTGAGTTGGGATGTGTCTAGTTTGAAATGAACTGATATATAGTTATCATAGCCAACAGTTTTATTAAGGTGGTATAAAAGTACAATAAGAAACCACATTGCACAATAGATGAAAATTCTTTAAAGAATTTGACCTATCAAATTAAGTCATTCCTTTCTTTTCTTTCTGCAAGCGGCATAGATTACATGTACTTTAGGTTTTATGCAGTTTGTCTTACGCATAAGAAGGATCTCTGGTCTGCTGCCAGAGTAATGCAGCACTTCAGTTACACTTTTCCCTTCAAATACTGGAGAACTGTTTGAAGGAGAATCATTTAGATCAGGGGTGTCAAACTCGATTTAATTGAGGGCCGCATCAGGGTTGTGTTTGACCTCTGGGGGTGGTGGCGTGGTGTGGCCAAGATAGGTGTGGCAAGCATGACATCACTTGTGTTGGGGAGTACCTGTGGTGGTGTTCTGTCCCCTCCCTGCTTCAGGAGCCCAGACAAGCACACACACAAACAGAAGTGTACGAAAGTCGTTTATTCACCATTCATAAACAACAAGCTGGCAGCGAGCCCGGGAGAGATAAAGACAGCTGTTATTTTGAGTTGCCACGGCCAGTCCCTGATAAGGCTCTCCGGCATGTCCAAAAACAAACAGTCTTAAGGTTAGCAAACACTTATCTGATGCAGTACTTCAGGAAACAAGCAGCCAAGTTAATAATTTGTTCATCACAAAAGCCAACAAGGTAAGGTCAGCTCCTTTTATACCTTGTGGGGCGTTGGCTTTGTGACTCATCACCTCGTGCTCGGCCCCACCCACTCCTTTGCTGAGCCCGTCTCTCTGATTGTCGCCACCTGGGATTAATCCACTCCCTCTCCTCATTAACGTCTGACTCGGAGGAGCTTTCCTCCTCAGGGCTTTCAGCTGGGGCCTGGGGTGGTGCCAAACCAGACGGGCCAGGAGAGGGGGGCCTTGCCTCCTCCTCCTCTTCACTTTCGGAGGGTTCTTCCTCCGAAGGTCCGGGTTCGGGAGCCGAAGACACAATAGGTGGCCTGAGTCCACTGTCAGTGAAAACAGGCTCCTGAGCTCCATTTTTGGCTGCAACAGCTTCCTGCAACCCTCTGCCAATGAAAACAGAGTTTGGGGTCCATGTGCGACCCTTGTGAGCTCTGTTTTCACTGGTAGAGGCACTGCGGGTCAGTCTTTTGCTATTTCCAGGGCAGCCCTGCGTGCCAGATCGGACCCCAGGGCCTTGAGTTTAACACCCCTGATTTAGATGAAGGAAAGTACTGACTTTGTAGAAGATTAAAATAAAGTCTGTTCCCCACCTCCCATTTTTTTCTGTCTTCCAGACTGGATAGGCATTGATATTAAATATATTTTTTATCATTTCATGAAAAATATTTATTTGAATTGTTTAAAAAAGTTGCTTCTCTGTAGGAAAGTGAAGAATTAAAAATTTCTAGTTAATTGTATGAGCATTAGTATGTGTCCCTAGTTAAGTACAGTAAATTTGATTCATTCATTAAAAATGTTTATTGCTTTGTTACATTGTTAACATAACTCAACTTACTGTTCACTAGTATATCCAATCACTATGGAAATAATTGAATGATTGGTTGATTGATTATGTGCCATTCATTGAGTGTCAGCACTTAGCTGTCAAACTCCCGGCCCATGGGCCAGATGTGTCAAGTGCTGGCCGCGCCCCTGCCCGATTTAGCGAAGAGAAAAAAAGTCCCGATATGTCACGTGACACCGCCATGACGATGTGAATTTGACATCCCTGATATAGATAGATTTTCCCTCAGCACTAGAACCTTCTGCAGAGAGTTAGATCTTTGCAGAATGTGTCCAAAGTAGGATAATTTTAGCCTATTCACAATTCTTTTATTAGGTATGCCAATTAAAATCTCTAGTAACTAGTTGTTCAGAGTAACACAATGTGACCTATAGAATGGAAAGCTGCTCATGTTAAAAGTTATACTGTATTTGTAACTAATATTAAGTATTTGATTAGTCATGCAGAGTATAAAATAGTTTGGACCGGGGTGAAATGCTCCCGGTTTGGACTGGATCGCCCAATCTGGTAGCGATGGCGGTGGGTGGTTGGGAGAATTGGTAGCAAAAATCCCTGCCCCCCCCCCCATGCCCAGTTGAGCCATACGATCATCAGAAGCTGTTTTTTTTACTTTTAAAAGCATTTTTTCTACAATCTCTTTGGCTGAAAAAATGCTTTTAAAAGAAAAAAAAAGCCTCTGATGATCATGCGGCTCAGCTGGGATCGCCAGAGGCTTTTAAAAGCATTTTTTTATGCAACCCCTTCAGCCGAAAAGGTTGTAGGAAAAAAAATGCCTTTAAAAGCCTCTGGCGATCCCAGCTGACTTGCCTGATTGTCAGAAGCTTCTAAAAGCATTTTTTTGTGCAACCTCTTAAGGTTGTAGAAAAAATGCTTTTAAAAGTAAAAAAAAAAAGTTGGCCATGCCCACCCAGTCACATTCCCCCCCCACACCAAGCCACGCCCATAGAACCGGTAGTAACAAATTTTAGATTTCACTCCTGGTTTGGACATAAGTTTGCTAGAAGTGAAGCTAGAAGTGAAATTTGAAGCTAGAAGTGAAATTCTTATACCTCATGTGACTGATTAAATAGTAAAAACTCTAGATATGTATTTTTAACCAAAATCTGGAAAACTACCTATTTAGGAAAAGATTTCCTTCCTTCCTTCCTTCCTTCCTTCCTTCCTTCCTCCCTCCCTCCCTCCCTCCCTCCCCATTTCTTCCCAAAAGCAAAAATCTTAACCATTATTTTACTGCTATTTTAGCAGTTCTGGTAAGGGGATTGGAAACATTTGAGTGCTTGCTGCATTTTTTAAAAAGGTGCTTGTTGTGCTTGGATATATCTGTATGTTGATAAATTTGTGTATCTATATTTAACAACTTTTTGTATATATAACTATTTGTTTCTAATTTAACAACTTTTTGTGTATGCACAGATTATGTATACACACTCACACACTTATAAAAGTATATCTGTCCAGGAAGACCTGCCCACAGGAAGAAAAACAATTGTTTTCCTGAAACAGAAAGATGGGAGCTATAGTAGGTGGATAATTGTGGAAGAATATAGTAATCAGTAGACCAGATCGAATACCTTCAAACCTCTGTAAAAAATGTCTTGGTCTGGGCACGATTTTCTTAAACCATCTTAGAGTCAAGCTGGCATGTGCACAGGACAGGAGCATATTACATGTAAGTTGCTTAAATGTAACTTTAATCTAGGTACATGTAAGGCAAGCAGGGGACTGATATAATTTGCAGATGATATTCAGGATAATAATGTTTGAAAAGGATCCCTTTCAACAGAATAAACATTAAGTCAAGTAGCAAATGCAATTCAGTTTAAATGTCTAAAGTATGATGCATTTGGAGCAAACAAACAACCTGACTTCCTTTCTGCACAGTTGGGTTTTATAACAAGGAAAATGTTGTGATTTTTATTGGGCAGCTCAGTGGTGAAGATTAGTAAGCAATGCAGCAGTTCTCTCTCTCTGTAAACAAAAACAACTCTGTGCTAGGATATCACTAAGAAAAAGACTGAAAATACCTTATACAAAGCGTTGTATATATGGTACATTGTACAGTTCTGGTCATTATATTTGACAAAGGATAAAATGGATGAAAAAAGTGCAAACGATGGGATTTAATAAGGTGTCTACAATCTTGTTTAGAGAAAGGACTCTCTTTTAACATTGTGATGGCCAGTAAGTTAGGAAGGTGTTAAAAAGAGATTGGGTAAATTCAGGGAGGACAGGTCAATTGAGGACCATTTGTTTTGAGATTCAGTGTTATTTTCAGGTTGGGAGTAGCATTGTAGGAGAATAACTGTGTGAGAGAGGTATCTATTTGTCTCAGGACATCTGAGGCATCTGTGATCAACAAATCACTGGACTAACATGGACCTTGGTCAGATCAGGGTTATTTCTATATCTTTATGTTCTTCTTAGGTTTATTTATGGATTACTCAGTCCTATTATGTCATTGTGGATTAAAATTGGAAAGAACTGTAGGTTCAGCAGCACATCTTATCAACAGTCAGCTCTATTTTTAAAAAAATCAGACATGACGGCATACCAAAAATTTGCAAAAAGGCTGGAAAGCAATTAGATCTTCTTTACCAATGTTGTATGGTGCATCTGGTGCTCTTCCAGAAAGTCTTTATGATTGAACCAGGTTATTTCCAATAGTTGATGACTATTGACCCTTCATAGCATAATCCACACTTTTGGAATCTCATTGAGAATGGGAAGTAATCCTTCGCACATTGAATGCATTTTGCATTCTCATTTGTTCATTATATTGGATGCATCTGAGAGCATGTTCTGGACATGCTGACAGAACATTCAATAATACCAGTGATAGAATACCAGGAGTAGAAGTTTTAGGTATTAAAATGTGACACATCTAGCCATTTTGTGAAACTGCTTAGCAATATTATATTTTGATGTTTTCTACATTTTTGCATTTCCCAGTGTGGGCTTTTGACTTTATTTGTTCCCTTGTGTTTTTTTCAATTATATATTCTGTGTGTTCCTTTAAACAACTTGTATGCCATTTAGTAACAGAATAACAGAGCTTGAAGGGACCTTGAAAGTCTTCTAGTCCATCCACCTGCTCAAGTAGGAAACCTGATATTACAAATGGTTGTACAATCTCTTCTTAAAAACCTCCAGTGTTGGAGCACCAACAACTTCTGGAGGCAAGCTGTTCCACTGATTAATTGTTCTAGTTGTCAGGAAATTTCTCCTTAGTTCTAGGTTGTTTCTCTCCTTGATTAGTTTCCATCCATTGCTTCTTGTCTTGCCTTCAGGTGCTTTGGAGAAGCTTGACCCCCTCTTCTTTGTGGCAGCAGCACCTCAAATATTGGAAGACTGCTATCATGTCATCCCAGTCCTTCTTTTCATTAAACTAGACATACCCAATTCCTGCTACCTTCCTTCATATGTTTTATTTTTCATTAGGCAAGCATTCTTACCAAACCCTGAACTGTAGCTCCATTATATTCTGGCAGTTACTCCCAATACAGGTAGTATTGGGAGTAACAACAGTTCATTTAGTGACCATTTGAAGTTACAACAGCACTGAAAAAGGTGACTCATGATCATTTTTCACACGATCATTGCAGCATCCCCGTGGTCATGTAATCAAAATCCAGATGCTTAGCAATTAACTCATATTTATGATGGTTGCACTATCCTGGGATCATGTGATCTCCTTTTGTGACCTTCTGACAAGTAGTCAATGGAGAAATCAGATTCACTTAACAACCATGTTGCTAACTTGGTTAGCAGAACAACTGCAGTGATTCACTTAACAACTGTGACTTAACAACTGTGGCAAGAAAGATTGCCACAAAAGGGACAAAACTCACTTAACAAATGTTTCACTTAACAACAGAAATGTTTGGCTCAATTGTGGTCGTAAGTCGAGGACTATCTGTATATGCAGTGCATTAAAGATTTGCCAGCTGTGGAGATTGGCTGCATCTTGTGACATATTTAGCATTTTTCTTCTGTAATATATCACAAAAATAATTTGAAACTGAGTTTGGAGTAAAATATTTTTATTGAGTGCCCCAGAACATTTTTCCGGCTGTCCTTTTCTTTCCATGGGGAGAGGGCAAATACCTATGGTGGACTCTAAATGTGTGGGAACTGTAATTCCCAGATTTCTGTGTTGTAGGTATTTTTTTTATGGTTGGGGAAGGTTAAATATGAGCATGTAGTAGTTCTTTTTTCAAGTTCCTTAATATCTGTTCTTTTGAATGTTTCTACATGCATTCTCCCCTGAAACTGACAAATGTTACCTTGCCAATAAGAGCTATTGTAGAATTGCTTACTTTCTGCTATGTATTATGTCTTTATATTTCTAATATAATTTTAGGGTAAAGTGCATTTTACTAAGACTAGGAAACACCTCCCTTCCCCTAAAAAAAACCAACCAAACAAACAAGAGAGGGGGTGTGGCTGAGACTGCAGTGCCATTAATAGGAGGAAAACTAAATCAAGTCAAATAGTAAACCATGTTTGAGGATATTTATGGAAACTCCTTTTTCTGTAACTAGGCACCTATCTGTTGTTCAGATCTTGCCAGAGTCATCTGAGCAGAACACACACTCTGCAGTCGTAGGCCAAAACTTCTCTAGACCAGAGGGAGTTTACTAACTTATTTAATTGTATTGTCATCTGTGATTGGATAACATATTGAAACAGGAAGTGTCTAGTACTTATATAGGAAGAGACCGGGTTTTGACATTGTTCCCTCTTGACAAAGGGGGTGCAATCCCATTGGAGTTTTCTCTGTAGAGTTTACTGTTTGTATCAGTGCTTTGTAACTTTAACAATTTCCTTCTGAATTCCATAATATTACACAGTGCTTGGCTGCTGTCCAGTGATGTTTGGGGTTATTATTATATTTTTCTATTTATGGCCTCTCTAGAAAAACTGGTTTAAAAACTCATTAAAATCACTCCACTTTACTTATTTTAAAGAGAATCCCATAAGAATCCTACAACAGCAGTTTGCATGAAGAGGTGCCCACTTAATGGATAACAAAAAGGTAAAATGAAATTGGAGATAAATTTTGAACGATTTTATGATATTTAGAATAATGACAGTTTTATGAGATTGCCTACTGGTGGGAAAGACTTACAGACAGATTGCATAGTAAAAGATTTCAGGTGCTGCTATCTTGAGTAAAAACTACAGCAGAAAAGTGACAGCTCACATAAGTAGAATCTTGGTTTAGTTCAAATTGGAGCTTTCAAACAATGTTGCTGGCAGGTTTTGAGCCCTGTTCTCACTTTGTTGCTGTTTATTTTCATGCTCATTCATTGGGCTCAACACTACTTCCCAAAGCAATCAAAAATATGAAAGAAATGCTGTGTTTTCTTATTTCTTTCAGTGCTTATTTAGGGAAAGTGAATGAGAAAAAATAATAAGGTAAGCATAGGATCAAGAGGATCTGGTAATTAGGAAGTATCTCTACACAATTTTAGTGATCTCCAGCATTTTGGGCCTGTGATACATAAATGTTCTGTGCTACTTGTTAAGTTAGATACAAACAGCCAGCTTGTGATAACAAACTCAAGATACTTAGTGCAATCATAAACCTTTCACCACAGTAACACAAAACATGCTGCAGAATCAAAGCTTTCTGCACAGAAATTATGTTATTTTAGGAAAAGGAACCCAGAAAGGGGAAACAAAATACCATGTTCAGGAAGATCCAAGTTCAAGGTTTCAAGTGATCCAACGACAACAAATGAATGTTGGTTGCCACAGAAAGCCATCGTTTGTATAACCCTGATTGTCAGCTGAAGTAATTGGCTGAATCACATTTCTTTCCTTCAAGTAGGTTTCTCGACTTCCTTTGCTCTTCCCTTTGTAATTTATGACATGTTGTTGGTCTTATGACCTTACCTAGTTCGTAAGTTCCAAATCAACCTGTACCTCTGCATTTCCAGGTGTGCTGTCCTCAGGTAACTGTTTTAGTGCAGGCTGAGGCTCAGACTGGTCAAGTCCTTCAGCTTTTAAATCTAAAAATCAAGTTAATCCCTAACGATAAGGAATTTTGGGGATATGTTACTGCTGTTTTGCAAAATGACTGCTGGTGGGGTGTGTTAGGGACATAGACATACAAATCATGATTAGTCAGAATTTTGCATTTTTGCTTCTTAGGTAAATAATAAAAATCATTTTTCCCATGTACCTCACCAACCCTTGCCCCATTGTATAAGGAAACATTTCCCCTTATCTTTGTTAATATAATAAGCAACATAAAAATTGTAGCTTTGTAACATTTGTAAAATGTTAATTTCAGAGGTTTTTTTTTTTACACAGGAGCTAATCCCAGAAATAAATTGCAATAAGTAGGTCACAGTTCAGTGTTTAAGATGAATGTATAAGTTCTAATTGAATTGCAAATGTTGTGGCTTAATTATATATGTATGATTTTTCCATAGACAGAACAAATCGTTTTGAAGTCCATATAACACTATCTTTGCTCATTATATTTTAATATATTTATGATACTTAGTGCTTTTGATGCAATGGTGAGGAACGAATCTCCTTATTTAGATGTCTGGATTGTGATGTGAATTACTAATGAAAGTGAACTGTGTATATTGAACCCATGTGCAACTGACCAGCTTAATCATTAATGTATAAGATATTATTAAAGTATAAAATATTTAAGCTTAAAGTGCCTTACAGGAAAAATACAATGGCAAAACCAATGATGCAGTTTTGAGTACCTGTAGTCTTGTTATTTTTTTTACTGCAAGTAAAAGAGCTCAGTGTATGGGATGCAATCTAGATGAAGTAAACACATTTAACCCATTCAAATCAAAAGGGATTAAAGCTTGCACTTAAATATTTAAGAGGTGCTTGAATATAAACAGTGAGTGTTGTACTGGGTTCTTATGAGACGGTATGCCTATGATATTTGAAAATATTCCTACAATAAAATATTCTAACATGAAAGTCAGAATCATTGATCCAGAAGAGGATGACATGGAGGATTGCATGAGAAATCAGAGTTATTATTTCAACCACCATTGATGAAGTACTAGTATAGGCATATTTTCAAACTTGATGTTTATTGGTTCTTCATTGATTGATGATGCCTGCATTGTGTAAGTTTTCAGATTGTTCACAGTTTCAGAATTATGCGCTATACTGAACTTCTGAGAGTTTGGAGACAATTTATCTTCCCAACAATCTGGACAGCCACCAGTATATAGTTGAATTTCTTTATTCCATTTTTTTTTGTTTTTGGTAAATTTAAATGCAAGGCTGGAGTAAGAGGTTGATGAGAGACTTCTCCTGGCTTTTAAAGAGCTGGTGATCTTTCTCCTCAAGAAACTGTTTTTTTTTGTTCCGTTTTCAACCTTCCCTTTGGGTGGCAAAGTTGTTGAGTCAGGTTGCTACTTCAGAGGATCCTAGAAGAAATGGATTATGTAGATCCTTTTCAGTCAGGTTTCAGGCTGGGATATAGTACTGAGTTGGTATTAATTGACGTTGGTCATTTTTGGCAGCACTGAGATGGGTGTAGTGCATCCAACCTGGCCCATGATCTCTATGCAGCTTTCAATACCATCAATCATAGTAACCTTCTGGATCAGTTTAGGGGAGTGGGAATTTTCTTCAGGGCTGATTCCAGTGGGTAATGGGGGTGGGGGAAAAGAGATTTAGTCTCAACTCTCTACTTTGTAGGTTTTGTCAGGGCTGTGTTTTTTCCCTACTCCTGTTTAACATTGCATGAATTCTCTATGTGAAGTTGTCCATTGGCATGGGGTTATGTATTGTCAGAATGCTGATATTGCATCGTTTCTATCTCTGACTGACATGGTTTCTGGAAGCTGTAGGGTCTGGGATGGAAAGGAATCGACTTTGGCTTAATTCTGGCAAAGTGACTATGATCTTTAGGACTCCCAGATCTCATAATTTTAAAAATTCTGGATGGGGTAGCAGTTATCCACACAGAACCAGTCACAGTTTGGGGGTTATCTTGGATTCATAGTTGTGGCCTGGAGGACCTTTGGCTGAACCATCCAAGTGCCAATTGTGCCCTTTATTACACCAGGAGTAGTCATGGTCACTTATGCCTTGATCATCTTCTATTTGGGACTATTGAAATGTGGTCTGCATGGGGCTGTTCTTAAAGATCATTTGGAAGCTGCAATTGGTCCAGAATGCAGTGGTATGGGTAGTTTCTAGTGTCCCATGATACAGTAATGTAACATTATTACTATGAAAGCTGCTTCAGAAGATTTCTAAGCATAATTAAAAAGTTTTTTTTAACTATGTAGCAAAAGGCTGTCAAACTCATGGCCTGCAGGCTGGATGCGTATGCGGTGGCCATGCCCTGTCCGGTTTAGCGAAGAGAAAAAAAATCTTGATATGTCATGTGACGACGCCGTGACAGCACAAGTTTTACACTCCTGTTGTAGCACTAGGATGAGTGTTTGCAGAACCTTCTGTAAGTTGTTAAAACCTAACTTTCCCCCTTGGCCATTGGGCTAACGCATTAGATGAGCTCATGCTATAAGGGTGGGGAGATTGGCTTTAGATGTCTTTATTTCTCTCCTTATTTTTAATTTTAGAATATTTTGTTGCTTGTTTTTTATTCAGTGTTAGCCACTCGAAGTCCCAACTGCCAGTTGGGCAGCCATGTAAATTAATTAGTCAAACATAGAAAACTCCTTGTTCTAGGAGGCCAGACTGGTTGACTGAAAATAATAGGAGATCCATTCATTTTTTCTGAATTATTATTAGCAAGACGTTCCTTTAATGCTTAGGAGTTTTCAAGAAAGGACAATGGGAACTACTGCCTATTGAGACATCTTGTTTTCAAAGCTTCACTCCTGAGTATGCAAGTTTAGTTGGATGCTTAGAAAGAGTCTTATACTATTTGTTGTGTGGGAAATTCGTTGGTGGGGGTGGGGGCGTGAGGTCATGTTTATTTGCCAAAACCAGTTGTCCCCCCCTTATGGATCCCCACAAAATTTCAGAGCCTTCAACAACAGTTTGGAAATTGTTGTTATAAGCCAGTTTCTAATTGATTAACAAGGACCACCTGATTTTACTTTATTTTTGTTATTTTGATTCATTTCATTTGTATTGTTTTATGTCTATAAGCAGATAACTAATACACTAAGGTAACACTGCATTGTTTATATTCCGTCTGGGTTGATTTGTCTGAGCATTTCTGTATTGCAGAGAATTCTTTTTGAATCACTGAAATACATAGGCTTTCCCAAATACCTTTAGAGTTAGTTTTCCCACCATTCTATTGTCTCTTCACAAGATGTCTGATAAACACAAGCTTCTGTTTATTGGCAATGTCTGGACTAAATCCTAGAAAGTCTTGATCACCCACTGAGCCCTCTGTTTCTTGTTAATGTTTGATGTGCTGTTGGATGTAGTAAAAAGAATCTCATTATAGTTTATATATACCAGTTATCTTACTACCTAATAGTCATTTTTGTTTCTAAGAAAGTACAACAAGTAATCTTGTTGTTTTTATATTACTTCAGTTCTAGGGCAGTTTTAATGCTTAATTTGCATATGAATCACATGCAGGTAACATTCCAAGGCTTGGCCTAGAAATTCTGCATATATCAGGAGTATACAGTAGATGTTCCTTGGGATTATTCTAATCTCTAATCAAATATTGGTTATGTAATATAAAATTAATAAGGTTAGTATATAAAATACATAATATGTATATATTTAAAATAACAGTTTGGTTATATACCGTATATACTCGAATATAAGCCGAGTTTTTCAGTCCGTTTTTCAGGCTGAAAAAGGCCCCCCATAGCTTATATTCGGGTCACGAAAAAAATGCCTTTTTCCCTGCAACCGTTTTGGCTCCCGGGGTTGCAGGGAGGCTTGCTAAAGCCAAAATGGGGTATGGGGGGGGTGCGGCGCCCCTCCCCCGCGCCCCTTTTTGGCTGTAGGGGTCAGGGAGGCTTGTGCCGGCAGCGCCTTCTGCTCCTCTTTTGCCCCTCAGCGGCTCCCAGCAACTGAGCAGAGAGGCGGCCGATGCCTAATGAGCGGAAGCCAAAGCGCCGCCGCAGCATGTTGCTGGGAGTTGCTGGGAGCTGCTGAGGGGCAAAAGAGGAGCAGAAGGTGCTGCCGGTGAGCGAGCGAGCAGCCAGCCATGCTGGGGGCTTTGGCCGCCGGGCCCGCCCGCCGCGGCTGGAGCTCGCCACTCACCGAATTTGGCCTCGGTCGCAGCCGCGGCTCCAGTGCTGAAGAGGGGTCGACGAAGAAGAGCAGAAGCAGCTGCTGCCAGGCAAGTGGGAGCCGAGTGACCCCATGGTCATGCGTGGCCCATGGCAAGTGCCCGCAGCTGCCTGGTACTGGCCCCGAACACCAGCGCCGTCCCTCGCCTGCCTCAGCTCCCCGCTCTTTCCTTCCCCCCACAGGCGCCTCCTCCCTTTCCTCACCCCGAACGGCTGGCGGGCGAGGCTGCTCCGGTCACCGTGAGGCTGTCCGAAGCATTCCTTTCTGAGGGGCTTCTCGGCACCCGCGCCTCAAATTCAGTTCAGCCGGGGGAGGGAAGCGGGGAGTTGAGGCGGGGTGGGGGACCTGCGCCCCTCTCCCTCCCCCATATCGGAAAGGAACTTTCCGCTTCAGCTCCCCGCTTCCGAGAAGCCCCTCGGAAAGGAACGCTTTGGGCAGCCTCGCCCGCCGGCCGTTCGGGGCGAGGAAAGGGAGGAGGAAAAAAAAGGGCGAGAAAAAAGGGTGACTTTGGATGTTGCTGGGAGTTGCTGGGAGTTGCTCCGAGCGCGGAGGGGAAGCGGTCGCTGAAAAAGAATGGGGTGAGAAAAAAGTTTCCCAAAGTTTTAACAGGCGAGAAAGCTGAGAAAGGGTGAGAGCCTCCGCTGGAAGAGCAAGGGAGATGCTAACTCCGCGCTCGGAGCAACTCCCAGCAACTCCTAGCAACATCCAAAGTCATCCTTTTTTCTCGCCCCGTTCTTTCTCGCCCGGTCCCCTGACCAAAACAAGAGAAGGCAGCAGGCGGGGTTAGGGTTAGGGGAAGCGTTCGCTGAAAAAGAAACTTTGGGAAACTTTTTTCTCGCCCCTTTTTTCCTCCTCCCTTTCCTCGCCCTGAACGGCCGGCGGGCGAGGCTGCCCAAAGCGTTCCTTTCCGAGGGGCTTCTCGGAAGTTTGGAGCTGAAGCGGAAAGTTCCTTTCCGATGTGGGAGAGGGAGAGGGGCGCAGCTCCCCCACCCCGCCTCAACTCCCCACTTCCCTCCCCCGGCTGAACTGAATTTGAGGCGCGGGTGCCGAGAAACCCCTCGGAAAGGAACGTTTTGGGCAGCCTTGCGGCGACCGGAGCAGCCTCGCCCGCCCGCCGTTTGGGGCGAGGAAAGGGAGGAGGAAAAAAAAGGGGCGAGAAAAAAGTTTCCCAAAGTTTCTTTTTCAGCGAACGCTTCCCCTCTCGCCCCCCGCCCTCTGGCTTTCCCCCCCACACTCAGCCTTCCCCCCCCCTCCGCACGTTCATGCACACATACACACTCACCGACACACGCAGCCACACACCTGCACACAGACGGCTGGGCTAGCCAGCACTAAGCAGAGTCAGATGTTCTCCGGAGCTGAGCAGATCTGCAAGGGAATCTGCTTTGGGATCCCCTCGGGCTGTTCCTGTCACTTTCTATAACTAAAACTTGGGGGGTGGGGAAGTCCCTGCTGGGATGAAGGAAAGAAAAGAAGGAAGGAAAAAATGAAGGAAAGAATGAAGAAGGAAAGAAGGAAGGAAAGAAAAGAAGGAAGAAAGGAAGGAAGGCAAGAAAGAAAGAAGGAAAGAAGAAAAGAAGGAAGGAAAGAAGGCAAGAAGGAAGAAAGAAGGAAGGAAAGAAGAAAGAAAGATTTCTTTCGTTCTTCTTTCGTTCTTTTGCCTTCCTGCCTTCCTGCCTTCCTTCCCTTTCTTCCCTTCTTCCAACAGGGACTCTCCCCGACTCCCCGAAGTTTTTAGTTGGCTTCAAAGAATTCAACAGCTGGAATGCAAGGGGAGGGGAGGGGAGAGAGAAAGAGAGAACGAGAGAGTCAGAGTGGGGGAGAGAGAGAAAGAGGTGGAGAGAGAAAGAGAGAATGAGAAAGAGTGGGAGTGACAAGATAGGGCAAAAACGTAAAATGTGAGGACAGTCGTAAGTTCGAGGACTGGTCACAAGTGCGAGGACCAGTCAAAAATTACTTTTTCAGCCCTCTGAGTAGTCCATATGCACAAAAGGACTACCCAGAGGGCTGAAAAAGGTGATTTCTGACAGGTCCTTACACTTTTGACCGGTCTTTTTTTATTTTGAAATTTAACAGTAGCCGCTGCATTTCCCACCCTTGGCTTATACTCGAGTCAATAAATTTTCCCACTTTTTGGGGGTAAAATTGGGGGGGTCAGCTTATATTCGGGTCAGCTTATACTTGAGTATATACGGTACATTTTTATTTTTTATTGGTTTTGTAACGGGGAACCATAGGTTATTTCAACCCAGGTAGGTGAAATTTCAATCCAGGTAGGTGAAATGAGGACCCAGATTGTGGGGGCAATAAGCTGACTTTGTATAAATATACAGAAAGTATGAAGGCTATTGCTTAACGCACTGTAAGCCGCCCTGAGTCCCCAGAGAAGGGTGGCATATAAATCAAATTAAAAAAAAAATCTGTTCCTTCCAGATATGAATAAAGCAGTAGTTAAATTTACTATATTTATAGGGATCCAGAAAAAAATATTATCTGTGTCTGATTTAGTAAATGCCAGTAGACTATCTATATTGTTACTGCTTTTTTAGCATGTCATTTTAGAGAAAAACAATTTCACTACGGAAATAACTATTAAAGCAAAGTGACAGTACTTACTGTACTGGTGATAATATCTGAACCAGTTGACAGAAATATTTTATACAGTAGTAATAATGTAAACATAGTTGGGAAAGATACAACTTAGTGGCAGAACATATGCTCCTCTTTCTGATACTGCATTAATATGGCTGGAAAAGATATTGACCTAAGATATCTTTCCAATACAGTGGGTAGATGAGTAGACTATTATTCCAATTATCCATGGAGGTCCACAGCTATGCTGGAGAAGGCTAGCTACAGAGGACCACTTTCCTGGCCTAAGACACTTAAACTATATATATGTACTTACTGAAGTACTTTAAGTAATGTATAAATATATATTGGATAAACATACTCCTGCAATGTTATTGGAAAACAAAATAAAACTGATTAGAACTAACCCAAAGGCTAATTATCTAAAAAAGTGTGAACTCCAGGATGAAATTAACCCAGGAAATATAAAAGGTACATTCTTTTTATTATAACTTTCTTTATTTTGCCCCTCTTTTGTTATTAAAGTGTCTGTAATAAATTTGGGGGGGGAAGTGGTGCAATATTAAACTTGGGAAAGGAGGAGAAATGGAGAGAATGAGCAAGAGGGGTTTTGTGTCTATTTTCTGCTTGGGAATTTCAGTTTTCGTATCAGTATGAGTTTGGTGGACATCAGCAAGTGAGAGCAATCATGCTGATACGATAGGCTCACATGAATGGTTTTGTGTTGTTGTTTTTTTCCTCCCAGAAGAATTGGGACCAAATTATCTTTCATGGCCCCTGCCTGATTTTCCTTCAGGAAGTGTGGAGTTATTTCCTTGAATACTTTTTATATATATATACACTCATGATAGAAGGAAGTGAGTCTTGAAATAAATCATTTGTTGGCAGACTAGAGATTAAGTTAGGTTAAAGCACAACATATATTTGGACTGATCTTTTTAGATTTACTTGGACAATTACTGTGTCAGCGTACATAGTATACTTCAGAAGATCAAATCACTTCTGTTTTTTTTTTAAAATCCTATACAGTCTTATACATTAAACTCTAAATAATTCCATACCTTTCCGGAGATAGTGAATCAAGTGGGAAACAACAGCCAAAGAAGGTTACAGATTAACAGAGTTGGAAGGGACCTTCTGGGTCATCTAGTCCAAACCCCTGCCCAAGGAGGAGACCCTACACCATTTTTGAATCCAGAATGTTAAGAATGAATTGAGTGTTGTTGCATTGAATTTAGAATATTAGATTTTTATAATCTTAGTTAAATTAGATCTTAACTAACGTATATACTCAAGTATAAGCCGACCTGAATATAAGCCGAGGCCCCTAATTTTACCACAAAAAACTGGGAAAACTTATTGACTCGAGTATAAGGCGGGGGGTGGGAAATGCAGCGGCTACTGAATTTCAAAATAAAAAAAGACTAGTCAAAAGTGCGAGGACCTGTCAGAAATCACTTTTTTCAGTCCTCTGGGTAGTCCTTTTGTGCATATGGACTACTCAGAGGGCTGAAA
>WNWU01000006.1:43660091-43671976 GCA_012654045.1 Ptyas mucosa | reverse complement strand
CTGAAAAAGTAATTTTTGACTGGTCCTCGCACTTGTGACCAGTCCTCGAACTTACGACTGTCCTCACATTTTACGTTTTTGCCCTATCTTATCACCATTTCTCTCTCCCCCTCTCTTTCTCATTCTTCCTCTCTCCCCCTCTTTCTCTCTCTCTCTCCCCCACTCTCTCTCTCATTTCTCCCCCCTTTCTCAAAGAGAGAGGTGGTAGGTTTGAGGATAAAGATTGCTGTACAATAAAAAAGATGAAAGGGAAGAAAACCAACCCCAAACAAATATAAAGATATCAAGATAAAGAATGAATTGTTAAACTTTAAAGAATAAAAGAGAACAAATATGAATAAATAGCAATAATTAGAAACACACATACAAACATACAATGTATTTTCTTTGAACAGAGTATTTGGCCAGTTCACAAATTTAAACAGTGTTTAGCCATTTCACTTAAATTTACAATTTCTATATTTCCTTTTTGCCATATTATTCCTCATCTATTTTTTTAAAAAACCAATATTACCCTTCATCCTCATCTCTAATCTTAATCAAATTCAATTTTTCACTTCTATTCTATATTATACCCCTTCCCATTGTCATCTATTTTTATATCCATCCTCACATTGGTTAATTATGTAATATTACAGTTGTTCAATACAAATTCAACATTTTAATATAAATCAATTAGTTATATAACTATTTTTTTGTATATTAATCAATATGAACATGAATATTCCAATTATTTCCATGCAATCCAATTTCTTACAAATCAATTACCGGTAATTATATTTACCAATAATAAAAAACCAAATAATTTCCCCCATATATTCTTCCAAACCACAACTTAACCATTTCTGCTTTCAACACAATATACAATTAATAGTATCTCAATTATTACAATTCCCTAGTTAAATAGAGTTTTTTTTTCTTTTGTGTTTTAAAATCTTGAACTCTCCTCTTTTGCCATTTGCCCTAAATTTCCCATTGTTTGCACCTACCTTTTTTGATGAGGAAAAAGAAAAGAAATCTGCTTTTCCAAGGTTGCAAGCAAACAAGAAAGCCAACAACCTGCTTTAGTTTCGGTTTCGTTTTCAGCTTGAATTGCACAAGGAGAAAAAAAAATGTGCTCCAGCAGCACTCTTTGCAGCTAGCAAAGAGACCCCTGCCCAAAACAGCTGAGAGTAAATCAGCTGAGAGTCGGGAGGCTGTTCAAATCAACTTATGGTAATTAACCTATACTGAAGTTGAAAGGGACTGTTTTTTCTATTTTTGCAGATGAGGGTCTACTCATTTGTTTTCTTTTAAAAAGGCATTTTTTTCGTGACTTGAATATAAGCTGAGGGGGGCTTTTTCTGAAAAACGTGCTGAAAAACTCAGCTTATATTCGAGTATATACGGTAATTCTTATAGTTAGAAATGGTAGCCTCTAACTATTGCTTTGCAGGTAGATTTGAAAGCCCCTCAGACTTAAAGTTCTGTACCGTTGAAAGATTAAAAAAAATGGAGCTGCCATCTATTAAAAACACAGACTTAAGTTTGGGGATTGAATACTTTCTCTGGGTCCCTAAGTAAATAATAAGAAGGGCATATTTCTCTTGGGGAGCTATAGCACCAGCACTTTGCATATACAAAATAAATTTATGAATAACAGCTACAATGGTTATCAATTCAACAGTTGGGATCTAATCTTAATATGTATCTACTTCTCTAATCTAAAGTCAAGACATTACATTGAAGTTACATTGATCTTTGGCTTGGATCATCGCCATTGCAACACAACCACTTCAAGAATGACTGCTAATATTGGTAGGAAGTTTTTCATGCCAGAATAATTTATGACCATGGGGGTCTGAGTCTTCCAGGAAGCCTGTTGTCCTTTTTAGCTTCATAATAGGTATTTCGGCT
The DNA here is from genome assembly GCA_012654045.1 of Ptyas mucosa. Classification (NCBI taxonomy): domain Eukaryota; kingdom Metazoa; phylum Chordata; class Lepidosauria; order Squamata; family Colubridae; genus Ptyas; species Ptyas mucosa. The sequence goes on along the minus strand of WNWU01000006.1, from coordinate 43,670,080 downwards.
CTCAGAGATATCTGTGCGGTTCCTTTGAATATGTTGGTGGTTTTTATTTTGACTCCGGACAATTTATGTGGAGTCACATATAGCTTCTAGGGACAAATTTAGAAGTACTGTATGGTCTAACCTGATTTCATCTGGTATTTTTCTACTGCATTTTATAACTGAATATATTGATGGAATATAGTTTTTTAAGTTTTGGCCACTACACAAGTAGATTTCATGCTTCTTTTGGTTAGAATTCCTACATTAAAGGAATGCTAAAGAAATGTGATGCTGCATTGTTAGTATAGTAATTTTTTCTTTAATCTGAAAATAAATCCATTAATTTTACAAAAATTTATTTTGAAGTTGTGCTTATGTTTTGAATTCAAAGGCAGCCATTATCCTTTAAGTAAAAATGGTGTTCTAAAAGAAGGCATACCTAGTAATGTCTTATTTAAAAAAAGTATCTGGCAATAATCCCTAAACAAATTATTTGTCAGTCATTTCAGTTGCCAGTTTTCAGCAGTCGATTTAAAGGATAATGAAACATAATTTTATTGAAACCACCTTTGCTGCTAATATTTGCCTGATGTTTTTTGAACTTTTGTGTGTGTGTGTGTGTGTGTGTATACTTTTGAATCAATATTGATTCCTAGCTGTTGTCGGGACAAGTCCCTGCAATTATTTTGCTCCCCCAATTTCTACTATGTTGCCTTTAACTCCTATATAAAACTATTTGTCTGTCTCCCTTTTTAAATTATATCTCTCAGCTAATCACTGAAAGGAGACAAGAAAAGAAAGATGGAGGAGGAAGAAATAACACAGTCAACATATTATGTCACAATGCAGATTGAAAACTGCATAGAGGCAGGAAATAGAATTAACTCGATATAGATTTGCTCTAGCTTCTTTAGCTAAGAATGATGTGAAATATAAACCCATGGAAATGCTGAGGAAGGTAGGAGGTATAATTACTTTGTGGTGTCCAGTTGCAGTATTTTAGTGAATTGGTGTAAAGAATGGCATATATTGTCTACTAGCATATTTTAAAATGTAATGTTAACACAGGTATAACCTTTCATGGAGTGCAGCTATTTAGTTGGAAGGAGGAAAAGAATTGCCCTCAAAAATGCCAAAATTTGCTTATCCAGTCTGTGCCCAGCTTTAACAAAAACATAAATCAGCAGAATAAGTTTTATTATTTCTGAAGTAAATTTGTGAAATAATGTAACTTACACTTTAATAGCAATTCTTAATTTTCTCCTTCAAAACCTTGAATACAGGAGATCCCCTATGCCTGCTAAGAAGTGATACTGGTTTGTTCTCCTGGTGAGTCCCCAGATTTTCTGAGAAGAAATTTCTTAGGCTGCATAGAATATCAGAGGACAAATAACAATAATACCCCCATTCAGTAGGCTAAATAATTAAGGAATAAGTTATGGCTTGATGTATGTTACAATTAAACATTTCTCAGTACAAATAGTAAACAGAAATGATAACAACACGGTATGTTATCTTTTAATAATATGATTAAAAATAAGGTTATTTCCTCCAGAGTGCTTCCAGCAAAGAGCTTCTAGTATTACCAATAAAAATGCATTACACAATTACTTTGTGATTTTTTTTGGTCAATACATTTAAAAAAAAGATGGAAGAAGCAACAGGAAAAGACATGAGGGTCATAAAAGGGAGGTGGGTGGGAGTGTTGATCCATATAGCCTTTTCTGGATGATGCAGGATCAATGCATACTTCAAGACACCCAAAATGAATGTAGAAATGCCAATGTTTTAATGCTATGATCTTATTCCCTTTCAATAGTTTTCTGGAATCCCAGGAGAGTAGGTGCTCCCCAGGGGTGAAATGCTCCCGGTTCAGACCGGTCGGGCGAGTAGGTAGCGATGGCGATGGGCAGTTCGGAGAACCGGTAGCAAAAATCCCTGCCCCCGCCCCCCATGCCCAGCTGAGCCGCGCAATCATCAGAGGCTTTTTTTTTCGTTTAAATGCCTCTGACAAGCCAAGCTCTGACGCTCCAAGCTCTGACGATCCCAGCTGAATTGCCTGCTGATCAGGCACTCAGCTTAGATCGTCAGAGCCATTTAAAAGAAAAAAAGTTTTTTCTTTTAAATGACAATCCAAGCTCTGACGATCCAAGCTCTGACGATCAGGCAACTCAGCTGGGATCGTCAGAGCCTTTTGAAAGCCTTTTTTTACATGGTTTTACATGTAAAAAATGGTTTTAAAAGTAAAAAAAAAAAATTGGCCACGCCCACCCAGTCACATTACCTCCCCTACCAAGCCACGCCCACAGAACCGATAGTAACAAATTTTAGATTTCACCACTGGTGCTCCCTGTATCTTTGGGAGGATGTGTTCCAGAGGCGGGAGCCATGACAGAGAATGCACATTTCCCAGATCCCACCAGAGGGCAACATTTAATAGAAGGGACCTGGGGCATGACCACTCTGCCCAAATCTGCTTGGCAGGCAGAAACAAGATTGGATTTTATCAAAATTATTAAAAATAAATCCTGGTTGGTGGGCATCTGTATTAGCCAGCCCCCTTGCCCCCCATCTACTGCAATTAAATGTTTTTATTGCTTGGCAAAGAGCGGGTTAATTTAATCACTCTCCCAATATATAAGAAAGGCAAAAATAACTGACAAACTACTACTCATCTTATAATCAATAATTAGCAAAGTTTATGCCCAATTTCTGTACCATTAATTTTTAGATTGGATATATTCAGAGAATATTTTGACTCTCGTACAAGCAGGTCTTAGATCAGGATATCCCACCATAGATCAACATATAGTTTTATACATTTACATTTTTACACCCTTCTGGGAGCACTCTCTATGTTACCCTTATTGATTTAAGCCATTTATTAACTCACTGTGAAATCAGTCATAATATCCATTGATCATTGTTTTTTCAGGTTGATCATTTTGTTACATCAAAACTTTGTCATGCAGATTAGAGCCAATTTTAATGACATTCTTACCATCCCCATTCCTATACTCAAACAGAATAAGGGCTATATTCAAGTCCTATGATAGTTTAATTTTTATTTAAATGACACTATTGTGTGTCCTTTTGTAAGCCAGAATTTCTTCCCTTCCACACTCATCTATACTAGTCCTATTTTAATTCTTTCATATGTGGATGATGCAGTCATTTTATCTGTAACCCAAATAGGCCTTTCTAAATGCCTAGGTTTTTTTTAACCTTCATTTACATATAATGAAGATTATAGGCAAAGATTTTAGACTCTGGAATAGAGCAGAAGTTGAGTCAATAACCCATATACCACACATAGTATCTGGCATTCATAAACCTAAGTGTCAGAAAATTTAGCTACCGTATCTGTTTGAGCAAGAAATTATTTAGAATTTACAATAACAGAGTTGGAAGGGACCTTGGAGGTCTTCTAGTCCAGCCCCCTGCTTAGGCAGGAAACCCTATACCACTTCAGACAAATGGTTATCTAATCTCTTCTTAAAAACTTCCAGTTTTGGAGCATTTACAACTTCTGGAAGCAAGTTGTTCCACTGATTAATTGTTCTAACTGTCAGAAAATTTCTCCTTAGTTCTAAGTTGCTTCTCTCCTTGATTAGTTTCCACCCATTGCTTCTTGTCCTGCCCTCTGGTGCTTTGGAAAATAGCTTGACTCCCTCTTCTTTGTGGCAGCCCCTGAGATATTGGAACACTGCTATCATGTCTCCCCTAGTCCTTCTTTTCATAAGACTAGACATATCCGTTCTTTATATGTTTTATCCTTGAGTCCCAATTCTCTTTGTTGCTCTTCTCTGCACTCTTTCTAGAGTCTCAACATCTTTTTTACATTGTGGTGACCAAAATTGGATGCAGTATTCCAAGTGTAGCCTCACCAAGGTATTATAAAGTGGTATTAACACTTTACCTGATCTTGATTCTATCCCTCGGTTTATGCAGCCTAGAAATGTGTTGGCTTTTTTGGCAGCTGCAGCATGCTGCTGGCTCATATTTAAATGGTTGTCCACTAGGACTCCAAGATCCCTCTCATAGTCACCACTATTGAGCAAGGTACCACATATACTGTACCTGCATTTTGTTTTTCTTGCCTAAATGTAGAACCTTACTTTTTTCACCATTGAATTTCATTTTGTTAGATAGCGCCCAATGTTCAAGTCTGTAAAGATCCTTCTGTATCTTAAACCCATCTTCCGGAGTGTTGGTTATTCTTGCTATCTTGGTGTCATCTGCAAATCTGATGAGTTCCCCATCTATCCCCTTGTCCAAATCATTGATGAATATGTTGAAGAGTAGTGGACCTAAACAGAGCCCTGGGGTACCCCACTGCATACCTCCCTCCATGTAGATGTACAGGTAGTTCCATTGAGGAGTACACATTGAGTGTGGTTGGTCAACCAGTTATGAGTCCATCTAGTGGTGATGCTGTCTAATCCACATGTTTCTATTTTATCAAGTAGTAGGTTATGGTCTACTTTGTCAAATGCCTTACTGAAGTCCCAGTAAATTATATCGACAGCATTCCTCTGGTCCACTAATTTTGTCACTTTGCAAAGAATGCACTAAGATTAGTCTGGCATGATCTATTTTGACAAACCCATGTTGGCTTTTGGTTATTATTTTGTTTGCTTCTAAGTGTTTGCTGATTCGTTGCTTGATTATCTTTTCCAGAATCTTCCCTGGTATTGAGGTCAGGCTGATAGGTCTGTAGTTTCCTGGATCTATTTTTCCCCTTTTTTGAATATGGGAACTACATCAGCTCAGGGGTGAAATGTAAAATGTGTTACTACCGGTTCTGTGGGCGTGGCTTGGTGGGGAGGTGTAATGTGACTGGGTGGGTGTGGCCAACTTTTTTTTTCTAATGCTTTGAAAAGCCTCTGGCGATCAGGCAACTCAGCTGGGATCGTCAGAAACTTTTCCAAGCATTTTTTTACCACCTCTTCAGCCAAGAGGTTGCAGAAAAAAGCTGAGCTGCGATCATCAGAGGGTTTTTTTTAACTTTTAAAAGCATTTTTTTCATTGGAAGAGGTTGTAGAAAAAAATGCTTTTAAAAGTTTTTTAAAAAGCCTCTGATGATTGTGCGACTCAGCTGAGCATGGTGGTGGTGGTGGTGGGGGCGCAGGGATTTTTGCTACCAGTTCTCCGAACCATCCGCTGCATTCTGGGAGTTAAAGTCCACACATCTTAAAGTTGCTTAGGTTGAGAAACACTGCTCTATCCTGTTCTTTTCTTGATATATTAGGAGCTTATAGAATGCTAGGTCAAGTTGACAAACATATTATGACATGAAATATAGTTTATATTATAATAAAATGTAGGCATAGGAGAAGCACAAGATGATGTGCATACTGTGTGTGTCAAAATCACATTGCACACATTGTGTTTGGCAGACCCCTGCAATTATACATTGTGTTATGAGTACTATCTGCCAAAGTATCCCCAAACATCTTGTGAGCTTAAGGAGCAAAGCTCAAGTCTTTGCAAGTTGAGAACTATTTACAGCATTAATTAAGCTTATTTCTATGCCACCACACAATGAAAAAAGATTCTTGACTTAACATAGGAAGTGAACTAATTAAAACATCCACAATAACAGAGATAAAAACAACTATACAAAAGTGAAACCATACAAAATAAAAATAAGTGAGGATAAAGATAAAAATAGCAACATTAAATCAGGGGAAGAATGTCTGGAACAGCTCAGTCTTCAAAAGTTTCTGAATGACTAACAAAGAGCCAGTCTGAACTTTATAGAGAGGCTGTTCCACAATGTTGGCTGCTACAGAGAGCAGCACCTCCTTGTCCTAACCCCATCCCACCAACAAACCTCTCCAAATGTGTGGGATTTGGGGCAGTTACTCCCTGGTAGATTTAACTGGACAAAATGATGGTTTTTGCCAACTGGTCCACAGCTGTTGATCTCTCAGTTGGTCTACAGGGAAATCTGGCTCACTGGTGGGTTGGGGAAACAGAAGATTCAAGCTCTTTGCTTTCTTCTTTAAAATATTTCCAGTGAAATTACTTTGATGGAACATTTGAGCATTTTAGGGACCTTAATGATCACCAGATGTTTCCAATATTACAGATTAATTTCTTTTCTACTGTAGCCAAAATGGATATCTTTGAAACATAAAATGTGTTTGGCTCATATGTTTGTCTTTTGCCTTGACAGGGTTTTACTTCAATTAGGCAGTGTTGGTGAGAACCATGTATAGGCCAAGATCTTGCTTAAAATAGAGACATTCTATTTGCTAATCTGTTTACATGTCTGCACACTAGAACTGTTGAGAAATTTAGCAGCCAGCAAGATCAGAATTGTATTACTTCTCTAATATCAAAGCAGTGATGCAATAAATATAAAACACTGATGGTTCATTTGTTGCTTTCTCTGACTAATGCAGTTATCGTTTATGTTTGTTTTTTAAAAATCCTGTTTATTAATTCTCCTGAACTCTTCCATGGAAAACAGTAAAGGAAGGAAGTTGAGGGAGGCTGGAGACTTTGTATCCTGTGTCCTTCAAATGGGAGTGGCTACAAATAAACTAATCTGAAGAACAAACTACTTCATCTATGTTTTAGAGCACCAAAAGCAGTTAGCTCTGTAGTTTCAGTTGCTATCAAAAGCAACAACATTTCTTTAGTATTCCAAAAAACGTTTTTAGAACTCCGAATCTAACAGCCAAAGGAAGATGACAAATGCAGAAATACTTCTCCAGTGAACTCATCATGATGCCAGTGATGGTTCAGCATAGTACCAAGTTTCCTTTTTCAAGAAGTCAGCTGTATTTAAAATGGAGAAAAGAACTGTCATATGGATAACAGAAACCATAAAGAAGAGACTTCCTTGCTAGGTCATCTCCAGATAATTAACCTGACATTAATTGAACAAAGGTGTTGGTGCATGATATCCCCAACACAGAATAAATCAGGTAAGGCAGAAAAAGAACAGTAAAGAATGCTGTTAAAAGAAAGTTAACAGCATAGTTCTAGGCATGCCAATTCAGAAGTCTTTTTTAGTTTCTGGAACTTATTAACACATAAAGTAAGGCTGTGAAGAAGATTTGAAAGGAAAAAAAGTGGGATTTTTAAAATAAAAGGCTGACATGATATAATAGCTGGACTTCCAATAAGAACCTGATAATTCAATAATGCTAATTATTTTTTTAAATGAATACAATCACATTTGTGACATCAACATTTTAGCAACATGTTCAGCAGTAGTTACCAGATAGATTTGTTTTTCAAATTAATATTGCATTATGATTTTGTAGTGGTATATATAACATGTACGCTACAAGATGTGCTGAACTGTAATAAATTGATTTTGACAATCATTTAAAGAGAAAATATAGTAATACTGGTGCTCTGCTGTTCCTTTAAAATGCTTTTTTTGTGAACTGAAAAAAAGATGAAAAAAAATCTAGAAAAAATACAGGATAGCAGCTATTGGATGATGGAGTCCTGGGGCTCTCCCAATAGAAAGTAATAAATGTCTCATAGTGAAAATGAGAATCGGAACTCTAGAATCTAACAGCTCCATTCCAAGACCAATTTTATTTATTTGTAATTATTATTTTTATTTGTTTATCTTGGCATTGCTTTAACAGGTTCAGATATATATTTAGTAAGGTTAGGCTATATTTCTGTGGCTCTTTCTTTGGTTCTGTGATTCTTACTTCTGCCTTATTTCTGAATATGAAATGATGTTATGAAAGTATTTATTTTGAATTTTCACTTAAAGATGTTAGAATGAGTCCAAATGTAAAAATAATGAAGTTTCACGTAATGAAATTATGGCTCAATTAATATGGTAGGGTGATGATAGCATCTGCCTTGAAGAAGAAGTAAGAATCTGTATGGAAAATACTTTTCAAGAAGAGTGGAACACTTTTCTCTTAGGAATTGATTAATTATGCATTCATTCTTCTTACAACCATAATATAGCGGCTGTGTAACTAAGAAGCACAGTAGAACTGTTATACAAGAGCTATTGTTTCCTTTTCCTGTCTTTTAATGCTTATGTGTGTTAAAGTTTAAAAAGTCTTGTTCCTAATTATTTTTTTCTATAGCAAATTAAATGAAATTCTCTCCCCCAGATTCATTTTATTCCATTGGGAACAGTAATGGTCCTTTGCTGTCCATTTTATTCACAGCATTAGTCTTAATAGCAATGGAGGTAATGACTGAAAGAAGGAAATCAATTTAATTAGTGTTTAATCCTGCTTGGATTACATAAATTGTCAAAAGCTATTTATGTTGGAGCCAAAATGTTATAAGGAAGTTCTTACCACTTTGAAAAATAATAGTCTATATGAACTGAACCAGAGTTTAATTCTTGGAGGATGCTTGGATAAATTGGCCTACCGAATTATAATTGTATATTGAACAAGTATTTTTCTTAATTTTTTGGATGATTTTACAGATGCTACAAAACTATTGACTATAATTCAGAGATTACACATTCTACAGTTATAGTCTCGCATTTCAAATGGCTTTTATTCGACAGACAAACCATTCTTAACCATAAGAAAAACTCATCAAATAGATCTCTTATAAGATATTGAAAACATGATTAATGCATACCAATAAAAGAAAACAAATATAGTCAATCCAGTTTAAAAGACAAATATTTCCTTCAGCAAGATAATCTTTACAATGAAGACAGCAAAGAATAGATTAATCTAACCCAGTAGGCAACAATTTCCAGTTTCACATAAGATTTTTCCTTTTTGCATCCTATTTGTAATTATTACAGATTTGTTACAGATTTGTTTCTTTTTCATTTTTAGTAGTAATTTGAAATGTGAATGCTTTTAGAGAATTTCTTTCCCATGAATTGTAAGACACTCAGAGTTATTGACTGAGATGGATGGCCACAGAAATTGAACAAACAAAAAAAATCAAATTGAGCCTCCTAGGTTAATAAAGTCTGTGGTTGCTTGCAGTGCACCCGGAAGCCTCAGCTACCCCAGCCTGCTCCATCAAGTGCAAACAAGCATTCGTTTACCCAGCTGCCTTCTCTCCCTAACTCCACATGGCTCCCCAGCACCAGTTAGCAAGAATTCATTTGCTCCTCAGTCCAGCCCAGCAACCAGGCCAGCAAACATTCATTCGCCGAGCTGCCTTCTCTCCCAGTTCCCCGCACAGACCTTTCATCTTTTGCTGCCTCCTTTTTGGACCCAGCTTCTCCAGCAAATGTTTCATACTTTTCTAATTTTATTCCTTCTTTCTGAAGACACTGCTATCTTCGCAAAGCTGTGCTGTCTTTGGAAGAAGAGGTTTTAAAGATAGTGTGCTTTTGCATAGATAGCACAGCCTTCAGAAAGCTGCGCTGCCTTCAGAAAGAATGAAAAAAGTACTAAATGTTTGCTAGAGAAATTGGGTCCGAAAAAGAGACATCAAAAGCAGTGAGGTGCTTCTGCTGTGGCTATGGCAGCTGGGCGTAAATAGCAAAAGGTTGGTGCAGGGAACTGGGAGAGAAGAACCACATATTCTGTGGTTTCTACTTCTCTGGAATCACAAAGACCTTTCAGCCAATGGATCTTTTTAAATATTTACTATCCAATACTGCAAAGCATCATAAATCTCAGTTATCTAAAAACACTTTATATGCCTGCAATAGATACTGTACAAATTTTAAAATTCAGTAAACATTAATATAACACCTTCAGAACTCAAATGCAACGTTTGGTTTTTAAAATAAATATAAAAGAGTCTTAATATTTTTACTCAACAATGAAGGAACCACAAGAAGTCTCTGCTGTGTTACTTTCCCCGTTCTCTGACTTCCTGAATGTCAATCTGCGACAATAATAGAAAAACTTAAAAGGCTCATCTCATTCACTTTCTGGAACTCAATCCACTATCAAGCATTTTGGCAGATGATGGTAACATTATTCCTGCTCTGATAAAATCCATGTATTGAAATCCCCTTTATACAGCTCATAAAAGTACTATAGAATAGAACAGAACAGAACAGAACAGAACAGAACAGAACAGAA
>WNWU01000006.1:43614543-43660081 GCA_012654045.1 Ptyas mucosa | reverse complement strand
GAAGATATGAGAGGTGCATCAGCATCATGTGAAGGAGCTGCTTCACAGGAGGCTGGAGCTAGTGGAGGTAATTGGCACAAAATAATGCCAGTAAGATGATTGATAATTTACCTATCTTCATTCCATGATTGATTCTATTTATCTTGGCAAGCTAGTTTAATTTTTAATTTTGAAAAATATACTCCAAATGTAAAACACTGGTTTGCATAGCAACACCAACATTTCCCCATTCTGTTCATTTTTAATCTCTGTGCAAGCACTGTAAGAATCTACTTACAAATGTGCATGAGTCTAATAATCCAGGCAGGATTTGGTGAATTATGGTTTTGCTGCAGGTCATTTTAGAGTGTCATGAAGGATTTTTGTTTACATTGTTTAGTGTTGTCTAGTCATTCAGATACTGAATGGCCTTTGTTCTCCATTGAAGAAGGCAGGCAGGCAGGCAAGCTAAGTTGGTCAAAGGATTGGGCTAGACAACCTTCCCCTGCTTGGTGCCTCAGGGAGGGTTGGTATCACAATTTCCAGATTTTTCAAACGAGTTGGTTGGGAATTCTGAGAATTATATTGCCAACCAATCTTGAAGTCACCAGACCTCAGGCTTAGAAGGAACTTCCACTTCCTCTCTGTGACCAGTCATCTTCTGTTTCTTTAAAAGTTGAATGTAAACTATGGCAGAACCAAGTTTAATTGGTCAGGAGATCCATAATTTCTTCATAGCTTATTCTGAAATGAATAAAAATTAAAATCTTGTCACCCCTCTCCCCAAATGATGACCTTGAGTTCTTGTACTGAGATTATATATTCTTTTCTTGGCAATGTAACATTATAGTGAGGGACAATCATTATTTTCTTCTCTCATTTACTCAAAAGACCATTTAATTATCCACAATTGCTTTATAAGACATAGGATGTAAGTTGTTTCTATTCAGAGATGCATTAGTAAAACTCTTCTTGGGTGCTTAATTACAGAAAGATCATCACAAGAGTTACCAGTGCATTCTCTGACTTCTTTTGACTTCTCCTTTCTACTGATCACTGCTTCTTTCTAATCTTCTTTGTCTATACTCGTCTATCCATTAAAAGAGCTGAAAAATCAAGCTGTTTCCTCAGGGGCTGACCTAGGACATTGTAGGACACCATTTCTAAATTTGAATCACTTTACTAATTTTTCTTTGCCTCCTTCCAATATCCTGCTTCTGTGTTAATAATTTCTTTAAAATTATTGCTCTGTTATTTTCATCTTTGTAAGCTGCTCAGAATCCTGTGCGCAAATAGTAAATATTGTACATGTTTTGATGTAAAGTTTACACAGTATTTCTTTTGGATTTTAGGTTCTCAGCCTGATGGTCCTCAGCCTCTGAGATCTCTTCCCTCGGTTCGTCAGGATGTTAGTCGTTATCAGAGAGTGGATGAAGCTTTGCCACCAAGTGAGGAACTTTTTCTGTTTTAATTAAAAGTATAGAGAATACAGACTTACACGAAGGAGTACTTTTGTTTTTTCATAGTAAAGCACACCCAGAAGAATTTGAAGTAGCAGTAATTGGATCCCTGTTTAAAAAAACAGATTGTGTGCTTCACTTTTTTTCTTTTTTTCTCCCTAGAGATGGTGCTGCTGTGAGGTCCTTCTAACTGGGAATGGAATTATATTATAGGTGGTCCTCATTTAAAGACCACTCATTCAACGACTGTTTGAATCTGTTACACTGCTGAATGAATGGTGGTTATGACCAGTCCTAGAATTTCCAGACAGTGCAGACTGCCTGCAGACATATGATTGCAATCCAGGCACTTAGCAACCAGCCTGGATTTTCAACCATTACAGTATCCTGCAATGACATGATTGCGATTTGCAACTTTCTCTGCTGGCTTCCACAAGCAAAGTCAATGGAAAAGTCAGTTGGAAGTCACAGCCATATGAGGCCCTTGTTTAACAAATGTAACTGGGGACTACCAGAGCTGCCATTTCTAAGCAGCATAGTCACATGCTAACACACTTTATGAGTGCATTGCTTTGTAATGTAAGTTTCGTTATTAACTGAGGATCACCTGTATAAAGAAATATACCTTGCATAAATTAGGTCCCTGCCTAAGTCATAGTTACCTATTCTGGCAGACAGGCAGTCTTCAAACTTTCAGGCAGTTCCTTTCAAGTTGAGATGCCAGGGATTAAATCCAGGACATTCTACACACAAGATATGTATTTTGCAACTCCTCTGCAATTAATCCTAATTTGCGTATTAAGGTGCAAGAGACCTACACTAAATAACTAAAGACTCCTATGAGCCCAAAATACAGTAGAACCTCTGGTCATGAAGGCTTCTGACCACGACCAAATCTGGTTCCGACCAGAAAATTCACTCAAAAAATTTTCGCAGCCAATTTCCCCTTCTGCGCCATTTTTTGGGGGGGAAGCGCCAAATTTCCAAAATTAGATTTGGGTCATGACCAAATCGGGTTGCGACCAAAGTTATGGAACAAATTATGGTCGTGACCAGAGGTTCTACTGAACTGAAAAGGAAGCCTCTCACTTTGTATTTTGTTGCTCTGTCTCCACTTTGTATATGTGTCATACGTATGGCACATATCTATGGCCATGATATGCAGAACTGTCAATGTATATGCTTAAAAATAATTGAATTTATAGATACACAAATAAAGTGGAATCTTCACTATCCGATAGAAAACATTGCTTTAAGTCAGGGGTAGTCAACCTTTTTATACCTACCGCCCACTTTTGTATCTCTGTTGGTAGTAAAATTTTCTAACCGTCCACCGGTTCCACAGTAATGGTGATTTATAAAGTAGGGACAAAATTCCTACCGCCCCACCATGAAAGCTGGAATGCCCACTAGTGGGCGGTAGGGACCAGGTTGACTACCACTACTTTAAGTTGTTAAAATCCTTATTTTTTGTGATATAACTTCTTATCTTAGATTGGGAAGCACGTATTGACAGTCATGGGAGAATATTCTATGTGGACCATGTTAACAGAACCACAACATGGCAGAGGCCCACAGCTCCACCAGCCCAGCAAATCCTTCAACGTTCTAACTCCATACAGCAGATGGAGCAATTGAATCGCCGGTGAGAAATTTTCAATTTTTTGTTTTATCTGCAATACAAATGAAATACAGTGCAAAACTTCATCACTGCAAATTACACAATTCCCTTGAATTAAACAAATGTAGAAATATTTATCTTATTCTTCATAGCTTGCATCATAATGAATATCAATATTAGCTAATAAACAATTTCATATTGTGTGGAAAAAAGCATTAAAGATATGGTGCAGCCACAGTTCAGTGCAAAAGTGGCCGACTGATGGAAAATTTAATAAACATAACATTGAAAAATTATTATAATAATTATTGTAATATGGTTTGGCACCTATGAAGATAAAATTTTTCCAGAATTTCAAACAGCTGCTGAATTAACAGTCGTAAGGACAATCTACCTGTATAGATTGGGAAACAATACATAGGCACATATAAGAGTGGAAGTGTGGAAAGTACGGTAAATAACTGCTCAGGATTCAGAAGTGCAACTTTCACAATGACTGTCAACAATAATAACTATTAACCATATTCCTTATATAATTGGCTAGATATATTATTTTCCATTATTGTTTCCAAATACTAGTGTTTGGAAAAATGCATACCTAAAATTATGAGAGGGAATATTGTATGGAAATAAACAAACATTCGAAACTCCGATGTTTTAGGTATAATCATAATGTTTTTGCAGCATTTTACTCAGAACAAAAATCAGTAACAAGGCAATGTCTGCCCTGAAATTTAGAACAAACAGAAAATATACTATGAAGGAGAAAGAAAAAAAAAAACAAGCAGGGACACAAGTTTGTAATTACTAAATTTCTTATAATGCGATGCTTGAAATAGTTTAAGATGAGAAAGAGCAAGAAGTCATTGAAGGTTTAACTTTTGATTAAACAAACAGCTTTTTAGGTGTACTACAAGAGAACTCTTCGTTGTATGCATTGTGTGGTATATATAATGTCAGTCTTGGAACTTTAGGTATCAGAGTATTCGCCGAACAATGACTAATGACAGGCCAGAGGAGCACTCAACTGCTCTTGATGGAGCTGGAGAAGATCCTGACTTCCATAGTCCGCCTGCTGGTAAGAAACACAACCTCAGTTCAAACTGCTTGTCAAACGGTTTCATTTGAGATTGTTCCACTATATATTGAGGGAAAAAATATGTTGCCATTGAAAAATGAATTTAACACAAATAAATTGGAGGATTTCCCCCCCCCCCTTCAGAGAAATCTAGATGAAATTCTGAATGGTATTTCCAAATGGGTTCTATGGGCCAAGTAGAGCCCATTTCTCCTGTTTGGGGCACTGTCTAAGCAGTGTGGGAGAAAAGAACACAGTGGGGGTGAGAGGATGAGTGCAAGTTGTTTGGATGTAGAGTCTGCATTTCATTCTTTCTTCAGTGAAACTGGTCATGTGGGATTATGCTTCTTGTAGGTCTGTAGTCACACAATTTTGGTTTACTGAATATATTGTCATATTTAGATTTCTTGGGACTTCCAATATCTATCCTTTGGTTGTCAGCTGTTGCTGGTTGAATAATAAATCAGTTTTGCAATCGCTTTTATTGGCTTCCTAATAGAGGCAAAAACTCTTGTTTTGTATAATTTTCTCTTTTACATATTTTTGTTTCCTCCACTGTCAGGATTCTTTTTCTCTCACTATCTCTAAATTCCCAATATTTTAAATTTAAACTCAGCAGCATTCCAGCAAGGTACCAAAGGATGGATCATTAAAAAAATAATGAGCAATAATTTAGACATAACTCTCAGATGTTAAAAGTAGAGATTTGAAGTGTAAGGAAGTGAAAGAATTATAGTGCTACTGTGACTTTTTCCTTACTCACCTGGGGTAATGATCTAACTGTATTCTTTATTCCTTTATTTCACTTAATCTGTTTAATTCCAAAAAGTGTTAAAGACTCCATTTTATAGTGGTGTTTAATACTAAGAATACTTAAAAAATAAGTATTCCATGTCACACATAAAGATAAAAATAGTTAAGTTTTTACTTATTCTCCTTGATGGCACTGAAGTCCTTGTCCAACTCAATGACTCTTACTACGTCTTTGTAATAGATTACCGAAGGGACAATGTGCTGCCTCATTCTACCTCCAGATCCAGGCTTACTCTGCTGCTCCAGTCACCCCCAGTAAAATTCCTTATCAGCCCAGAATTCTTCACCGTGCTGCATTCAAACACTGTGAGTAGCACCCACAAATCAAGCTTGGCTGTAGTCCCTGGAGGAGTTGGATATATTTGCATTTTTAGTACCACATTTTTTTCATATTAGAATAATGGCAAGTTGGACCTCCAATAAAATGTGTCTGTGTGTGCACGCGCGCATGCATAAGTGAGCATATAAATATGTTTAATTAAAAAAATTACACAGCTCTCTAAAAGGCCACCCAGGATGGTTTACAAAATAAAATCCCATAGTTTGTTGAAATGTGTGGGTTACACTATTAAATGACATTAGAGTTGTAGGGCTTTTTCTGTGGCCACCTTTTGCCTGACAGAATGATCAGAATGGTTCTGGCAAGCATCTGAAAGAATCATCAGTGGTTTGTTGATGCTCTGAAGGTGTAGTATGAGAAATACAAATAGTAATTCTGTTATGAGACCTGAAATCCTCAATGGGACACTCTGGGCTTTGGTATGCCTTTAGGGATTTGATACATGTTCTTTCTTGCCTTTTTACTTTTTTAATTTGTAAGAGTTACTGACTGTTCCAGGATTGGGAGTGGGGAATGGAATGAAATAGAGAATTAGTTTTTTGGGGGAAGTGTATAGGTTTAAATCAAATGGTTTTGCACAACATGATATGCTTAACTTCAGAAGCATCCATAACAGTTAATTGTTTTACCCTAAATTAAGAAAGAATATTCTCCGCACTCTTATCATCTTATTACTTTCTTTGCATGCAGACTAAACAAGGAGCTTAAAGCTTTTAACTTTGCATTTAACTAAACATTTAATTCAGCTCTGAAAACTGGTTCTCTCACCCTATGTTAGCACTGCACAACACCAGGAGTATAGTGAGCAGTTAATTCTGAAGGAATTGGAGTTTACATTAGGGGATGGCAAATTCCCTTGGCTTGTATTATACATTTTTCAAAACTGATGACGCCCTTAAAATGTTAGTCTGAAAATCCGAAAATAACTTTTTATTTCTTCTCCTTCCACCAGAGTGCCTACAGAATGTTTACAAATAATACTTGTCTGAAGCACATGATCACCAAAGTTCGACGAGATACCCATCATTTTGAGCGCTACCAGCATAATCGTGATTTAGTTGGCTTTTTGAACATGTTTGCCAACAAACAGCTAGAATTGCCACGGGGTTGGGAAATGAAGCACGATCATCAGGGCAAGGTAACAGATATAAAGAGGCAACTTTTAAAATAAACATATTGATTTGTCTTAATCCAAATATCGACAAAATCAAAGCATACATACATACTCATTACACTATAAATGAAAAATTTAAAAATGCATTAATCTGAAGGTCTCTGAATGCTGTACAAAAGCAATAGTTTCATAGTCAATGAAACATACAACAAATGCAATAAAATGGAAACATAACTTTAAATGACAAAAAACCACTCATACTTGATGATAAAACCAGACTATTCATTTATTCAAAATGGAGTATTAATTTCTACCTAAGAGAGGTTACAATGGTTCCTGGCAGTGCCGTGTCTACATTTTCAACCTGATTCAATTTATCTGTATACGTTATTTTTATTCTAATTTAAGTTTAGCCTTAAGAATAATTATAAATTTTAATGATTAAAATTTAATTTGATGAGCTATAAAAAATTATTGTATATGTGTTAGTAGATGGTAATATTATTTATTTTATTTACCAGGCTTATTTCCCATTCCACTCCTAGTGACTCAGAGTTTGTAATTTATGAACCTAAATGCAGTAATTGTGATGGAATGTGTCTATGAATGTGTCTGCTGTGATGGACTATAGTTTCCCAGGAGGGAGGGAGCACATTCCAAGGAAGGGGGAGGTGAGACAAGAGATGGCATAGTCCAGGACTGGATCATGGAAAGAGGAAGAAATGTAGGATAACCACTCCCTAGAAATGTAATAGTGGTGACTATCTGTAGCTCAGGTGTAGGATGAGAGTGAAGGTTTGTTCTCTGAGCTTGTGGGTTGGTTTCCGAACAATTTGTTACTAGGCTAGGTAACATCTTCAGCAGAGTTTAGGGTATGTCAGTGTCAGTGTTCTTCCCTGACTTGATGGGTCCCTTATCTGATGTAACCTCACCATCACAAGACCTACTGACCACATGAAGCCATTGTAAACAGAAGAACCCTGACACTGACATCCCCTAAATTCCACTGAAGATGTTACCTAGCCTGGTAATGAGACATTGGAAAACCAACCTACAAGCTCAAAGAATGAACCTTCACTCTCACTTCCTAGAATCTCTTAGGGCATATCTGTTAGGTTAGGGTAGTATAGGTTTAGTCTGGCAAGATTCTGTCTATACGGTGTATGCAAAAAAATAAACTAAATGTCGGCTGGATTGTTTCATGTCATTTTTGGGCTAGGCCTGAAAGTAATCAACTATAATATAAATAACAAAATATTACCATAAAAAAAAAGGCCAAGCCTCAAAGAACAATCAAATACAGGTAAAAACACTTCTGTGGGACATGAGAACTTCTCAGACCCTGAAGCCTTTTTGAAAGAACAAAATAATTGAAGCTGATGTTACATTCAGGGGAATGCTATTCCAGAGTGGGGGCAGGAAGTAAGAAAAGTATGTTAAATCTTTAGCAACGCTTCATGATTTTTTTCTCTTTCTGTAGTGATGCTTGTAAGTTTGTGAACCCTTTTGAATTTTCAAAATTTCTGCATAAATTGTTTTCCACACAAATCTTACTAGATAAAGAGAACACAAATAAATAAATGACTCGAAAACATTATACTCTTTCATATATTCATTGAAGAAAATGATCCAAAACTACATATTGGTGTGTGATAAAGATATGTGAACCTTTGCTGGAGCACACACACCCCTTCAGCAGCAATAACTGGAAGTAAATGTTTATGATAACTCTTGATCAGTCTTACACATCAGCTTGGAGGAATGTTAGCCCAGTCTTTCCCACATAAGAACTTCAACTCAGGGATATGGGTGGACTTCCTTGCATGAACCTTGCTTCAGGTCCTTCTATAACATTTATCTAAGATTAAAGTCAGGACTTTGACTTAGCTATTCCAAAACTTTGATTTTCTTCTGCTTTAGTTGTATGATTTATGTGTCTTGCTGCATAACCCACTTTCCCTTGAGCTTCAGTTCATAATCAGATACCCTGACATTTTCCAGTAGAATCTGCTAGTCTGATTCAGAATTCATAGTTCCATCAATGATGGCAAAGTCATCATTGATCATTATCAGCAAAAATTGCTGTTCACCTTTTTTATCAATTATATAGATAGATGAATTTGAGAGATGCTTAACAAGTCTGCAGAGAGTACAAAGCTGGGATGTTTGGCTAATGATTTTGATGAAATAGAAAAGATTCAAAGGGAACTAAAAAGGCTGAAGCAGTGGGCCGAAATGAATAGGGTTGAATTTAATAGGGAGGCATATATAATTCTGCCTGTGAGTAGGAGAGCTGTATGGCACAAGTATAGGATTGGGGGATGATCTGACTTGCAAGTAACATATAGGAAAGGGATCAGGGTCTTTTTGTCTAATTACAAGTTAAACATGAGCCAGCTATGTGATGCAGTTGCTAAAAAAGCAAAGCTACAGTATCTTGGAGAGTGTTAGGGGCATATAATCCAAGTCATGAGAAATAATTATTGTTCTATTCTGTCCTAGTCAGACTCATTTTGGAGTACTAAGTCCAGTTCTGTGTACCACAGTTCAAAAATAACCATAGTAACTACTGGAGCAAGTGCAGAGGAAGGCTACAAAGATACTGGAAATCAAATCCTATGGCGAACAATTGAAGGTTCTGGCTATGTTTAGCCAGAAAAAAGGAAAGAATGGATGTATTTTCTGTTACCCAGAAGCAATAGGATAAAACTGCAAGGAAGCAAATTCAAGCTAGGCATTGGGAGGAGCTTCTGGACTGTACAGGCTGTCAGCCAGCAGAAAAGTCTGCTACATGATATGGTTCTCCTTCATTAAAGGTCTTGAAACAGAGACTGGATGGTTATCTGTCATTGATGCACTAGCGCAGGGGTGTCAAACTCAAGGCCTGTTGGCTGGATCTGGCCCACAATGTGGTCGGATTTGGCCCATGGGGCTGTCCTGGAAAATTAAGGGGCCAGCCTGCATTGCTTTGGCCCGGTCTATCCAATGTTAAGAGGAAACATCGGGCCAGCGTGGGTTTGGTCTGGTCTACCCAGTACGAAGAGGAAACATGCCAACAGTTTGGGGAGTGGCATCAAGCTGGTCGTGCCCACCCAGTTGGCCATGCCCACCAAGGTCAATCACAGCCCTGATGTGGCCCTCAATGAAATTGAGTTTGACACCCCTGCATGAGCGGATCCTGCACTGATAGTTGGATTGGATAACCTCTATGACTTCTAATGTTTCTTGAAATCAGTCCAGTTTTACTTCATTTAACATTGCAGTTATTTATTTTGAGCTATTATCAGTTTCCTCCAGCATTAATTATCATTCAGGGACCTCCGTTTTTCTTTTCCAACTCTTTTGATGGCCACAATAGTATGTTGTAACTGGAGAAAGCATGGTCTTGACAATACATACTTTTCATTATCAATTTAATTTCACTGCATATTACTATAGTGCCTATAATTTACTTGAAACAGAGCTTCAGTTAGCCAACTTGGATAAACTTGTAGTTTGTCCAAACCAAAATATCCTGTTTCTCTTCCCAGCTACCATAAATATCCAAACTACACCCTTTCTCTGGTGGCCAGTGGGAATTTTAAAATTAGGCCCGTGTGCTCTCGCTTGCACTCTCCCTGGTTCTATTCAGCTTGGCTCCCAGCTTCAGTATCATGGTTCAGATTAGAACTGAGTTTTGAAGCTCCATCCTTTTTTTCTTTTCTCTAGTGGTGCTTCAAAAGAGGAATTTCATTACATAACAAAATGCTATTGCTTGGTTTCAAGCCTGTGTGCATAATATGATTGTATTCATTTAGTGTAATCCATAAGCATCTTTACTGTTTGCTTAAGTATATGATATAAATATACTTAAATATAGATATAAAGTTGGTTAAATTTCTGTGAAAGAATCAGTGTTATGCATAAGCAACACTATTTATTGGGAGACATTTGTTTCCCTACCTGACAAACATGCTCTGAAATTATGACTATGCTTTCAAATTACATGTCTGATTTGGGCTTCATCTCATTAAGATTTTAGCCTTTGGGAGATTGTACTCATGCTGCCTTATTTTAGATAGAAAAGATATCAAACAGAGATTCATAAACCAGTTAGGCCAGAATATTTGAAATGTACAAAATTGAACAGGATTGGAATGGTTTAAAATATCAAGCTTAATTGGGTTGATGACAAGAACAGGAAGAGATCTCCCAAGCTTTCAACTAAAATAATTCACACAGTTCACTAAAGTTAGCATCTGAATTATACACCTTTTATAGACATGTCTGGGTGCAAAGCAGGTCTCTAGTGTAGTTTTCTGAGAGTTACAATTTGTTAAGCAAAAGCTTCATTAAAATATATAGTATTCCATCACATGGTTAAATCACAAGAGCATGGGTTGATAAATAGTCAATCAGATGGGTCAAAGCAGTAATATGGAGAACTAGGTTGGCTTCTGACAGCCAGTTTAGTATCAGTAGTTAAAAGTAGTGGCAGGAAGTTTCTACCTTAAGAATTACAAGATTCTGTTAATGTAGCCTTATGATCAAATAGAATTAGTTTGTCTAGTCATGTTTCCTATCTAGCTTATCTGGGAGGGGTGACATCAATCTTGCAAGTTTGAAAATACAAGGTTCTTTCTGCCAATTTTAACTGTTTGATCCATTAGGGTGGATCCTTCATAAGTTTCTTTTCTCTGACAGTCAAGCCACTGGAGCCTCCTACCTCTCTTGTCTGATTGTTACCTACGCAGCATCTCTTTCCCTGGTTCCCAAGGTCATCCACACATTCCATTACATCCAGGCAGTCACCAGGAGTCATCACTCACTCAAAGGCACCCATAAAAGAGAATGGGTTTCTAAGTTTGACTTTCAAACAGATTCCTATGTCAATTTGTAATGCCTATCTGTTCTTCAAGTTCATGCTGTCATGCTACCATAGCATATGGTGTTTCCAGCAACTACAGTGTAGTTAAGGACAGCAATATAAATAGTTGTGGTATTTTGTTGTATTCTATGGTTGTTTTTGTTTTACTTGTTGTGATACGAAGACATGTGTTGGTCCTGCACACCTGGTATTTCACAATTATTTATTTACAGAAGCAGCTTATTTAATAAGCAATTGTACTATGGAATCTCTGTAGTCAGCTTCATACTTGAGTTGGTTGAGTTGATAAGCATTTGATTAAGCTGTCTTTAAATGTGTGTTTCCTTTGATGTGCAAATATTTTAAAGTCCATCCATCAGCATGTATGGGATTTTTTTTTGACAATTTCAAGGAAGATCTGTGGATGTATGCAAGACAGATAATTTGCTAAAGCAGGTAGAATAATACTTTATAAAATAATATACATTTGACAAAAATCCATAGAAGATAATGCTTATATCACAATAAATTGCCACTGATGTATTGCAGCTTTCTCCTGTTCCCCTGAATCTATTCACACATTCCTCCTTTCCAAATTGCTTTAGAACAGGGGTGTCAAACACTCGTTGTGATGGCATCGTCACAAGATGTATTGGGACTTTCCCCCCTTGCTAAACCAGGTGTGGGCGTGGGCAGTGTGTGGGCAGGCTGGGAGTTTGACAACCCTGCTTTAGAGTGTCTCCAGAGCAGATAATGGGATAGTGGGAAAAATCTAATGAGGGTTGTTGTTTTGTGACTCGATTGGATTTAGCATGGAAATAGACAAGAAAAAAACTATAAAACACAAATTAAGGAAGTTCTTTTTATTTAAAGTCTCTTGAAAAATACAGATAGTTTGGTCTTTTGGTATAGGAAGATAACACATTGCTCATAGAGCCTAGCCATATTTCAGTCTTTCAGGATGTAGAAATGATTGGAGGGAAAAACAGCGAAGAAGAATCAGTAGTTGATCATAGTTAGAAAACTAGATAGATTAATGGAATATTGTCTCCTCTAAATACTACAGTAGATAATATAGAAAGTCATCCTACAATATAGGAAGAAACGTGTCACTCAACAAATTCACAATCAATATAAGATGAAGGAATGGCTAACGTGGTTTTAATAAACAATTGGATAAGTCATGAAGGACAGGTTTCTCAAGGGCTAAGTGTCTTGAAAGCTCCTTACTACCAGATTTGTTTTTGGGGGGTGGGTGACTTTCTGGATGAGGTAGCTGAGAAATTTCTATGTCTTCTAACGTTATTGACCTTACATGGTATTTTTAAGATCTGCCTATGGAACTCATTAATAAAAGAAGTTGGTAGAGTTGGAATAGCCCTGCTTAAGTTATACCAGACATCCCTCAGTCTATAATAAAACATGCCATAGGAATTAATTGGTTTCTTTATATTTGTATTCTTCTGTTCATGGTTGTAATCTTACTATGTATAAGAATTAAAGTGAGAATATTAGAAGATTATATTCTGAACTATTATTTTTCTAATAGTTTTTTATTTTTTTATTTTTAATAAGAGAATAAAGAGTAAGAAACTTGTTTGTGAGCAGGGACATGTTGGGAATTTGGGGAGCATGTAATAA
The DNA here is from genome assembly GCA_012654045.1 of Ptyas mucosa. Taxonomy (NCBI): domain Eukaryota; kingdom Metazoa; phylum Chordata; class Lepidosauria; order Squamata; family Colubridae; genus Ptyas; species Ptyas mucosa. The sequence goes on along the minus strand of WNWU01000006.1, from coordinate 43,647,189 downwards.
GTGGCTCACAAAATGGCTGCCATGATGATATTTGTTGGTCACAAAATGCTTGTGCTTTAGGAAGCAAACTACCTTCTCAGGAAGCTCATATCATTTCTCTAAAATCATATGATACTAGAGGATGCTTTATATCACTTCAGCTTCCTTTTGGTTTATATTTGTCAAATGAATCCTTTAAAAAAAATTGGGCAGGGTAGCATGGTGAGCCTGAGATATAGCTACCACAACATTTATCATTCTTAACAATGAAGCCTGTCATTACAGCACATAGTGCTTTTAAAAAATCTCCCTCTCCCTCCACCTGCCTTCAAATGTTAGGCCTTCTCTTAACTGTACAGTTTCTTGAGTGTAGTGAATTTATTTATTTATTCAATTTCTATGATAGCAGAAAGGAGAATCTGTTTTCTAGAGCACTAATTGTATATACCATATTTATTATGCACTAAGAAAAATAACAAAAATCTTTATATCATAGTTCGGTTCATAACTTAGCATTCATTAGACTGGTGATTTCCTGTGTCTGCATTCAGTGATCTAACTGAAACTTATGCTGAAAGATATGCAACTTGAAATACCACAGTGAGCAAAGAATAGTGAATAATGCTATTTTTTTCCCCTTTGCTAGGCTTTTTTTGTTGACCACAATTCACGTACCACCACGTTCATTGACCCACGGCTTCCTTTGCAGAGCAGCAGACCAACTAGCGCTTTGGTTCACCGGCAGCATTTAACAAGGCAGCGCAGTCACAGTGCTGGTGAGGTAAGCTTTAATTGGCCCAAGTGTTTTGGTTTTATTAGATGTTTCACCATTGATTTCTGTCTTTCATTATTGGCATTTTCCATTGTGTTAAAAGCATACCCACCCACCCCTTTCACAGAATGAGTGCCCTCTTATTATAGGAAACACATACGAGGAATTTTTGAATTTGCCATGATAAAGTATGGATTATGAACATGTGAAATGGTTTTGATTATAGAATGAACTGGGATTTGAACCTGGGGTTTCCACTATTTAACTTAACACTATGAGCCATTACACACCATTGGTTCTCAAAAAAACCATATTATTTATTTATTGGATCAATTTTTAAATTGGTATTCACATATCCCCTTGCTACTCTATCTATCAAGCTGCCCCTCAATGGTGGCAAGCCAGTCAGACAAGGCAACAGCCGTAAGACTATCAGCTGAATGATTACACCTGAGGTATAGCGGATGGAGGCATTATTCCATCAATACTGATTACATCTTGGTATGAAGACACCAGGTTTTGATCTCCAATTGATTGGTTGTCTCTTTGCTTTTTGTGGAGATACTGTGAGTTGGATCTAGAATTTTGGAGGCAAAGCGTATTCAACCTATCCCAGATGCTGATAATGTATTTTATTTATTGTCTTGATTTCTGAACACTCCCAGTTCTTCCTTGGGCAATTTTCTACTAACTCCCAAGTCATCAGCTGTTTAGCGATGAACTATTCTAAGCCTGGTACTAGAACAAAGTACACAAATGTCAGAATTGCAATTATTATCTATTGCATATGATGGAAGATAAAGAAGACAAGAGCTCCCATTGCTCCTGGGTATATAGCAGGTTGTGTCAGGTTGTGACCTGAGTCAGCTGAATTCAGGTTGTGCCAGGTTGGCAAAGGAGTTTGAACTTTGCAGTTATTTTTTATAAAAACCTCTTTGTTATTTTCCTTTTATACCACCAGGGGGCCTTTGCCTGCAAATCTATTCAAAGCAACATAAGCAATAGGCTGTTTAGAGCACTTCCGTAAAACAGGTGATAGTAGAAAAGAGGCATACATAGAAATTTGAGCCTTGCAATAGCAAAAGACAGAATAATCTTAAATAAAAGGTAAAATCTCCATCAAATTAAGTTTGGTGATTTATATTATCATATTTCATGAATTTAATTTACTGGGTAAACATATGTGTTTGGACTTACCAATTGTCAGGTTGGAATGCAAATGTTGCCCACCCCCTTAATGTATTACAAATCAGAATGCCAAAGACTTTCTAGTAATCATGAAACAATAGCTGTGTTTAAAGAGGAATGTATGTAGAAACACAACATTAAACAAAAAGCAGTGATCTATGAGTTAATTATATTTGCATTGTGTTTCCCTTTCAAACAAAGTATAATGACAATGACTATTTCTCCTTGCTTTAATGAAGTATGCTTATGCCCCATTTTGCTAATATATCAACAGCAATTGAAGAAATTGATTTGTCTGCTTCTTTATATTTCTGAAATTTGTTGCATTGAGACAGATTTTATGGAAACAAAGGCAGCTGCAGGAGGATGAAAGATAAAGAGAAGTTCACGTGCAGATATGGAAGGAAAAATCTGTTGCACAAGTGGAAACTGTTTATGCAGTGTTGCTATTAACCATTACAGTCAAACATAGGTTTTTCCTTTCTTTATAAGAATTCTTGGAAACAAGCTTGCAGTTGGGCTTATTTTTCAGCAATAGTGATAGAAATCAGGGAATTGGAGTTAACAGTACTTGGATTTCAACTTCTGGGCATCAACTTCAGAAGGAGCTGTTCTTTTCCATTTCCAGGAAAAAGAGGTCTCCACTGAAAAATGGGGAACTTAGAATAGTTCTTCAGTCAATTATAAGACAAATACAATTTGATCTAATTCAGAGAAGCAAAATTTAATAGCTATGCTATCTGTTTGGCAAAGCATTGCTGGCATGTGTGATTCTCATGCTCAGAGAAAAGTGAGTGCTGTCAACATAGAAAACAAATAGTAGTGTGGTAAAAAAACAACAACTGCGGAACCTCCAGCAAAGAGACCCGACTAATTGGAGCCAGGAAATTGCAGAAGTGAAGTTTGTGTTCAACAAGGGGAAATTTTGGGTTGTTACTGCAACAGGAAGTGACGTTCATAGATGATTCGCTTAGGCTTTCTATGTGCATCCTAATACTTTTGTTGCATTAACCATTAACCTTCACTACATTTAGTGAAATTTATACTCGTGAACTATTGGCAATTCCTTATGCATTTCATAAGCTGTGTTATCTGCAATGAAACATTGCGATGTTTCAATAAAACATCCCAAACCTTCAAACAGCAGTGATGAATTTATCTCCTTACTTAAAGGCAGGTCAATCTTGGAGCCTTTCATATTTTCACAGGGATGAAATATGAGATTTCATACCAGCCACACTGAGATTTGGCAAATAGAATACTACAGTAACCCTCAGTCCAATTTTATCCAATATTATGCACAGGAAATTGACAATCTTAGAACTCTTGGACAGGCTGAAAGGGAATTGCAAACTTTTCTCTCCATGCCTTAATCCTTCTCTCTTTTATTGCTTTATATTTGCATCTCAAAGAACACTGGTGCTTTTAGAAGCTTTAGGGGCTGGAATATTTTAAAGGACTTCTTCCCATCCAGCAGTAGTGGCTCAGCGGTTAAGATGCTGGGCTTGTTGGATACTGGAAAGCTGACAGCCCAGGCTCCAGACCCAAGCTCTGTGTGACTGAAAGCTTCTGTTCTCACCTCAGCTCCTGCCAATCTAGCAGTTCAAAAGCATGCAAATGCGAGTAGATAAATAGGTATCACCTTGGTGGGAGGGTAACAATACTCCATGACATAGTGCAGGCTACATGACTATAGAAATGCCTTTGGACAGTGCTGGCTCAACAGCCTAGAAATAAAGATGAGCACCTCCCCTATAGCAGGTGTCCCCAAACCCCAGACTGGGGCACACTACTAACTGCCTGTTGAGAACTGGGCAGTGGAAGTGGTGGGCAAGCCTGCATGCCCGTGCATAGCTCCATTTGTGCCCGCCACTTATGCAAATGGAGTTGCACAAGTGCGCTTGCCTACTGTTCATGTGGAACCATCCCCCGTCAACCAGTCCGCAAAGCTCGAAAAGTTGGAGACCGCTGCCCTATGTTCAGCAATTAGTAGCAGACTAAATCCGCAGGGATTCCTTTACCTTTATCTCCCCATTCAGCTCCTGTGCATGCTCCTACAATTGCTAGGACCTCATAAGGGTTTTGTTTACATAATATATTTAAAAATATAATTCTTCTTCTTACTATCATTATATCATAGGAAATCTAAATCTTTTGGAAAATTTAAAATATACTTCCTGATTTGTATTCATTGAATGAACTCATCAGTAACATAAGATAGTTTTTATTTTTATTTTTTAAAATTTTTTATTGCCTGTCCATCTTACCATAGGGTAACTCTGGACAGTTTACAGTTACATATACAGTTAAAAACATTATAAGACATTGATAATTAGTAGCATTATAATATGGAAGAGCCACGTTGTTCTTCAGAATAGAAATATTAAGACTGCAGATTTAAAAAATTATCTATTTTTCTCTAGTTGTTTGTCTGAAAATTTATTTGAATTTTAACCGGTGCCTCCTAGTTTACATGAAAGTCGGTATTATCAGCTTGGGAAAAACAGGAAAAAAAGGTTCGGGTTTCTGTTCTAAATATGGTGGAAATTCAGCTGAGAAAAGAGAGAAGTCTTCTAAGATTGAGAAACCCTTTGCTTCACAGAAATCATTGGGATTCATTTTTAGTTTTCTGCCACCTAATAAAACCTTTTCTTTTGTCAAACATTCAATTTGCTTAGCAAATAAAAGTTTCTATGCTCAGTAACGTTTTAAGGAAGGTCAGGGCAAAAATTCTCAAATAAATAGTATAGAAAATATATAGGATGGTAAGAAGGCCTTCTGCACACTAAAATATCTTTGGTTTTATTTTTCAGGTGGGAGAAGACTCACGCCATTCAGGACCTCCAGTCTTGCCAAGGCCGTCAAGTACATTCAGTGCGGTCAGCAGGGCTCAATACCAGGACATGGTGCCAGTGGGTATGTCTTCATTTGGAGCCACTTGAAATGCAGTCTTTGCTTTTTATGTTATTGTGTCAAAGCATAAGATTGTTTCTACAAGTACTCTTGTATTGCTCAAAAAGAAAACTTTTAGATGCTTCCTAACAATAAAAACAATAACTAGATATAAATACAGGCAGTCCCCAGGTCAAGAATCTCTTATTGATGGACAACGAGAACTTACAAATGGACTGCCTATTAATTTCGTGTTAAAAACAGATTTAGGAACAATACTCGTTCTTAACGTGGGACTGGCTGTACGTGTTTAACATGCATCACTAGTCTTAAATAAAGGGTTTTTTTTAAGAGTTCAGGTGAAATATTTCCAAGTTCATGTTTGCCTGGAGGAAATGTTAGGTATCAAATGTCATAATGTAAATAATAACTCTAAAAAGGGTATTGTAATAAAACTGAAATTTAGGAGTCTCTTGCTGGTGACCATAATTGAAGCATTTTATCAGCTTGTTTTCTCCATTATTACTTCTTAGTTTGCCAAACAAACCCTATCTCACATGCTTCCCAATTGCCAGATATCCAGCATTTAGCAGGACATCCAAACACAAACCAGTTTTTGCCATTAGTTGGACATTTTAAAATGAGATCACTAACATTTCCATTTCTTAAGTTCTGTATAGAAGCCCTTAGACAAAGATATGGAGGTTTGGTTAATCAAGGTGATATTGGAGCCATACAATCAAGAAGAGATTTCTAAAAGGGGAAAGCTTTCATAATTATTTTTAATGCATGGATTTAAAAAAACAAGACTCTGATATGAACACACTTATTTTTCACAATAAAAAAAAACCTGTGAGTAGCCTATTTTTTTTAATCAGGTATTTTGATCAATTCTATAAGTAGGCAAACTCAGGATGCAGTTGCTTGATAAAACAGGTGTTTTTTTTAAAAAGAAAAGCTGGTTATTTCAAATACTTTGAATTATTGGTAATGGGTCAATGTGAAAAGCAGTTTAGACTTCTATTTTGAACCCCTTTGAACCTTTTACAGGTAGTCCTTGACTTAAAATAGTTTATTTAGTAACCGTTCAAAGTTACATCACTGAAAAAAGTGACATGACCATTTTTCGCACTTATGACCGTTATAGCATCCCCATGGTCACGTGATCAAATGTCAGACAGTTGGCAAATGACTCACATTTATGATGACCATTTTTCACTTATGACCTTTGCAGCATCCCCAAAATTCAGATGCTTGACAACTGACTCACATTTATGATGGTTGAAGTGCCCCAGGATCATATGATCACCTTTTGCGACTTTCTGACAAGCAAAGTCAATGGGGAAGCCAGATTCACTTAACAGCCGTGTGACTAATTTAACAACTGCAATGATTGACAACAACTGTGTCAAGAAAGGTCATAAATGAGGCAAAACTCACTTAACAAGTGTCTCGCTTAGCAACATAAATTTTGGGCGCAATTGTGGTTGTAAGTCGACTACTACCTGTAGTTGAACATCTAGGAATGTATCCTCTAAGGCACGGGTGTCAAACTCGATTGTGTCATGGGCCAGATTGTGACATATCGCAACGTTAATGCTTTTGCGGAACTGGAGTGGGTGTGGCCTGTGCATGACGTATCTGGCCCATGGGAGCTAGTTTAACAGGCCTGCTCTAAGATGTAAGCTGATACAAATATGGATTTAGTAAACTTTAGCAAAATGTTTCCTTGAAATGTTTTTCTCCTGAATTATCAGAGACTGATAGTGTATATTGTGTCTAACTTAAAAGGAAGTAAATCTACTCTTCTCTTACACATAATATTTAGCAAGGCAGGACACTGACTTTACATATCTGAGCTATAAGTTTCTCTACTGCTATACCACTTCATTGGTTTTTGCTTGTGTTAATAGGGAAGTTCATACTGTGATTATGTCATTGTGCCTTTTTTCAATTTTATGAAAAAAGGGGAACAGGAAAAGAAGTCAGTGCTTTTGACAATAATTTAGCAAGCAGTTATTACTAGTGATTCTTGTTTCTGTTCAGAGTTGTCCCATCCTAGCAGCATCTGATCCAGTGGTGGGATTCAACCACTTCGAGAGAACCAGTTGTTAACTTTCTGAGCAATTTGGCAAACTGATTGTTGGAAGAAATCATTAGGACAGAGAACCGGTTGTTAAATTACTTGAATCCCACCACTGATCTGATCATTATTTGTACGCCACAATACTCACTGTAAAGGAGAGCCAGTTTGTGTGGTGGTTAAAGCACCACAGGCTGGAAACTGGAAGACTGAGTTTTAGTTCTGCCTGAGGCACAAAGCCAACTTGGTAACCTTGGGCCAGTCACTCTCTCTCAACCCTGGGAAGCAGGCAATGGCAAGCCACTTTGCTAAGAAGACAGCAGGGATTAATCCAGGCAGTTGCCTGGAGTCAGCAATAACTTGAAGGGACAAAAAAGCAAAGCAAAGCAAAGCAAATCACACTGAAGAGATGAATCACACAGTTTTAGAGTATTGGGGCTGCTCCAAGGAATCCTAGAAGGGTACAATTCTCTTCTCAGTGTAACAGTACTGTAATCCAGATTAAAGCATTTTCAACAAAGGCTATCCAATTTCCTTGACGACATCTGGTGGGGGAGAACTCAGCATCTCCGTAGATAACTGATTTCAGCAACAGAATTTTTGGAATAGATACCATTGTTTGGACAAAGCTCTGTATCTACCTCTTCATTCCAATGAGTTTAGAGGGTGTCCCTTGCTTTAAAATATGATTTTTTTTTTTAAAAAGCACACAAATATATTACAAATAGTAATTGATATTTGCTTGATGTGTTAATTAACAGACGTATATGTTTCATTTCTCAGTATTACTTTAATTTAGCCATATTGCTAAATTAGAGAATCTTGCAGTAATAATGGAAACTTTATAAATATGCTATTATATATGTTTTATTCGAAAAACTACTTAAAATAGGGTTTTTTTAATTTTTCATACAGTATCATTTATTTAACTATCAAATTTGTTTTGAATGAGCTAAGTTACTTTGGCAACTGTTTGTATATTTGATGCTTCCTTACACATGACAAAACCTATTGGCTTCAGGACTGGTGATTCATGGCTTTCAAGTACAGAAGTTAATTCATTGAGTTCAGCAGCTGTCACATTGTGGGAAGACACCCACAGCTAATTAATCTGATGGAATGGCTAGATGTTTGTTCAGCAGCACTGGTTTCTTGACAATCACTACTGATTTAAACTTCTGTTGCTGCCCATTTCTTCAGTGCTGCATATGGTAATGCTTGCAATAGGCGACTCTGTTTAAAATTCAAGGACTGTGCCTTTTCATCAGAATAACATTTAGAACTTGTAATCTAATTTGCAATATTTTTATTATTGGCTTTAATAATGAGAGGAAGAGAATGGGTGGTCACAAGCCCTGATCATGTGATGTCTTGCTTAAAGACCATAGGTGATTTGCCACAACTGGGATTGCCAGAACCGCTGTAACTAAGCAGGGTAGTCATGTGATGTTTCACTAAATGACTGATTTTCCAATGACAGTATTACTAGTCCCAATTAGTGACATTAAGCAAGGCCTATCTGTACTTGATAAGCTACTACCGTGTTTCCTCGGAAATAAAACCCTGTCTTATATTTTTTTGAACCCTGAAATAAGTGTTTGGCCTTATTGCCATGCCCTCAAAAGCCCGATTGGTCTTATTATTAGGGGATGTCTTATTTTGGGGGAAACAGGGTATCCTAGAAGATTTAAATAACTTCAAAATTATATTGACGGGATTAACAAAATGGCTGAAAAATAATAACATAATTTAAGAAACTCAAATATAAACTCTTCACTTAGGAAAGAGAAATCAAATCAATAAGTATGTAGAGACAATTGATTCTATATTGATTGGACTTGGGCAAATCAGAATGCTATTTTAATTTGGTGGGCAATGAAAATAATGAGACAGTTGGAAATTAATGGAAACTAATTCTACTGTGAGTCAAATTCAGGGAACTGATTATATTTAGTTTTAGAAGACAAGTTTTATAGAGAATACAATGGCACCCTAAAAATACTTAAATTTTGTCACACAGAAAAAAGTCATAATCTGTTCTCTGTCATTCCAGTTTGTAGGACACTGAATAATGTTTTTTAAGTTATATTAAAATATATTCCAGATAAAATTAACAACAACAACAAGCCCAAGTAAGATGATAGGTTCTTCTTTGCAAGAAATGACTAGTACTTGTTACAGATCTTTAAACTAAATATTGGCATAAAACTAGGTATTAGATTCCATGCTCATGTATTATGGTTTTTTCCCCATTTTTTTTCTTTTTAATTTAATTTGTAAGCTCTTATATTACTGTGATCTGGAAAAGTCTGCTTCTTTTTTAATAATAGAGTTCGATTTTCTTTAGCTCCTATGCGATTAATTTATCTCCTAAGGAATCAAAGGAGGGCTAAATATTATAGCAATGCTATGCTTTCATGTTACTTGGCAGGTGATGACACTGTCAAAATTATTTTAGTTTTTTCATTTTGACTTTTTAATTGCCAGAAAGGCAGCTCAGGCTGTGAAGGAAGGATTATGTTTTCCTTCATACTGAGTTAAAGAAATAAGTGCCATATAAGGTACCTTGTAAAGGGTGGTGGCTCCCCCAAATGGGATAGGACAAAGTATGAAGATCTAGAGGGCATCTAGGATAGGATTGGGATCTCCACTGGTTTGCAGTATCACCACAACGTAACAGGTGTACAAGCCCAAGAAAAAACACATTGGCTTAACATGTTTTGATAGGCACCCCATAAATAGCTGTATACATTTTTAATGTCTCTTTTCATCCTTAATAAAGATCCCTTCTTCTACAAAAACATCAATATCTAAAGGGTAAAACCTGTACCTAAGTTTCCTGAAGAAAAATGACTATTGTTTTTAAGCAGAGGTTTTCAGCATGTACTCTTTATTGAATTTTCAGCTTACAATGACAAGATTGTTGCATTTCTGAGGCAACCCAATATCTTTGAAATTCTCCAAGAGCGACAGCCAGATCTCACAAGAAATCATTCACTCAGGTGAGCAGAATAATGACTTTTTTTTTCTTACCAGAGATGTTTTGATTTTAAGGCATAAACAAAATATAACAAGTTCACATTGTCCTTAAAAAAACCAGTGCAGTATAGAGAAAATATATCTTTGTGTCTTAGTTCATAGCCTTTTAGGAAACTAATAGGATTCTCTTTACGTTGGTAGGATGAGGAGAACGTATATATTTTTAATGGTTCACTTTTAGAACAACAATGTCTTTCTCTAGAGCTTGTGCTACTCCTTGGAATTCATTTATTCGGGGAATATTTAGCATTACCATGAATTATTTATTTTCATTGGTAAGGTACTTGAAGCCGTTTGAGTAGAAAAGTTAGGCCAAGAGAAAATAACAGTATTTAGAAAGTATTAATGAGCCGTGGTGGCACAGTGGTTAGAATGCAGTACTGCAAGCTACTTCTGCTGACTGTTAGCGGTGATTCAATTCTCACCAGCTCAAGGTTGACTCATCTTTCCGAGGTGGGTAAAATGAGGACCCAGATTGTTGGGGGCAATTTGCTGACTCTGTAAACTGCTTAGAGAGGGCTGTAAGTACTGTAAAGCGGTATGTAAGTCTAAGCGCTATTGCTATTAATGAGGGTCACTGGTGTTCATAGAGGGGAGCTTGCTGAAGAATTCTTCTTGGGGGGGGGCACGGTGTAATGAATAAAAATGTACCTAAAATAATTTAGAGGCCTGTTTGATATGTCTCAGGAGTTTTATTTATTGCGTTGACATACATTACTGCTTGATACAAACAGGGAGAAGATCCAGTTTATTCGGACTGAAGGAACACCAGGGCTAGTGCGGTTATCCAGTGATGCAGATCTTGTTATGTTATTAAGGTAATGGATACTTACTGCAGACTGAGTATCTGTGATGCATTTACTTTAGCAAATTTTTACACTTTGATCATTGTCATGTGTCCATTTGATCAAATCTTAGTTTTTCCTTTCATGCATAATTATGGGATTTTGTGATGGGATTTTGTATAGAGCATTTCTATATTTGTATGGTTCTCATTATGCACCAGAGGGCTCAGATAGAATGTATCCCCAATCCCCTAAGGTGTTAGTATCATTTCTGTAGTTCATTCATTTTTCTCAGACTGACACTTTACCGGAGCCTCCCCCACCACACCTTCCCTCACTCTGTGTAGTATACAGTATTATCAACTGGGGTATTACATCGCTGGTCTACATGTTTTTCTGCCCTGCAGCTCTTCTATGTGTGTTTTAACTTGTAGCATATTGTTATCATTTGTAATTTGTGCTTTTTTAAAAAAAGGAGAGGAGTGATATGTAGATGCTGCTTTGAGCAACAGGGACCTTTTCTGCCTTGCATTTTAATTGGAGCCAAGCTGGAGCATATCCGAGCACACTTGCTCATTCATAACTCTCAGGGTCTTAGACTTACTCTGCCATGAAAACACACCCACTGTGTAATGTTGCTTCTGATATATTGCGGGGGTGCCCGTGCAGAACTTTCATGCCATAACACAGTGTGTTGCTTGTATTCAAACGCTTGCATAATACTGTTCTTTAGGGTTTTTTTCCTAAGTTCATTTCAAACAAGACATTTGCTTTGTTTTGAAAGTTATTCTTTTTATAGCAATTCTGGGAATATTCATCTGTCAGGAAACACATTCCTCAATGGACCTGTCATTTTTATGGCTCTGAAGGATGATTATGTCAGAAGCATTAATTGGACTATTTTAACATACTATCTTGAAGGCTTATGAATAATATATTATCAAGACAAACCAGGACTGTTTTAATAGATCACTCAATGTGTTTTACATCTTTAAAAAAATACTTTGATCAACATTTTTTAAAATATTGATTATTTTTGAACCTGTGCAGTGGTCCTTTGTTTCTACATATATTTGCAAATGGAGAAAATATATTCTCCCCTACTTCATTAACTATTTACCTTCAGGCTAAATTGTAAAACAATTTGTCTTGTGGAAAGAAGGCAATGCCTCTCAAAATCCTTTGTTTACGTTCTGTCATAATAGCCCATTGTTTTTATTAACATTAAACAAAGTGACAATCTGGGAACCTGTGAGAACTTCATTCACGACACATTTCCACTGGCTAAAGAAAGCAGTTCGGTGGTTTTCACTGTTTCCTTTCTTTTCTGCAGCCTTATGCTCTCCCATCTGCTCCAAAGTGTTTTGAAATCGCTACTGTAAGATTATAGCTCCAGTTCAGGACACTCTTGGGGAAAAGTGGACAAAATAGTTTTCTCCCAACAGATGCCTCAGCTGGATCGAGGACTTTCTGTGAATGAGAATGGCCTTCCATTCAAAGCAGTTTAGCAATTTAGCATCCGAGCAACAAAGTCTGAATGCCATATTTCACATTAGAAATGCAGCTGAAATGCATTTGGAGAATCTTGCAAGATAGAAACAGTTCCATTGGAAAACATTTGCAGTAAGCAATCAAAGGAGCAGTGCTTTACTTAGCAAAAGGGGGGGGGGGGACTTGTGCAAAGTAAGAGAGAGCCTTGTTTTTTAGGACTGGATTATTTTCCCTCACCTTCACCCTCCCTTAAGAAGACATATGGAAGACATTTACTGGGCTGAAAGATACATGCATTTAGCACAGAAGGGGAAAGATACATAAAACATTGCTTGTGGGTTTCATATTTAAAAAATGGCATAATTTAATTTTATTTACTTTCTAATGAGTGCACATACTGCTCATTTTAACAGCTGCAAGTGACTTATCAGTGTATAAACGTAACATAAAATTCTGCAAACCTTTAAAATTATAAAACATTAAAACTAAATCTTGAAATAAATTCTAAAAAAGCCTAGAGAAAAAAAAGTATATTTAAAGAAGTTTCCTTTACCTTTTCATAACATATAATGAGGAGGCCTACCGCATTGCAATTTATTTTACAATTCTGCACAAAAAGCAGAGTTAGCTGTTGGCATTACATATGTCTGGTGGGACACACAGAAGTATTTGTGTGTGTAGTCTGAGCAGCAAAGCATAAATGCTTTAGGTCAGTCATTCATATTGCATATAGCTATATAGACAGTGGCAATCTGAGAGCATTTTAGAACAAATGAAGATATTTCCAGTGGAAATACTTGGAACAAGGAAGTTATGATTAAACCTTTCAATTTTTTTCACTTGTAGCTTTTGACATTTTCAGATGGAAATGTCTTCAGTCTTTCAAAGAAATCAACATGGTGTTGTTTGGTGCATATAGGAATATGTAATATTCCTACAAAATATCACATGTGGCATAGCCAAATCAATTTGCATACCTGCTTTATTTTTGCTTACTTTCTGCCTAGTTTATTTGAAGAGGAAATTATGTCATATGTACCACCACATGCCTTACTTCATCCCAGTTATTGCCAGTCACCACGTGGGTCGCCTGTGTCCTCTCCTCAGAACTCTCCAGGTGAGCTCTATCGCAACTGCTTTCAGTGTTTTTAGATGGTGAACCAGGTAAGGTTCCTTCTTGCCTGGTTTCATGGCCTTCCTTATGAAATGCAGGAGATGAATGTTTTGATCTTAAGATTAAATGAATTCTTTGCTGTTTACTTCAGACATTTACATAACATTTCTCAGAAAGATGGTTTTGAAGAATGAAGAAAACATATTCTACATTTGGAAGTAGCAGTTTTTCTGCCACTAATATTACAAAAAAAATTAAGGGAGAACTTAACATTAACTATTTTTAGATCTCTTTTGTACATAGAGGAAGATTTTAAACAGTGACTGGAGTATCTTCTTCCATCAGTGGAAGATGATATCCTGGGATAAGAATAGTCCAAAAGAACACATTGAGGCATAATTTAATTAAATTATTAGGCTTTGTAAAATCGATTTTGACATTCTGCCTGATGCATACTATGTACATATACATGTCACCATTTAAGAAGATTTCTTAGGCATCATTTCCTAAGGATGCTGTATTAGAAATCTTTATACAAGAAGAAAGCATTCATTTTTAAATATTTATGTGCCTATGCTTTTTCTGGAAATATCAATAATGCTAATTTTAATAAACAGTTTTCAGTCTAACATAATTTCTTGAATGAAGTTATATATTAACTTGATAAGGATCATTTTATTAAAAATTTGATAATTTATATTGGAGCTTTATGCAGCTAAATACAATTTGTTTTATTTTTCTGGGGGGGGAAACTCTCAGCACCTTCTGTGAATTACTTATGACTTGTTACACAATTGAAATTGTTTGTGTGTTTTAATACGAATGATTAATTAATCTCTTCATTCACTTCATAAAGGAAAGAAGTTCATCACAGAGCTCTTTTCCCAGTCAAACAGTTTGATGCTCCAATTTAGATTACACAAATAACCATAAAATTACTTGATTATTTATAAAATGCTAACTTATCAGCATGCAAAAGCATGTGCATGCAGTACTTATAATGAGAGAAAGAGAGACGTATATAATATGGGTAATTTATTTTAATAACAGCTCCATTCTTTTGTTATTCTTACGATGGAAATAATTGCTTTAATTGCCCAGGAAATTCTTGACAGTGCCAGCTGATTTGTCGTAAGAACTTGTCATGTGCTGAAAAGATAATTTAGGAGCATTTCATCTAATGTAAAATGAATCTTCCCAAGTCAGTTCTCAAACTAAGAATTTAAATAAGTCCTGAATAATGCCAATAAAAGTAAACAATTAAAAAAGATAATTGCAGTCATTCTACAAAGTAGCAAATATATGTTATAAATGCATTTCTCAAAAGTATTTCAGTTTTACAGAGGTGGAGTTCATGAGAAAAAGGAGTTACTTCTCCTTGTCTACAGGTTTGAAGGAGATGAGAGAGCTGAGTACCTTTGGAATAAAAAGAAAGGGGTTAAAAAGAAAAAGAAGAGGGGTGAGTTGCTTAGTCAAGCAGGAATCCTTATGGGGGGGAGCCATGTACTTGGGGAAATTAGCAAATTAAAAGAAAACAAAATCAAGATTTCACTTCAGGCTTTGGAAAATCATTAATAAAATGTAAAGTGGAAAGAATGAAAGGAGAAATCTGCTTTCTCTTTTCCTTTCTGGATAAGGAAAAGACAGAAAAATAAGTTTCTTTAGCATAGTAATCAATAATAGACAGAATCTCTCAATTATTAACATAACCAAAAGGCTTTATTTTAAGTGACTGAATTTGGCAACATCAGCAGGACCTGATAATCTTGTATTATGGATATTCTGATATTGTCTCCAAGGTAACTCATTTAGTCCAATCCCTCGCTCAGTGCACTCTGTTAAGCCATTAACTCTGAGAAAGAGAAAGAAAGAAAGAAAGAAAGAAAGAAAGAAAGAAAGAAAGGAAGAAAGAAAGAAAGAAATTAGGTTAGTTCGGCATAACTTTTTGTGACAAATTCCTGGCCAAACAAATAATGTCCCCAAAGTAGTTTGTTTCTTTCCTTCACATTCAACATCTGAAGGTGATATTTTCTTCAACATAAGACAAATGTAGAAATTTTGTGTCTCTCTGTGTTTATGTATAGATATACAATCGGGTATCATTTGTTTCTTTATTCATTTATTTATCACATTTATTAATTACAGCAGAATATAAAAATACAACCATTACCAAATATAAAAATGAAGAACTATCAAATGTTTAAAATATATAAACCACACATAGAGAGTAAAAATATCAATCAGAATGAAGCTAAGAATGTCTCCAGTTCCCTGGGATCCCCCTAGGCCTGGTGACATACTTTGGTTCTGAGGGACTTTCAAAATGATATTTTTTATTTTTTATTTATTTTTTTGTTTTAATTTGATTTATATGCCGCCCTTCTCCGGAGACTCAGGGCGGCTTACAAGGCGTTAAGCAGTAGCCTTCATACTTTTGTATATTTATACAAAGGCAGCTTATTGCCCCCACAATCTGGGTCCTCATTTTACCTACCTTAGAAAGGATGGAAGGTTGAGTCAACCTCGAGCCTGGAACTAATCTGTGTGTGGGAACGATATCAAGTACAAAAGAAAGTCTGGGCAATTTCAACTCCAATCAAGTGATACATTCTAAAATGAATCAATAGCTGTTTCTATGATGGATTCATTACTTTTATCAACATGGTCAACTCCTAATACTCGTGCCGTTCTGAATTCTCTTCTAAGTAGCTTTTGCTATGGGAAAAAATGAGAAAGAAGCATAAATTAAATCCTTCAGGATATACATTGTAGAATTCCGTAGCTGACTGGGTAATGACCTTCCTTCTGGCAGGAACAAAGATTGGTAATTAAATTATATTTGCCTACTTCCCTGATTGTCAAAATGACATCACTGATGTAGATAGCATACTGCTAACTCTGTCATTGTTACCAAGATGCAGCAATTAACAGCACAAATGAGGAGGTGTGGAAAGGACGTGTGCACACTTTTGATAGTTATGCAGCTTGTTTGGAAATGTCAGTCTTGGGTCACCTAAATGTTGTTTATTCCCTACTACTGCCAAAGGGAATCTGAAGGCAACCTGTTTTTTGGCCAACTCGGGTCCCTTGCAAGCCATCCAGACCTATCTGCTCACCTTTTAGTGCATAAGGGTACCAGCTTCATCATAAGAATAAGCTGCCAACAGCATCTTGGTTCTTTTGGCTTACCCAGAGTATTGAGGTTACCCAAATGTTGAGCCCAGTTAGGGGTACAGCTTAGGGAGGATGGTAGAAAATCAGGTAATTCTGCACATAGCATCCTTTGAAACACAATTATAACTGCGCAATAATCACAAGATGTAATTGACTAGAAATGCAGTCTCTCACAGGACTTACAACCATTGCATGTGCATTATCACGTGTCATTAAGATAAGCAAGCCAGGAAAAAAATATGTCACATGGAATACCTTACTGCTACAATTATATATCATATATCAACAGAGCTACAATGGCGCAGTGGTTAGAATGCAGTACAGCAGGCTACTTCTGTTGACTGCCGGCTGCCTGCAATTGTGGAGTTTGAATATCACCAGGCTCAAGGTTGACTCAGCCTTCCATCCTTCCTAGGTCGGTAAAATGAGGACTCAGATTGTTGGGGGCAATATCCTGACTCTGTAAACTGCTTAGAGAGGGCTGTAAAGCACTGTGAAGAGGTATATAGAAGTTTAGATGCTAATGCTATTGCTATTGTATCAACTACAGCAGGGGTGTCAAACTCATGCCCTGCGGGTCAGATCCGGCCCATGGGATGCTTGGATCTGGCTCGCGGGGCTGGCTTGGAAATAGCAAAGGACCAGCCCGTGGTGCCTCTGCTAGAAAAAATGGGCTGCAGGGGGAAATGCATGCCCCACTCCCCACTTTCAGCCTGGATAGTCTCCTGCAGCACTCTGCCAGTGAAAACAGGGCACAGGGAGGCCGCGCACGGCCACACTGCACCCGATTTTGGCTGGTAGAGTGCTGCAGGAGGCCATCCAGGCTGAAAATGGGGCGTGGGGAGCCCCCTGTGCCCCGTTTTGGCCGGCAGAGTGTTGTAGGAACCGTCTGTCCCATCTCCCGTCCATCCTGTCTCCCCGTCCAGCCCACGGAGGACAAATACAATGCTGATCTGGCCCTCGAAGCAATCCAGTTTGACCCCCCTGAACTACAGAAATGTCTGCTTGGGGTTGTCCCTATATGTTTAAGCAAACTGTCTACAACCTAGAGACTAATACACCTAGAATAGTCTCCACCTGGTATCTCCAGGTATATTGGGACTGAAACTACCCAAATTCCTCAGCCAGCCATGGAGAATTGTTATTAGTTATAGTCTCAATCTATCTAGAAAAGTCTTTTAAAGATCTTTATGGATGTTTATACCCTCATGGGATGCTTAGACAATACCCATTGTTTGGGGAAATATAATTGCCCATTTGTTTTTATATTTACTATATACTACCCATAGAATTGTCTGTTGTGGGGCATCATGCATGCGTTTTACTTAATGCATTCAAAAGTGCATATGGAATTAATCTCTTTATATATATCTTTCATCATAAAGAATGATTGCAAATTTGAATGTGTTGCTTGCAATTTTGCATCTTACTTTATCATTTAATGAATGCAGATAACAGCTTTCTTTTCTTGAGGCAAGATAAGATCACAATTTTTAAAGTATCATTGCTTGTAGTGTGCAAATTTTCTCATAGCTATCTATGCAGTACATTTTGTTCCTATAGTTTACAACCCTTTTCAGCCTTGAATATAAGATCCTGTTAATTAGGTCAACAGGCCTAATTCTATTTCACACTTCCCAAGCAGATGCTTTAAAGAAGTTCACAAATATGGACCATAGCAACCCTTCACTATTGCTTCATAGTAGCAGCTGGTGTTTGGGCATGCTGCGTGGGATTTTAGAGTTAGTAACCTGTCCTCAGGACTTTTAGTCCTTGTTAATTCAAGTCTCTACGAATCAATCCTTTTTGGATAGATGGCCATCATCAGATATAACATCATTAGATACAAGTTTCACGGTACGAAGAACTTACTTTTATCACTTCAGAATTCAATTTTAGCAGTAGCAAATGATCTCAAGTCATATAATTCATTAAGTATATATTTTTGCCAATGTACATCATTTTGCATTGGGTTAAATTGGACTGCTTTGGCTATTTTGAGAACTGTTCACAATTCTGATTTGATTTTAATAAATGAACAGTGTCATTTATAAAATTAGCCACATTACTAGTTATTCCTAACTAATTAAGGATTCCCATTCTCAGTATTGATGCCTTTGAACCTGGCTTTGACCATACCACCAATCTGAAAATTGTATCTGATTTCTGTCCTTTAGCCAGTTTCCATTTCAGGAAGTCACCACTCTTCTACTCCCATGACTGCTGTTCAAGAGCCCTTGGTAGTATAAATTAGAAATGATACCAAGGTTAAGAATAATCTTGAGAAAAGTGGTGTCTCTTCAAAACCACTTTAAGCTCTCTGAAGAACTATTGTCTAAATTTTTACAGTACTATCATATGGATATCTGCTGAGAAGTAAGTCTCATTGATTTCATTGCAAATTATCCCTTAAAATAGCTTTTCCAACTATAGACCATTGGGAGTTATGGTTCAACCTACGCGTAGGGCGTCAGACTGGAAAAAGCTGTTTTAGGAAGCGTGCATAAATGTGTAGCCTGAGATCTGCTTCTACCTCTTGTTAATATTCCTGTTTCTCCACTCCTCCGCACCCAGCATTATTACAAGTCTGAAATCACTAATGCTCTTTCCCTTACAGCTATCCTATGCCCTTTTGGCAGTGATGTGTCTTTTCTTTTTAACAAATTAGAAGTAGCTAGGGTTATTTAATACCAATAGAGTTACAGAGTTAATCTTTGGAGGCACTACTGAAAAGTCAGATTTCATGTTATAAGATCTTTCTCTCCCTTCCTAGTGTGACCTGTGAAAAATAATTGTACGGCTGTTCTCTCTTTCTCTGTGTGGTGGTGAAGGAGAAATAGTGGGAAAACAAGGGTGGATTATAAATGGATGACAGCATTGTCTGAATATTCTTCCCAATAAATGTCTGTGGATGAAGCATAATCAATCTGATTTTGAACTGTTTTCCTATTATGACCTTATACATAATAAATGTTTCTGTCCAAAATTTGACTTTTCCATTTTGGATTATAAACAAAGGAGTTTGTTAGCTGTGATATTTCACTTTGGCTGTAGAACTATTTCAATTTATGAGGTGTGGTAGCATACTTCAAAATCTTAGAAAGTCAAGAGGCAAAGGAATTATACAAAGAAGCTGAAATGAAGATATTGAGGAGACTGTTTGAAAGTAAAATATATTTGATTTATTCAGATCAGCTTGTTCATCGTGTCAGTCACTTCTATGCTTTAAATCTTTAAGCTGACAAAAGACTAAAATAGGAAGTGGGTTTACTAAAGTTTCCTCTAAAAATACCAGTTGTGGATTTATTTACCTGCTTTGCTTACAAGTTTCAGTAACTGCAAATGTGGTTGTATACATGATAAATGTAGGGGATTTTTTTTGCACTGACATCTCATTTACTAAACACAAGATTTGAAAGTTAGCTTTCAAAGCTAAACATGAGTTTTGTTATGTACCACTTATATCTGAAGCGAACAGCAGTTTGCTGAGAGCAGAAACTATTAATTCACTACTGTGTTTCATTGGAGTTAACTATTTCAATAGTTGACTAGAAATAAATCCAGGTTTGAATTTTTAAAGAAGCAGCCATGCTGTTTTTCAAGCAATGAATTCAAAAGTACGTTCCTGTGATTTCAAGTTAGGAAGTATGTTACTGAAGCATAGTCATTTTATAGCAATTTTTTGCATGTAAAGGGTATAAATCCTATTCCTACTTGTCTGGTAATCTGGGGCTTTCTTCTCAATAAACCACTTTCAGAGTGTGAAAGTTTCTGATGCTCATATGCTTTTTTTTCTTTCATTCAGAGATCTGTGTGCTTTTGGCTTAAACAGAGATTAGGCTTGTTAATAACAGTGGTTGAATTCAAGACACGTGACTTTCATTTTTCCACATGATGGTTGAGGAAGAAATTATTTTTCAGCTAAAGTAAATTTTACGACATAGATCTCTGCAAAACAAAATAGTCCCTTTATGTTGTTTGTCATTCTGGTTCTTTTAGTAGCTTATAAATATTTAAAATCACCTACACACTAGAATTGCAGTGAGTTGAATTAAGTTTTGTGGGGTTTGTTTTCTAGAACTAATTCATAGTAAATGAACAATATTTAAAAGTTCTACCTAATCATCTTATATCCCCCCCCCAATAAAACACATTTTTAAAATATAAGTCACTATATAGTTTACCTCTATGCCATGATTTATCTTTTTTCCTCATATATGATGCAATGTGATATCATTATGCAGCTTTACATCATTATGTAACATTTATTTACTTTTTTTGGTGATATTTTAATAAAAACTTGTTTTATGACTGTGGTGCAGGTACCCAACGTGCTAATGCCCGTGCTCCTGCTCCTTATAAAAGAGACTTCGAAGCCAAGCTGAGGAATTTCTACAGGAAGCTGGAGACTAAAGGATATGGACAAGGCCCAGGGAAATTGAAGTACGTAGATACTAGATAATTTGTTTTGCTATTTAAAAGTAAAAGAGCTTATACAGCACCTGTTGGAAAGATTTTAAGGCAGCTGGTATTTTCCTGAACTTGCATGGCTGGTTTAAGTTGTTCCTGACAAGTGCTGAATGTGCTATGTCTACTGCCTATCACAATTTGCTTTCGAGTCCAGATCCCTATGCAGCCTTAGTGGCTAACAGAAGCATAAGTGGTACTTATTGCCATCTAGAATGGAAGGATTTCCATATATTTCTAGTATTAAAAAAACATTTGGAAGGAAGAACATAAATGAAATCAGTATACTATAATGGTTAGCATTTGGGACAGAATGTAGGAAAGCTATATGTGCTTCGTGTTTGGGATTCATTTAGCCATTAACTCCCAGACATACTGCAGAACTTTTGATATATCTTCTTTAAAACAAAGATCCGCTATAGAAAATCTGCTCTATAGGGTAGAGAAATTGCAATAACTAAGGATTGCTTCACTTTTCTTCCTTCCACTGTTTTATAACCAAAATAATGTTCCATTCCAAGCTGCTCCCCATTAACTCATATTTGATTTTCTCCTGGTTCGCCTCACAAATATGTGCTTTAGCTAAGAGGCTGAAGTGAAAAAGTGAGACAAATGCAACAAATTTATAAAAACTTAGAACAATTTATATTCTCCCTTCTGAGTTTAAGCCACATTATATAAGCATTTTGACTATAGATTGTCCAACTATGTATAAATATGTCAGAAATTTCTAAGAAACATGAATAATATTATAATTGCATTAATGTGTAAATCAGATGATTATTTTTGCTCAAGAAATGGCTTACCAAGTATTTAGTCCTCTCTATTGCATCCCTCTTTAATATTGGAATTTAATTTTGCCTTGTCCATTCGGTAATATTTTATTGATGCACTAGAATATGCATATTAGCGATATTTCAGGACATTAAAATTTCATGAATCTTTGTCTGTAGTCTAGTAGTTCTGCCTCTATCTTGTTGATGCATATACAGTAGCTGAAGGGAGGGTCATTATAAGCTGAATATAAATATATAACCATGCAGGAAAGATAAATATCATTATGAATGTATGCGATTTGATTTGAT
This sequence comes from Ptyas mucosa, assembly GCA_012654045.1. NCBI lineage: Eukaryota > Metazoa > Chordata > Lepidosauria > Squamata > Colubridae > Ptyas > Ptyas mucosa. The sequence continues at coordinate 43,625,120 of WNWU01000006.1, read as the reverse complement.
TTGATTTGTTTCATTGTAAAGATTAATTATCAGAAGAGACCACTTGCTGGAAGATGCCTTCAATCAAATTATGGGTTATTCAAGAAAGGATCTACAGAGGAATAAACTGTATGTCACATTTGTTGGAGAGGAAGGGTGAGTAGAAGGAAGTGACTACCAACATAAAGCATATTTAATACGTGCTTTGTTTTGCAGCTGTGTGCAGATATTTTAGTGCGCTCTTTGTGGTCTAGAGCAGAAATGAGGAAGATTTACTGCCAGGAAATGCCTTTTATAAGCCTAGAACCTACAGCTGTTCAGATAGTGCTGATTTTCTGACATGTGAGTTCTTCAGAAAGCATCGCATTGGCAGATATTGAGCTTCTACTAAATCTGCTCTGATAAGATTTTAGTCCTGCATGCTGCACTGCCAACTCTCTGCAATTTAAAAAAAATAAATAAGGTGATGGCTTTGAAGAAGTGGACTGGATTTACTAGCTATTTTAGACGTATGATTGATGAAGGTTGATATTAACTCCTTAGATAATTTGGGTAAAATTGAAGTTGTTCAGCATAGTCTCACATAATTGCAAACGTGAAAGGGAGGGATGAAAGTCCCTCCATCACACATCTATATTTATTGGCACTGCTAACGTTTGTGCATTTGAGTTTTAAAATCATGAAACTTCTAAATTATATGGGCAGCAGCCCTTCACAGGTTTTACCTCTTTTCTTACCACCCTCCCATTATGCAGTGTAAAAGTTTTAAATGAAGGCTTGTTCATGCTTCATCATCCTTCTATACTTAGAAGTGTCAACCTTCCATGCTTAGAGGCAATACATTTGCTTTTATGATTTTGTTTGGATGATGTTTTATGACTCCAAAGATGTGATGTTTTGACAACTCTTTTACTTTGTGAGTTGCTTGGAGTCTTACAAAGTGGGAGCATAAAGATAAAGACAAATAAATAAAACCATTTTGTACATTACTTTATTATGTTGGCACCAACTTGTTTTAAACAGATAATGCTAGTTCTGTCCAAAATCTTGTTCTTTATAGGAAAGAAGAATTGTGCCATTTTGATATTATTTAATAAAAACTGAATGTTATTTTAGAATGTAACAATTAGTCCAGGTGTTTATATAGAAAATAACACTTAAAAGAAATTGTTCTTGGAAACACAAAGTAGAAGCTACCGTGGCTCATACCTGCAGTATTTTATGGACAAGAAAGGCAAGATGAACCTCAAGATAATTTAAAAAGATGTAAATGTTAGGAAACATCCAGAAATGGCAACACTATGAGTAAAATGGCTAAACTCTGAAACAGCATATTAACTGTGAACACATATTCCTGTGAACGTGTTGACTGTAGAAGGAGAATCATATGAATGAATCTGGGAAAATCTCTCCCAGCTAATACATTTTATTAAAAATCCTAAACTCAGATGCATGGAGTGGCTAACATCATATGCAATATAGGACAGGTTGATCTAACTCCTCCCTTCCATCCCCATCTCATCCTAAATTTGTTACCGGGGAAAAGTGCTACCATTCTTGTCTTGATTTCAATAAATGTACTCAAGCAATTACATAATTTTCTTAAGGAAACATGGCAGCAAAACTTAATTTTGCCATTAGCATTTATATAAAATTAACTGTGTCTATATTTACTATTTTTCAGAAGAGGTGTTAATGATAAAGCATCTAAACATAAAATAGCCCAATTTGTTTAAAATATTAGTCAAACAAATCACAGAACTTTTAAAAGGTTTCCATCACATTTCAAATTTTGTTTGTTTGGTTTAATGAACTGTTTGAATATTCCAACAGTGATCACTACTTTCTTCATGACCAAATTTTTAGAAACAATGTAGATTCAAAACATGCAGAACATCTCTTTGCTGGAGTGAGATTATTTTTAGGTGACATGTGTATGTTTTAATAATTAAATTGTGTATTCAAGAAGTAATTTGTGAGGTGTGGTATTAGCATGCTTGAATAGTAAACATATGCCCTTGCAGCTGTTGTTGCAAACGTTGCTTGTAATCATTCTCAATGCAAAGCCTTTGGATATACAAGAAACTTGGGTGTCAGAATCTCTTGTAACATAAACGATTCAACAGGCAACTAATTAAAAAGTTGTATGAAATTTGCTAGATGCTAGAATTAAAATGTATGTGTTGAGTGACATGATGGTGAGGAATACATGTAACCTCTAATAACTATAGCTTTGTCTGGATTTTCCCCCCTTGGTGCAGGTGATTTCATTCATTAGCATGGGGTCCTGCTCATCCAGGATGTTATTTTGTGTGGTCTTTCGGTTCTGGGACATAAGAGAGTGCAGGAATTTAATACTGTCTCTATCTGCACTTTCAATTAAGGCCAAACCTAAAAGGAATTTTAGATGAAATAGGTTGGAGAGATTTTATCTTCTCTATACTTTTTGGTTCCTTTTGGGGGGCTGGGCAGGGTCTGCATCCCAACCAACTATTGGGCAGGATCCATTTCAGGTGTAGGCAGGCATCCCACTTTGCTAAAAAAGAGAAGGGGTCTTGGTGGGTCTTAAAGGTCAGTCCATCTTCATAGCCTGAGAGACAGGATAATCTGTGACACCATCTCAAGTTAAAAGGTTCAAGATTTTGTGCTATGTCCTCAACCAAAGAGGATGCTGGGCATCAGGTAAGCTTCATAATAATTGGATTTGATGCTTAGGGTCTCAGTGTAAGTTGTCACCAATAAAGGTAATGGCTAGTTTAACTCTAATTATGGTTATGCAATGTTCATATTTCTTCATTACTCTTTCTTTCGTGACAAGTAACATGAGCATAGTGTGGTTCAGGAAGGGAGGTAATACTATATTTCTATGCAGTGACACTAAAAAAAACTGTACAAAGCAACCAATACTTCTCTCAAAAAATGTAATTGTTTTTATCTAGTGCTTCTGCCGTAATACTTTTGTGCTTGAGGAGGTTGATTACAAGATATATATCCATAAACAATGTAAGCAAAATGTAAAACAGGCTGAATTGCAACAAACCTTCTGAAAACATCATCATGAAACTCTTGTAAGAATAGGATTTCCCTCTTCCCTTAAATATTTTTACAGAATTTATAGCTGCGATCTAGAAAAATTTCCACGTGAAGAGTTTAAATGCAGTCAAGATCATATAAAAACATAGAAAATCTCAATTACAAGCAAATTACATAAATCAATAACTGAGTTTAAGCATGTTTATCATCCAACATAAATAAATAATAAAATAAAACTAATAAATAAATAAAATTAATAAATAAGAAAACGAAAACAAATTTAAAAAGTTAAATGACAGACTTGATGGACCACTGGGTCTTTTTCTGCTGTCAGTTTTCTATGTTCTGTTTTCTATAAATACGATAAGATAAAAAATGATAAAGGTTTCCCTTTCAGTCATATCTGATTCTAGGGCACAGAACTCATCTCTGATTCTTGGCCAAGGAAGCCAGCATTACCGGAAGACAATTTCCATGGTCCTGTGGCCAGCATAGCTATATATGCCAAAGACATACACAACCTTCCCACCGAAGTGGTACCTATTAATCTACTTGCTTTCAAACTGCTAGGTGGGGAGGGGCTGGGGCAAGTAATGGGAGCTCAGCTCTGTTGTGTGCAGTCAGATCTCAAACCTAGGCTGTCAGCTCTCTAGCTGACAAACACAGCATCTTCAACCATTGACCCATCATGCCCTGAAAAATACTATGTAGTACTATATATACTATTGAATTATATAATAAAAATAGGAAGGAACACTATAAACTCCAGTCCAAAAAGTGGAATGTAAATTAAACAAACAAATATACCAATATAAAATTAACTCCACAAAAATTCCCTTCTGCCACAAACTTTATAACTTTTATCAATTAGCGGCTATTTAATATAGCATTTAACAGATCGTTTGGGCAAGTGGGAAAGCAGGACAATAAGAAAGGTTTTTTTCCTTCAGAAGGAGTAGATGGTCCAGAAGAAAAATAAGTATAGGAGCCCAGCAATGCAAAACACAGTCTGCAACAAATCCCAGAGAGAGGACAAGAGATAGAACAGAAGGAAATATTGATATATACTACTGTATTTCCCTGAAAATAAGACCCTGTCTTATATTTTTTTGAACCCTGACCTTATTGCCATGCACTCAAAAGTCCGATTGGGTTTATTATCAGGGAATATTTTTGGGGGGAGGAAACAGAGTAGTAATAGTATAGAGCACACTACATGGGCAATTTTAGTAGTGATAATATATAATGAGAGAAAACATTTTAATAGTAATAGTGTAGGAAACATATATGTCTCTATGTGACTTTGTGTATAACATAAAGCAGGGGTCCCCAAACTCTTCAGCTCATTGACCTCTTCATGAAATTTCAAATTGTTCAACTATAGGAGATGAACAGGCTGAGCCCGAGAGAGCGGTCAAGCAAATCATCAATTTGGAGTTCCTTCGTGCACCTAGGACAGTGATGGCTAACCTTTTTGCCATCACGTGCCAAAAACGGGAGGAGCATGGTGGGGTCACACGCACGTGTGCCCACATCCATAATTCTATGCACCCTGCCCCCCCGTACTCCCCCCGCTTTTGGCACGCGATGGCATGGTAGGCCCAGTAGGCCCATTTTTTGCTCTCCCCAGGCTCCAGAGCCTTTATAGGAGCCTGGGGAGGGCAAAAACGGCCTTCCCCACCCCATCCAGAGGCCGGAAACAGTGTGTTTCCTGACTTCTGGTGGGCCCAGAAGGCCCGAAAATCAGCTGGCTGGCACATGCATGCGTGCTGGAGCTGAGCTCGCGTGCCCACCGATATGGCTCCGCGTGCCACCTGTGGCACCCGTGCCATAGGTTCGCCATCATGGACCTAGGAGATCGAAGTCCAGCCCTCCTTGAATTCCATTGACTCTTATCTACTGCCAATTTGGCTTGACTATTAGTAGTTCGGATTCTACAATGAGCTAGCATGTAGTTCAGATTCTTCAGTGAGCTAGCATGGATTAAATCTGTACTCATTTGAATCACCTTAGTTCCTGATTTCTTGCGCCTGACAACAACTTCCCAAACATTTATTATATGAAAATATTTTAATAATTATTTCTTAAACAATAGTACTACAAAGAATAACAACATCAAAACTCCATTGATAGTTCTATCGATCCTTGAGTGGGGGTCAGTACTGTTCATATTGGAGAACCCTAACATAAAGGAACTATCTGGTCTAGGTTTCAATGATTTTGTGTGTCCCTTAAGTCTGGGTCAATCTAATTGCACATAGTTTAAAAAAGAACCAGTGCAGGGGAGAAATTAGAAAATAAAGAAATAATTTATTTCTTTAGACACAAATAATTGTGTCTTCTTTTAATCAACAATAAATAGGATTGTTTTGATTTTTTATTTGATTTTGAACATACAAAATATGAAAGAAAAGTCTTGAAAGTAAATAGCTATTTTAAGGTAATTGTTGCAATAGTAAATCAGTTATACTTACATTGTACATAGAAGAGTATTAATAAATGCAAAATTTAAAGTATTTTGTTAAATGTGTTAATTATTTTGGTGATGTATAATTTTGTGTAGTGTAGAAACTACCTTAGTAAAATTTGGACTGTAAATATTATTGTATGTTTTTCTAACTAGAAATACAATGAATATAAATCATGGATATGAACTATTGAGTTTTTGTGGATGCAGTAATTCCTGATGTCACAGCCTTCTTGTTACTAATAGAATTGCTATGTGGGATTTCCGTTTTTCAGTTTCTGAAGGCCAATAATTCTCTTTTGACAGGGGGGAAAAATAGCATCATATTTACATGAATTGGGACTCTCCTTGATGATTGCAGTAAAAAAACAAAGCAAGGACCAAACTATAGCTTCTTTGAAAGTATTCATTGGATCTTGTTTAAATGCAAGTCCATAAAGAATGGCTTCATTCCCTGCTGCTCAAACAATGACAGATAATTTCTTCAATATATTTCTTCAATTTACCGTAACTTTCATCTGGGAAATGAGTTTCATTTAATTTCTAACTATTCACAATGATTGGCCATTAGAAGCAAACATACTAAATGAACTATAATTCTTTTAATAAAATACAACAGTCCAAAGAAAGAAAAATATAAATCAGAAAAGTAAGAGCTAAAAATAAATGTGGATTATTCCCAATGGAAAAAGATGTAATGATAACATACTGGTTTTGAAATACCAAAAAATACATAGCATTTAGATAGGATGTGCTTCCCCTCACCACTTTTAGGCAGAGTGCATCACTCTTTCTTCATAGGAGATGATCAAACATTTTATTTTTTTCAAATTAAAAATTACTTAAGAAATATTGGTAAAAATATCTACTTAAGACATTATATCCAGAGCATCATCTCACCAAAAGATATCCCTATCATAAGAGCAGGACACATCAAATATGTTTCTATACATATTTGTCCATCACTTGCTCTCTATGGTAATGGCTTGCTTATAGATTACTCATTGGGCAAGAACAAATCTAGAAGGAGACTGAACAGCTAAACATCAGATAGATGGAGAAAATCCTGTCTTTTATTACATGAATTTCTTATCTGACTGGCAGATTTGGCTTTTATAAAAGATTTCTTATATTACATAATTATTTAAACAGTTGTTGGGTCTGTGTGAGAAAGCTAAAGCAAAGCAGAGAAATATTTTCTCCAGAAAAACAAGTGAGCTTTAAATTGCTTACTGTTTTCCTGCCATCTGTAATGCCTATATTTACTACACTGAAGATACTAGCTTGTTTTCTACAATAGCACCTGAACTAAAGAAAAGTAAGCTGCTCTGTAGAATAAATGTAGAATAAAGAATAAAGATTCACTAATTTCAGGATTGGAATGAAGTACAGTTAACCTAAATCTATATATTGCAAGCTATTTAATAGGAAATTTTGCATAATCTGTGCCTTTAAATCAGACATACAATTATGTCTGGGTGGATGCAAAATAATGAATCTACATTTTCATACATTTCAAAATAGAAATCAGTGCTTTGAATGTTGCTAAGGTAGTGTACCACTAACAAGCTTAGTAACATTAAAAGCAGTATAAATGATCATTAAATGTTCAGAAGCTACACAGAGATTATTGAAAGGATCCGAAATTATTGAGTGTGTGTGGGAGGGCATGAATCATTAATTCTCTAAGGAAAATATTTCCTTGTTTTTAATTTTCTTTTAAAAAATACATTTGTATAGTATCCCTTTATGTCTTGTTGTTTTTAAGACTGGACTACAGTGGACCTTCAAGAGAGTTTTTTTTCCTGGTATCAAGAGAACTCTTCAACCCATACTATGGTTTATTTGAATATTCAGCCAACGACACATACACTGTACAAATTAGTCCAATGTCTGCTTTTGTCGACAATCATCATGAATGGTAAGAATGATGGATCACAGAAATACTGCTATTTTTATAGACCATAGGTTGTGCGCTACTTAATCATTTACTATGAAAAATCCAAGTAAGGTAAATCAGATATACTTCTCTTTTCAAATAATAAATCGCAAAGTGTTGGAATAGAATCTTTCATGGTATACCCAATGATCTTCCAACCTAAGCAGCTAACACTGGAGCTGGGCGTGAGTGAACTCTTTCAGAGCTCTGTTGCCTCCTAAGTATCAAAAGTTCAGCTTGTCAAGGCATAAAATCAATTACACTTCTAGCCTTTTTGTTTTGGAGTCTGCTTTTTTTTAAAAAAAATCTGTCTAATTCAGTAAGATGTGCAATAATCTTTTCCTCCCCTTCTCTTATGTTAAGTCTTCTCACATAGTAAAACTACTTTGTGGCTCTGTGTTTTGTACCATCTCTTGGGATATCCATGTTTCTATAAGAAAGGAAAACAGTTACCTAGTCTGTCAATTCTTGGGAGGATAAAATGCAAAATAACATTAAAGGCAGAGTCAAGTCAGCCAGAAAGAGATTGAAAACAGTGTTTACTGCATCTCATTAGTCTGAGTTCTTTATGTGAATACAAAAAAAAGTGAATGAAAGGGGGCACAAAACAGTGGCCCAATTTCTTGTGACAAAACATTGCTGTTCTCAAGGACTGCACAACATAATATATGTCAAGAAAATTTATCATTGATGTATTTTTCACCATATACTTCATGTCTGTAGGTTGTTGTCTTTATGGAGCCATTGGAGGGAATGAAGTTTTTGATTGGTTTTCATCAGTTCACAAACACACTCAGCTCTAGGTCTCCGAATCAGGAGAGATGATGAATCTCTTGTCTGGATGCTGTAATGAGCTGGATGAGAGCCAGTAAACAGTAGCTGAATCCTAATAATATGGAAGGTCTGTGATTAGGACAATTTCCTTGTCTGGGAATTAGGCAGGTTGCCTGTTCTGAAGAATAGTCTTGCATACCCTCTGAAGAAACATCTGGTTAATTTGGGCATGTTCTTCCTGTCATATTATGAATGGAACACAGGTGGCCTCTATAGGCCTCTATCCTATAACAAGGATTTCCATATTATTGTTATATTTAGCTTTGCCTGGTTCTCCAGTAAGACTATTCTTTATAGGGATAGCCTTCATAATAGTATATATCCTGGTAAAATCAGGTTTCATTATTGCAATGTATTTTACATGGGACTGTCCTTGAGATTCACGCTCAAGTTGCATCTGGGGCAAAATGCTGCTAGTAGGTTGTTGATGGGAGCAGTTTACCTACAGATAAATTATACACCAGTTTTCCTCAATCTAGTGTTCTCCAGATAAATTAGGATTGCAGCTGCGTTGCAGCCTAGGAATTCTGAGAGTTACAGTTCCAACACATAGGTTGTTCATATTCTGAAGGAATTGCATTGATTCCCAATTTGTTACTATGTCGATTTTGTTGCTTATAATTTTTATTGACTCACAGAAATTACGGAAACAAGAAAAACATTTATCAGGAAAAATATAGTATTTGCCTTCCACATGAAATGATAACCATAGCATCTTCATTGTATTTATGTCTCTCAAAGGGCAAATATTTTTGATAATTTTATTTAATGATAAATCTTTTAAATATGAACTAATGACAATATCTTTTTAAATGATCATCTTGTGGAAATGTAATGCAAAATTTACATTTTGGACATGCATAACAATGTCAAAGCTACTTACTGAACTAACATATTTAACAAATTTAAATAGATAAATAATAAATCTAAACTGTACTCTAATTTCTTTGTAGGTTCAGATTTAGTGGTCGAATCCTTGGTCTTGCTCTGATTCATCAATATTTGTTAGATGCCTTCTTTACTCGACCATTTTATAAAGCCCTTCTCAGAATGTGAGTAGAGAAATTTGATAGGGTTATTCTTATATGGAAAGAATTTTTATTTACAGAAGACATATCTGGATGTAAGTCATATCTGTAATAACCTGCTTTATGTCTATTAAATAATTTTTTTTTAAAAAAATCACAGACTGCATTTACGCTTAATTTACTGATGAAGAAAACTATTTTGGAGGCAGATATAAATATCTTTCTATTTTCCTATTTTTGATAAATTCGTCTTTTTTATTTCAGGAATTATTTATTAGGGGAAGAACTAAATTCAAAGATACATGTTGTTCTGAATATTGAGCAGATAGTTTGCAAGGTATCCACATTTAGCACCATGTAGCTCTGTAGGTCTAGGACAGTGATAGCTAACCTTTTTGCCATCGCATGCCAGGAGAGGGGTGTGGGGATGTGGGAGGTTCACGCGTGTGCATGCCCATACCCATAATTCTATGGGCCCCCCCTGCGCATGCGTGTGCAACCCCCCTCCCCCCCGCTCCTGGCACGCGATGGCCTGGTAGGCCAATTTTTCTTTCTTGCCTGGCTCCAGATCAGGGGTGAAATGCTCCCAGTTCGGACCAGATCGCCTGATCCGGTAGCGATGGCGGCGGGTGGTTCGGAAAAATGGTAGCAAAAATCCCTGCCCCCCCCCATGTCCAGCTGAGCCGCATGATCATCAGAGGCTTTTTTTTTTTACTTTTAAAAGCATTTTTTCTGCAACTTCTTTCGCTGAAAAGAATGCTTTTAAAAGTAAAAAAAAAAAGCCTCTGATGATCGCGTGGCTCAGCTGGGATCTCAAAGGGTTTTCAAAGCTTTTTTTTCTGCAACCTCTTCTGGGGAACAGGTGGTTTAAAAAAATGCTTTGAAAAGGCTCTGATGATCAGGCAACACAGCTGGGATCATCAGAGCCTTTTCAAAACATTTTTTTAACCACCTCTTCCACTGAAGAGGTTGAAGAAAAATGCTTTAAAAGTCTCTCTGACGATCCCAGCTGAGTTGCCTGATCGTCAGAGAGACTTTTAAAGCATTTTTTTCTGCAACCTCTTTAGCGGAAGAGGTGGTTTAAAAAATGCTTTGAAAAGGCTCTGACGATCCCAGCTGTGTTCCTGATCGGCAGAGGCTTTTCAAAGCATTTTTTTGCATTTGCAGAAAAAATGCTTTGAAAAGTTGAAATAAAAAAAAAAGTTGGCCACGTCCACCCAGTCACATTACCCTACCACCACCAAGCCACACCCACAGAACCAGTAGTAACAAATTTTACATTTCACCCCTGTTCCAG
>WNWU01000006.1:43582094-43614143 GCA_012654045.1 Ptyas mucosa | reverse complement strand
TAGGAGTCTCTGGAGGCTGGGGACAGCAAAAAACGTCACTTCCTGTCCCACCGGGAGTTGGGAATGGGCCCTTTCAGGCCTCCGGAGGGCCTCCAAGGGAGTGGGAAAGGCTGTTTTCGCCCTCCACAGATGCATAGAGAGGATCTGGAGCCAGGTAAGAAAGAAAAACTGGCCTTCCCCATCCCACCCCAGGCCCTCTGGAGGCAGGAAACAGCCTGTTTCCCTACTTCTGGTGGGCCCAGAAGGCCCGAAATTCAGCTGGCCTGTGCGTGCATGCGCGCCAGAGCTGAACTGGCGTACCCACTGATATGGCTACGCGTGCCACAGGTTTGCCATCACGGTTCTAGGATATTCCAGTTGCTGATTAATTATTGGTTTGAAAGGTATTTCTCTTTAATTGGTGCTGAAATCTGAAAAAACTTGAAATAACACTTTCCTAGTAAAATGGAAATGAAGTTTTTTATTGGTAAATTTAGGGTTTTTATTTAGGATTTTAAGATGTGCCAATGAATGAATGAACATGTATGAATATGTATGAAAGAAGACTTAGCATAAAAACCTCCAGCAGTAATAATTGTACAGATTTCCTTCTTTGTTCTCCTTATTATTGAATGAATAACCTATCTACCCTGCTCTAGTCCTGCTATGCTGCCTCTAAGGTGGTGTGAGGTTGTTCCTAAGAGGGTTGAATAAACAATGCTGGGAGTATACAAAGAGTATGCAGTCCCAGCATAGTCATTCACAAGGCATGAATCATCTCAACTGTCTAGCCAAAGCAAGAAGGCTCCAATACTGAGCAGCCGTAACATAGGAAGATGTTAAGGCAGAAGATCTCTTTAGTGGTAAAGGCGAAGGTTTCATTTCGTATTAGGAGAAAGCAGTGGTAAACAACTCCTATATTTTACCAAAAAACCCACAATAGATTCTTGAAGAAATCCATATGTGGTTATTAAGAGTTGAAACAGACTTGGTAGCACATAATCATCTACTCTTCATTAGTACACATCACCATAATCTGGGTCATTTTTAATCCTCTAATTACTTCTTGTTTATTATAGATTGTGTGACCTAAGTGATCTGGAATATCTTGATGAAGAATTTCACCAAAGTCTACAATGGATGAAAGACAATGATATACATGATATCCTAGATCTCACATTCACTGTAAATGAAGAAGTCTTTGGACAGGTGTGGGCAATCTTTTTTTTTCTTTCAAGGGCAGTCGTGTGGTACTTATTTTTTACAATGCTTCTAATTCTCTTCCTGGATCATCTTGCTTCAAGATAATGTTCCAATAGAAGGGAATATATGTAGCTTAGGGTTGAACTATGTTGTTCCTGGGGTTCTCCAAGCTTTGCTGTTTGCTTGCAAACATCTGCAAAGATACAACTAAGCTCAGAGAACACCAAAACCTCCAGATAAAGTGTCATTTACATATTGCTTTGGTACATTGCTTATTTTGCCTAAAAGCCACTATTTAAAACTGTAGAATAAAGGTAGTCCTCAATTTATGACCATAATTGGCATCTAAATGAAACCCAAATCTAAGTGTGTCCTGCTGTATGTATGGAATCAAACAGTAATTGGGATAAATAATCCTGAACTGCTCCTCACTGGGCCAATTCAGTGTAGATCCAGAAGTCCTCCAGGAAAAGAAGCCTTCAGTTCTGTAATCAAGGTAGTTCCGAAACAGAGACAATTCGGAGTATGGGTGGTGGGTGGTGGGTGGAAGCTGTTTCCTACAGATAGCAGTGCTGGCAAGCATCGGGTATCCAGACGTTATACTGTGTTTTAAATCTTCTGGGATAAGAATTCTTCATTATACATGAATTCTTGTTCTATTATGTACATTAGGAAGTGCTGCTAAAATCCCTTTTCTAGAATGCCTTCTTTGTATTTCCCCTTTTGATGCTTTCAAGTTTTGGACTTGATGCCATTAACACCAAAGATAAAAATTTTAGCTTTTTCTATATTGACCAAATTTGACCACTTCAGAAGGATTTTTATCAGTCATTTGGGGAATTAGTACCACTTTGATACATTAAAATTTATCTTTGCAATAGATCCTGCTTTATAATATATTGGTGGTAATTTGCTTTTAAGATTACTGAAAGGGAATTAAAACCTGGAGGTGCCAACATCCCTGTCACAGAAAAGAACAAGAAGGAATATATAGAAAGAATGGTGAAATGGAGAATTGAGAGAGGTGTGGTGCAGCAGACAGAAAGTTTAGTACGTGGTTTTTATGAGGTAAAAAATAAATCTGTTTTCATATATTGCATGCATTAAGTGCCTAGAGCATTTGGCATGTATTAGGATTATCTATGATTCATAATTATTTCCTATCCTGCAACTGTTTAAATTGTGTTGGGAACCACTGTGTTGCCTCTGAAGTTGTTCCACTCAGGATTTGTCATTAATGTCATCAAAGTCAGGCAACTAGACTTGCCTGTAATAATGTAATAATCCCTACATATGAAGATGGTAACCAGTTAGTGTTGACAGAGCACAATTATGCTGCATTTTGAAGTTGTGAATTTTTACCTAAGCTTTCAGTTGTTCACAAGTTCAACTCCCCCCCCCCCCAAGTCATTCAGATGGGGCACAAGCTGCATGATGGGAGAACCTATTTCTTAAGTGCAGAGCAAATGCTTTTTATGCAATAGGTTCCCATCATTCAATCCTGCATTTCCAAATAGGGTTTGAAAAATGTCTGCTCAAGCCTGACAAACTATCACCAGTCAATGTTAACAGTAGTGGGCTAATTATACCATTGGTGTGACTTTCTAGATCAGGGGTGTCAAACTGGCGGCTGGTGGGATGGATGCATCATGCAAAGTCCACGCTCACCCCAGCTCTGTGAAGGGAAAAAACATCATGTGATGGCAATGTGATGCTTCGAGTTTGACACCTGTGTTCTAGATGGTTGTCATCACAGGGAATATTACTACAAGAAAAAGCTATCAAATATTCCTGGCAGTAAATCAGCCTTAGGCTCAAGAATCACAATTCCTGCTAGTATACAGTATATTAGTAGTGATTTCTGGGTGTCTGTCTAACTTCAGTGGAACAAATTCTGCTGCAGCATCTAAAATTTGATGTTGAGAATGCACTGCTTGGAGATATTTCCACATATTATTTGTGGTATAAATATGACTTCTAATGCTCTGCTTATATTTTAAAAATATACTAGAAAATGAGGGATATATTTTTCTTTCAAATTTAGTGGCTATATCTAAATGTTGCACCAAAAATTACAGTATTATGAATTATGGACCCTCTATAATAATTGGCAGAAATAAAAACAGCAAAGGATACATATTGAATATATATTCTCTCCTAGGTGGTTGATGCTAGACTGGTGTCTGTATTTGATGCAAGAGAACTAGAATTGGTTATTGCTGGCACTGCAGAAATTGACTTAAGTGACTGGAGAAATAACACTGAATATAGAGGAGGTGACGTCTTCTAAAATACACATATGTTGTTGGTTGTAGTTAACCTGAGTGATCATAAATTGAATTAAATAAAAGTATGATTGTTTAGTGCATTTTTTATTTTTAGATGAATCCCAAAAACTATTTTAATTTGCAGTGTAATTTCACAAACATATGGTCTTATTTTAAGTTTTCAGATATCTTTGGATTTTCCCATTTTGGAATGGCCAATCCTTTCATTTGATAAAAGAGATACAAAACAACATGACTAGCAATATGTGAGATCAAGTAAGTTAGTCTAGACAGGGCTGTCAAACTTGCGGCCCATGGCCCAGATGCCTCACGCGCTAGCCACACCCACGCCCGGTTTAGCAAAGGGGGGAAAAAGTCCTGTCATGTGATGCCTCCATGAATGTGAGTTTGACACTCCTGGTCTAAGATATGAAGATACACTGGTATTTAATTTATAACAGATAGTAAATATGGGGAAAATTGGGGGGAAAGAGACTTTTCAATGAAATGAGACTCTTCACAGAAGTTTCTGTGACAGTTAAGAATTAAATTAATTGGTACTTGGACTTTATTTCTGGAAACAAATTGAAACATGCTTATACAAAGTACTGAGATCTTTTGTAAAAAGTCTGTTGGTGCAGAAACAGACAATAATTTAAAGAAAATAAATGGAAATAAAGTAATTAAAATGTGGATACATCCATGTTTTAAAATAAAGGTAAACAGATTTGGGATTCAAATAAGTTGCTTTGGTTCGGTAGGATTTTAAATATATTTTACTTTAAAAATGATTTCATATGGTATATTTTATTTTATTTTAGATGTTCCCTTGCACCACTATTACAAAAATGTCTTCTCATGCAGCATTTATGTATTTGTGATTTAGATTGGCATTAAAAAAACATAGGTCAAAAATATCTTTTTGTGGGAAGGAGGAGTATGTTGTATATACGGTAATTCTTGAAATCATCACCTATGTATTTATATATTTATATAATGTTTGGAAAGACTAAATCATAAAACCATAGAGTTTGAAAGTACTGTAGAGGTCATCTAAGAGGCTCTCCTAGAGCAGTGGTCCCCAACCTTTCCAGCTTGGCAGCCGGACCCTGCAGGGGTATGTAAGTGGTAGGTGCACATGCATATGCGTGCACAGCTCCATTTGTGCAAGTGCCAGACATACAAACCCATTCGCATGAATGGAGCTTCGCACGTGAGCACAAGTGCCCCCCTCTCATGAGAGAGGAGTTTCACATGCACATGCTTGCCCATCTCTCCCACGGTCCAGTTTTGAATAGGCCTTGGCCTGGTAGTGGGCAACAGCCTGGGGGTTGGAGACCCCTGCCCTAGAATATTTTTAAAATAGATTTATTATTAAATTTATTTGCTATCCATCTTGCTATGAAGTGATTCAGGACACTTTATAGCATAAAAAACATTAAAATCATCAACAATAAATATTCCTAACCCAGTGGTTATCTGTCATAGGATCTCTGATAAATAACCATCCAGCCTATATTTGAGGACTTCTAGCAGAGGAAAACTTATCATTTCATGTGGTTAGTCTGTTCTACGGTACTAGCTGAAAACTCATATACTAAAGAGATTCCTTCTGACGTGAGGGTTCTTTCAGTAATCTCCCATTCAACACTTTACTAATTTATATTATTACAGACTTTCAAATATTTTGGTTAATAAAAATAGATTTGATACATACTACGACAGGAATTATCCCAAACTACTTTGCCGTACTTTTACCTCAGGTTGTTTAAATCTTTGAATTCAATTTCCCATTATTTCCTGAGGCTGTTTTTCTGTCACTTTATCTTATTCTCCTTAGATAGTATATCCATCATTCCTCCAACTTTTCTATCATCAGTAATTTTTAAGTCATGTTTTTACCCGTGTACATTTTTGTGAAGTTTCATGTCCAAACATGACACTACATCCTGAAAGTCTACCAAGGGAACGAGAATTAATCCCATATATATATGATATCAGATTCTATAGATTAATTTAGGAAATGTTAGGGCCTACATCTGTAATATTGCTCATTTCTTAACATTTTCTCATTATGTTTTAAACACAAGATTGCCCTGAATAATATATTCTTAATTGTTATTAAACAGGATACCATGATAATCATATTGTAATTCGATGGTTTTGGGCTGCTGTGGAAAGATTCAACAATGAGCAACGGTTACGGCTTTTACAAGTAAGGTTGCAGTTAGCATCATTGTAGTTGTCATCAACATATTAAAAAGCTAATTAAAAACTATGAAGAGTTGGAATCTCGAAATTGTTGAATGGCTTGATAAGTAATTCTCACTCCTTTCCTGATTCATTCACATGAAAACAGCAATTATAGGTTTGGGGGGTGGCAGGGATTTCTGTTTTAAATATTTAATAATAGGTTCCAGTAGTGGGAGTAAGTCAGTGGTACATTCATTGTTGCATTTTTTCCATTTATAATTCCTGGATAAAACAAGTCTATATACTTTATCTTGCTGCCCTTTCTCATAAAAAATAAGGAAAATTCTTTCACTATTTCAGAACCTGCCCAAAAGATTTCTGCTTGATTATAGATTTTTTTTAAATTAGTTGTTGTTAGTTGCAAAGTCATGTCCGATCCATCGCAACCCCATGGACAACATTCCTCCAGGCCTTCCTGTCCTCTACCATCCTCTGGAGTCCATTTAAGTTCAGGCCTACTACTTCAGTGACTCCATCCAGCCGCCTCATTCTCTGTCGTCCCATTCTTCTTTTGCCCAGCATTAGGTTCTTCTCCAGTGAGTCCTTCCTTCTCATAAGGTGGCCAAAGTATTTGAGTTTCATCTT
Organism: Ptyas mucosa; assembly: GCA_012654045.1. Taxonomy (NCBI): domain Eukaryota; kingdom Metazoa; phylum Chordata; class Lepidosauria; order Squamata; family Colubridae; genus Ptyas; species Ptyas mucosa. The sequence goes on along the minus strand of WNWU01000006.1, from coordinate 43,607,856 downwards.
CAGGACCTGGCTTTCTAAAGAGCAGTCAGGGTTGATCTCCTCTAGGACTGACTGGTTTGATTGCCTTGCAGTCCAAGAGACTCACAGGAGTCTTCTCCAGCACCATAGTTCAAAGGGCTCGATTCTTTGGTGCTCAGCCTTTCTTATGGTCCAACTTTCACAGTCATACATTGCAACTGGGAAAACTATAGCCTTGACTATACGCACTTTTGTTGGCAGAGTGATGTCTCTGCTTTTCAGTATGCTGTCTAGATTTGCCATAGCTTTCCTCCCAGTGTCAGTGTTCCAGAAAAACCCGCAACTCCAAGTAAAGACGCAGAAGCAAGCATTTTCCAAAGTTCTCTTTACTAGAATAGGCAAACTGGCACATCTGAATCTGAAAAACCCGGGTTTTCCTTCAGTAAGTCAAAGCTCCTAAAACCATCCCCTTTTCCACCCAGTCAGTCACATGCTCCAATCAACATCCGTTCCATCCCGATCCAGCCCCCTGACCACTCCTTCTCCAGATGCTGGATCGCCTTGACCTTGACCGACAGGAAGAATGCTATTATGTCTACTAACCCCCTCTCCTAAATCCCTCCTACTTTCCCACACATGAGAAGGTGGCAGCATTGGAGCTTCCAGCCTAATATGGCTTCCAAAACTGACACCCAGGAGCAAGCGTCTTTTAATTTCTTGGCTACAGTCCCCATCAGCAGTGATCTTCCCTCAGATTTCCTAAAGCCCATTTGGCTTCACATTCTAGGATGTCTGTCTCGAGGTCACCTCATTGTGGTTATCAAGGATGTTAAGCTCATTCTTGTATAGTTCTTCTGTGTAATTTTGCCACCTCTTCTTAATCTCTTCTGCCTCTGTTAGGTCCCTGCCATTTTGGTCCTTTATCATGCCCATCTTTGCATGAAACGTTCCCTTCATATCTCCAATTTTCTTGAAGAGATCTCTGGTCCTCCCTATTCTATTGTTTTCTTCTATTTCTTTGTACTGTTCATTTAAGAATGCATTCTTATCTCTTCTAGCTATTCTTTAAATTGGTAAGAAAACTAAAACAAAGGAAAAAATTTCTGCAAATAGAATTCCAAACAAAACCCCCCACTATCAGAACAAAATGGAATGAAAGAGACAATGTTTTCTGTATTTTATGCTGTGACTGAAAATCCGTTTTTGCAATCTCTTTAATTCACAAAGAAAATCACTGATGGATTTATACCAAATTGGGGTCAGGCAGGGACGATCAAACCTGATTTTATTTTATTATTTCCTTCCTCTTCTGATTCCATTTTTCTAGACTGAAAAAATAGGAAGTGATGCATTGAGATTTTTTTTTAAAGAAAGCTTTGTATTAAATACAGATTATTCGTTAATATTGTGACCTCAAAGTCTAATGTATTACTACAGTCAATTGCAAGACACTTATATAGTATTCTATAATATAATATTTAATTGTCTTCTTCCTCTACTGGTTGAATTGCTTAAATAAGGACATTATCCGTCTAGACTAGAGACTCACTGGTCATGTGGATTGCTTTAATTGGGAATAAACTTTTACCATTGCAGCTAATATGCATGTACGGGATACTTATGAGACCAGGACAATCCCACGTGTCAGTGATTCCATACATTATGAGTATAATATAATAAAGCAGTTTTGTATAAAATATGCTAGATCTTGTCCTTTAATGGCAGATTGCTGCTGTCTGAAGAGCAAGGCACAAAGAAGGTGATTGGAAATACTGGTGACTGGTGATGCCTGTATAGACAGGAATACCTGCCTATCTCCCACCACTTGACCTAGCCCACCTCACCAGCCAAGTACAGATACGCCATTTTCCTTGTTCCTGCCTGTTTACAGGGAAGCCAAAGAATCTGTGCATGGTGGGATAGGAGAGACAGGGCAGTCAGGAAGAAAAAGAATGAGACAGACATTGCAAGGGAAGTTATCAGTGGGAAAATCATTATGTATGGAGACAGCTGACTGTACAGGATTACCAATGGGAACAGTGACATCATAAATGTTGGTTCACAAGGCTGATATTCCTCTTTTTTAAAAAAAACCCTTGAATTACCAGGAAAACTCTAGGTTTTCTGGCAGCCAAATGGGAAGAGGCAGCTCTGCAGGAGGCCAGTTGAGGCTCTGTTGATCACAAATCTATCCTAGGCTCCTGCTCCATTTGGCATCAAATGTTTGCATAGCAAAGAACTAATTACATTCTCTAATGGAAAAGACTAGTTTCCTACTGCATCACCTTGATCTGCCTTCATCTTACCTCGTTGGAATATCTTCAGAAAACAGTAAGTGGACTGTCCCTGCAGCAGGTCAAGGCAGGTGTAGGGATAATCCAAAAAGCTCTCACAGCCAGATCCATACAGCGTAGTCAGTATGCTTGTTCAGAAGTACTCTATTGTCCACCAACATACTTCCATACCAGGTTCAATAAAGTCTTGAAAAGATTGTAGCTTGAGGCGTTTAACACATTACATCTCCTTTCAAAAGCTGAATCCCTGTTTGCTTCCTGTATACATTGTCTCGATTGCCCTTTCTACAAACTAACACAATTGTAAAACAAATTTTTATCGTTTTCCAGATAAATGCATGTAAGAGGTCATCTATGTGTTTAAAAATAGAAAATAAAAATAGAACTACCACCCTTTTCAATAATAGTTACAGTGTTTTATGTTATTTTCCAGTTTGTTACAGGTACATCCAGTATTCCTTATGAAGGTTTTGCTTCTTTGAGAGGAAGCAATGGACCAAGAAGATTCTGTGTAGAAAAATGGGGCAAAATCACTGCTCTGCCCAGGTAAAGTAACTCTAAGAAGGTTTAAAATAAATCCACTGGAAGCAGAAGATTTTGGGTTTCTTTAAATAAAAGAGAATCCAGGGATTCAGCATAATTTGTTTCCTGTTCCTTAGATTTGCTTACTATGAAGCTTAAAACCACTCTTATTTTATTTTTGTCTCCAAAAAACACTCTTGCTTTTCAGCAAATTTCTACATGAAATACAAACCATAGTAACATTGTTTTGAAACAATTTCTTTCTGCCCCATTTTTTTTTCTATCTTTGTCTTTTCCCATTGATGTATAATACCTGACTGTAGTCTCAGCTGCTTGTCCTGATTATGGTCCTGGGTAGAATATAGCATTATATGTCTGTGTCAAGGAATGAATGTTTGTTAAAAGAAGTGGAAAGCAGACTCTTTGGGCAAGTATTGAAAACCTAATGATGTGGGTGAAAATCCATATGACTAGTACTAACAGAAGATGCTGCTTTTAGTTGATAGAGCTGGTGAAATTAGAAGCACCAAAGTCAGAAGCAGAAACATCTCTTACCAGAAGTCTCCACAGTGACGGCACATGTTAAAAAGGGGTGGAGCTTCAATTGCCTAGTCATACCCACGTTTATGATGGCCTTACATTACAATATGAGTGCATAGTATCAGCTGCTCCTTCCTCAGAGAAGTAACTGGCTCTCAGTCTGTCAGGACACACACGCAAGAAGAACAAGGCAGAAGATTTGGAAGAGAAAGAGATGGCTGCATTCTTACATTTATAGTTGCTGCTTTTCTGCTCTAGTTACTGCTTTTCTGATATCTGTAAAAAACTAGTTTATCAAGAGTTGTGTTCTTGAATCTCTGCTACCTCTAAATTATTAATTTGAATATCTGTCAGGGTGTAACCAAAAAGATCCTATTGTTCTGCTCTGCAAAATACCGCAATGTGTTGAGCAGACGGCAACAGTGAGCTTCTGAGGCAGCACTAGATTTTTTTTTCTTTTTACCAAGTAGTGGCAAGTCTTTGGCTGATTCTTTCTCTCATCCCCTTTCCTGTGGCATGCCTCTAAACTTTTGCTTCTATTTTTCCTTAACAGCAGTTTGTCATATCCTGGCATATAAATTGTGGTTAAACTAAAGTGTGCTGGAAAATCTCTTATGCTTATACCCATTACCTCTCAGATTGAGAAATAATAATACCTCTGAGAATTGGTGAAATAAAACAGCCTGATTTTTTTTCCCATGTAGATTATAATAAATGTTAACACATTGAATGCCTGAAAATAGATTTAATTAATTTTTAATTCTGATATGTCCTTATTTTGCTGCTGACCTGGACTCATAATTTTAGCATGACTTAACAACATTTAAAAGCATCTAAGCACTTTTAAGTGTATGTATGGATGTAAACATGTTTAAATAAAACATAAGATTAATCATAAACATTTAAGAAATCATACTTTGATCGCATCTCAGCTTTGGATGAAAAGAAAGTTGTCTTCAGTTCCATAGTACTTGTGTACAGAATTCTTCAAGCACTCAATAGTACAAGTTCCAGATGCCTCCTAGTACTGACTGACTGACTACCCATTTTTTTTGGAGGCAGGGAGATTTCCCTTGAAGTATCTGCTGCTGTGTTACTGGAGACTGATTTAAAATACCGTCTAACCTGTCTGAGCTTTCAGTTGCAAATACATTCTTAGTTTATGTTCTGCTGAGACACATTAAGATTATAGTCTTCCTTGAACATTTCTCAGGTCAATAAAGCTCAAGCTTTACTGTCTGAGAAACCAGTTTTGCTCCTATGTGCACTATTCACTTTCAACTTATTGTAGTTGAGATATAAAGGAAAACAGAATTGAGATAGCTCCTTCTCCTTATCTTCCTGCACTTTGAGCTCACTGTAGTCATGATGGTAAATGTTCCAGCCATGCTGAAATAGGTAGGGTGATAAAATGGGGGAGGGCATGTGTAGGTGAATGAGCATTACTCATAAGGATGAAGATGGACAGGTGTGAGACCAAGCAGTGAGGCTGCTTTATCTCATCCAGTTTAGTCCCTTCATGTTTGTAGGTAATTAGTTTGAACCTCTGTGCATGAAACTTCTTGTCAAGTTATATTGGGTTTTGGATCCACAGTAATTTCATTTTATGGTGAAATTAAGAATGAATGAATTATTTTAAAAAGAAAGTTAATGCACATGGTCATAACATTTCTATTATCTAAGGAAGTACGTTACCATATTGGAAAATGAGAATTATCAATAAATATAATGTAACCCAGGATAATTCTTACTATAGTCTTCCTTCCTGAATGCACATACTTTATCAAAGTTGTAACGGTGATAATTTATTTGCAGATTTGGTGTTCTGAAATGCAATAAATAGGAGAGTAATGAACTGGCTAGAACAATATTGCCTCTGTTTTAAGATCCACCAAATGAATAATTTTCAATGTATTTTAATAAAGTAATAGCAATTCTATTAAATTAAGTCTAATTTTATTTTTATTCTGATAGCTTCCACTGTTTGGAAGTGACTTTTGGCATGCGGCTGAAAAGCTATGATTTGTAATCTTGAAAATATTGCAAAGTCTTATTTTAACTGGGCCTGTGCAGTGGCTCAGTGGTTAAGATCCTTGGCTTGTTGGCTTGAAAGCTGACAGCCCAAATTTGAGACCCAGGTGCCATATGACGGGCTGAGCTCCCATCCTCTCCCCAACTCCACACAACTTAGCAGTTCGAAAGCATGCAAATGTGAGTAGATAAATAGGAACTTTGTAACAGCTCTCCATGACATCATGCTGACCACATGACTGTGGACAGATATTTGGACAGTGCTGGCACAATGGCAGTGCTGTCTCAAAGGCAAACAGAGATGAGCACCGCTGCCTATAGTCAGCAACAACTAGCAAATAAAATCTGCGGGCACTGCTTTACCTTTTTATTCTTATTTTAATTTCTTTAAAGATTTATCTCCTTTCCCCCCTCTCCTCTCCCAGTAATTTTGAAAAGCATTGTAGAAAGTTTCTAAAAATCTAAATTAGAAATACACTACATACTGGCTACTGCTTCGGCGCAAACAACTAGAAACCAAAGTATATAGTGTTTTTAGGCAGAGTCATAGAAAAATAGGAATAAATGTGTTTACAATTCATCTTTTAATGTAGGAATAAATTAACTTCTAAATTAAGAGTATGTTTGGGAAGAAGTTCTTATTCTTAGTTTTTCTGCACTTGATTTTTGGTGTCATAAAAACTTTCTCTCCATTTTTCCCCAGAGCTCACACTTGTTTCAATCGTCTTGACCTTCCTCCTTACCCATCGTTCTCCATGCTCTATGAGAAGCTGTTGACAGCTGTTGAAGAGACGAGCACATTTGGTCTTGAATAAGACACGAATTGTCTAACCCAGTATCTGGGACTTTTGTGGATCAATCCCCCAAAATACACGAATGCTTACAGCAAGTTGCAAAGATAAAAACTATTGTACAGTGCAATTGGAAGAATGGGATTTTATGAATGAGAAAAATTGTAACAGCTGCATGAGTACTCTAGAGCAAGGGTTGTGACCTTGTTCTCATGAGCACCAAATGTTTAAAACTTAAGTCAGATTTTTAAAAATGACAAAAGATTAGCAACAATTAGACCGCTGCAAAATCTAATACATCTCAAAAATGAATTTGATCAAAATATTTGAACAGAGTTCAGTGAAATACAAAGATTGTTAGCTTGCTGCTAAATTGTAAGAGGATAAGTAAAAAATGCTTTTTAAAAATCAAATAGGAGTTATTTCCCAATGGTACACTACTATATGTCTTACACAATACAAGAATATGCTATATATGCTATACCTAAATCTATGTGTGCCTGCATGACATCTATTGCATTTCAAAGATACAGCACAAAAAACAGTTATTTTCTGCAGCTTAACAAGGGTATGAAGAAAAGTTGGCAGCAAAAGATGGTGTGAACAGAAAGACTTTTAATTAGGAGAACCTGTACAATTGTATATGCAAATCATGTTTAGCAGAAGGAGAGCTATTGTAAGAGATTAATGGTTAACTTTATTCTTTATACTGCATGAAGGCTTTTTAAAAAAATAATGTGAGTTTATCACAGCATATCAGGAAAAAGAAAGCCTCTTACACAGTGACTTTTGTTTATTTTTATAAGTTCATAATATTGATTTTCTTAGGGTGTAAATAAGAAAATAGACCTTTTTTGTTCTTTTCACTTTTCCATGCTTAAATAGTTCTTGTGTTCAATTCTTTACACACTTAAGGGGTGTGTGTGTGTGTGTGTGTGTGTACACACAAACACATACCTTTATTTTTATAAAGGTAAGGTATTCCTGAAACTATTTTTTGCACCGAATGTACCAAAGTCAAAGGGATATTATGAATTAAATAACAAAAAATATGTATCACTTCATCACTTCATACAAAATCTATAGGAGGTAGCTACTTTAAAGAACATGATTTTTATTTCCCAGTTACATTCTAATTAATGTCAGGATTCTGCACAGTTAAATAATAATTTTTAAAGCTCGCTACATGTAATAATGTGTAATATGCATTTTATTTCAAATGCACTTATTTTTTCTCCATTAACTAATTTCATTAGAGCTGAATACAGATACAGCTGAGTACATATATTTCATATTTTGCTGCTTTTTTTTTTACTTTTGTACAGCACTATTATAAGCATTACAATGGATCTGGAAAAACAAGAGGACTAGCACCTAAATGAATGAACCACTTTGTGTCACTCTCACATTTAGCAGCAAACTGTCTCCAAGATGTAAATTGTTTGTAGTGTCTTTCTAAACCCACATTTTCACTGATTAGTTTTCTTATAAATGTTTCTTAAAATGAAGTACTTTTCTATGGTTTATCTGAAAGCATGAATTCGCCATGTCAAATAAGCTTTTAATTTTAGAAACATTAAAAGGGATTGAACTTGTTTATAAAGATCTACTGTGCTGAAAGACCAGTTTCCTACATGGCAGAGGAGAAAGGAGTGTCTAGTCTTTTACTGTGGTTCTTGTGATCACCATGAATGAATACACTGCACATAATTTACTTCTTTATCATTGATGAACATGGATGATGTTCAGGCCATTGCCATTCCTGTCTCTTAGAAACAGACTGGGCTAAATACATTTTAAATTAGTCATTGCTATGAAAAAAGCTAGATTTCATTCACCTGAAATCTAGCTTAGCTACAGTGATGTAAAATGGAGGCTATTTCTACATCTTTCCTAACTAAGATTTTGGTTCTGTTTTGAGCCAATGCAATGAGAGGAAATCATGGTCATCCTCAAAACTAAGATAAAATGTCAGTTCTTAAATACAGTTGTATGTTACCTCAGTTTCTGCTTTTTCTAAATTGGTAAAAAGAACATGCAAATAATTCAGTATTTCACCATCAGAATGGGACTTTCTCTACAGTTGCAAACAATTGAACAAATCTCAGAATGATTCATGTTTCAAGAATTTAGTCACATGACTCACTTCATTTTAGAATTTAAAAAGTATAAAAATGCCCATAGGTTTTGTGTTATGTTAGTTTGCTACAAACTGAAAACTGAATTTATAATCCAAAAGACTATGTGATCTTGTTGTCCTGTGAGCAGGAACCTTTCTTTTCCAAGCTGGTATCCCAGTTCTACTCACAGATTCACTTTGTGTACACATAATTTATATTCTATATTCTTTTACTTATTACTCCAGAAAAATTTGAACAAATTACTTATTTGACATGGAAAAAATGGTATGTTCAAAGTCTGGTTTTGTTAAGACTAAAAATAATTTTATATTAATTAAACAGGAACTGCACACACAATTCCTTTCACATCAAATATGTAACTGTATTAACTGCAGAGTTACATGTAATGTTGACTTCCTATGGCTGAGAGAGGAACTGGCCCAAGGTTACCCAGCTGGCCTTGTACCTAAGGTGGAACTAGAACTCGTGGTCTCTCAGTTTTTAGCCTGATACATTAACCACTACACAAATCTGGATGTTGGAAGATGTGATATATTATCCATTTTTTTTTACCAGCTCTATTATTTTCAACAAAATGATTCTATTATATACAAATCCAGGGCGTAATATGAACAATCCTATCACTCCTGATTAGATTAGGAAAACATTTAAAGTGAAATTCAATTCTGATCAAAAGACCAGCCTATGCACAGCCTAAGATAAAGTCTTTGTTCACTGAATACATAAATAGGCTCAACATATTATCTCCAAGGGAAGTTGGAAATCCAGCAATAGCATCTGGCAGAGCTTCTGAAGAAAAGTTTCTGGCAGGTCATAAAGTTGGCAGAGAATATTAGGTTGGCATTTTGCTCGCTTTTTTAAGCTGTGGGAATAAATTCTGTGATTCCTCTCGTGCTTCCAGAAATTCACTTTTTAACATTGAGAATTGTATCTTTTTGTTTATGCTCTGACATCTCCAAACAACTATAGCTGTTTGTAAAGCAACTATAAATAACTGTAGATTATTTATTGCAGATGTCATCCTGGTCATCTTAATGTTGCAACAGATGTTACCATGGTTTCTGAGATTCTCTTTTTGGATTTAGAGAAATTCAATGGAAATATGTTGATTTCCTGAAAGGTTTTACTAATGTTAGAGTTACTGTGATTTATTATGAAGAAATACTAGCTTTTTGAAAATCTGATTTTATTGAATTATTCAGTTCTAGTCTAATATTTTAACCACTATACCATTTTACAGTGACAAAGTAATTACTTTGGAGTAGCAAGAGTAGATTCAGGTTAATACAATCTCTACTTACTGCTCAAAAGCTTTTTCAGACATGAGGTTGGACCTTCACCAATGTCCCAAGGCAGCCAATTATCTACTTGACTATGTTCTTTTTTATGAAAAAAGAGGATTAAAATTGGAGGTGGGTACTAATCTGGAGTCTAACAGCAACAGCTCTATAATGAATAGCGTGGAATGCTTGTAATCATAGTATTTTTATGTTTTAATAATTTATATCCTAACTTCCCTATATCTGATGACTGACAAACATGCAAATTGAGATTTAAACCCTATTTATGGCTTCTTCCCAAATGTGCTACTGGTAGTTTCCAAGTAAAGTTGTGGCACTGCTTTGTTGTAGAAGTGATCATATAATTACTATTCTAAGTTTTGTTTTCTTTTTGTATGGTGAAACCAGTTCTAGTGTCCAAAGATAGCTTCAGACTTGCAGCTCACCAATTCTAGGTTCCTCCAGATATTATAGTTCAGTAAAATCGTATCAGTTTGTTTTCCATCCTTATTTGGGGAGAGAAAATGCTGTTTTAAATTATTTCTGCTGGGAAACAAATGCAGACATTCGAATCCAAGGCTATTGAATTGTTTTGGGGCTTTCAATCCCAGTGACAATATTTTTTGGATGGGGGCAGCTAGGCTCGAGAAAGAAAGTAGCATTATTGTGGACCCAATCCTTCACCAAAGCTACAACTCTGAAAAGTGATACAGAACACTCTTTTAAGTTCAGTCTTTGTCTCATGGTTTTCTATTGTTAATTATTTTCAACCCAATTCTAGAATAACTTTTCAAAACCAGAGCAGAAAAGGGCTATATTTCGTGAGGCAGAAGAAGCCACTAAAATGAGGCTTGAATTAAAAAAATGAACTCCATCTAGCTGATGTAGCTTTGTGATGAATTTGTTTTTGAAGAAAACAGTAATCCTATCACCTCTTAAAGAAGCTATGGTTTACCTCACTCCCCAAGATGCCACACTGGATCTGACCTTTTTGATATTTTTGTTCTATCTCCAATTCTTCTTTCAATTGGGTTTTAGACTTGGGTACAAGACTGCAATGGCATTGATCACACTTAATTATTTTTAGCAAAACTGGAATGGGGTGGTGCATTCATCCTGACTCTCCTTGACCTGTTGGTGGCTTTCGGTCATATTATCTTTCTAGCTCATTTCTGGGGACTAGGAATAAGAGGCATGTTTCTGCATTGGTTCTCCTCCTTTGTCCTGGGCCAGTTGCAATCAGTGCTAAGCGGAGAAATCTAGTCCGTGACCTCTTTTCTGTGGGATTCTTTGGGGGCTCAATCTTTCTCCCACTTTTAACATGTACATGAAGCTGCTGGGTGAGGTAATCCATTGGCACACGTGAGGATATCAATATGTTGATTATACTGAGATCTATACCTCTATCCCAGGCCAATCAAAGGATGCCAGGAGGATTCCATATCAATGTTTGGAGGCTGAGGGGGAGTGGGGTCTGGATGGGGAAGAACGGTCTTCAGCTCAACCATAGCAAGATTGGCTGTGAGTTTTCGGGCCCACTAAATCTAGTATTTTTCCACCTTTAGTTCTAGATGAGGTTGCATTACTCAGAACTGGTGTGCACTCTAGGGATCCCCCTGAACTCATGGCTTTTCTTTGGAGGTAGCAACTGTAGCCAGGAGGACTTTCCCACATTTTCATCCTGTGTATCAGTTGCACCTTGCTATGCCTGTGTTATACTTCAGTTCCATGAACTGTACTGGCTCCTAGTATAATTCCAGGTAGAATTCAGGATGTTTGTTGACACCCAAAGCTTTTCATATCATGAAGCTGGGTTATTTGTCTCTCTCTTAACTCTCCAGGTCTCAAAGAAGAAGAATGCTCTGGATTCCATCAAGAAGGTCCCTAGGAAATGGTTGTTTTCTGTTATAGGGTCTGCTGTCTGGAACAAGATTAGATCCCAAGATTAGATCCCTGCTGGCTTTTCCAAAGCTTTAAAGACTTGAATGTGCTCTAGGGTGTGGGGATTGGGAGGTTTTAGATGGCTTGTGAGATCATGCTTAATAGTACTGCAGAGTATTGTACTGTTGGGCTTTTCATGTAATCACTATGCTTTTATATTTTGTTGCATTGTTTTTAATGTGTTATCAACTGCCCATAGTTATATCTACAAAATGGGTATCCATACATCTGTTTTACAAATTCCCCAATTCATTCTTAAGGGAGATACAACTGAATAGCAGCTAAACTAATCCCCCTTCTTCTTCCCTCCCTATCATTTAACCCGTAGGGAAAGGGCAAGAAAATTAGACTTGTTTAACTTTCAAAGGACTAGATGGCACTTTAAAGTTAATACTAAAATGGCATGAATATATAAATGACTTACAATGTGATCTTGATATTTCTACCTATAAAAATTATAGGGAAGCTGTGGAATTCTGAATAGATATTTGCAAGTAATTCTAATCTGAAAGAGAACTAAAGAATTAAGGAAAAGTAGAGATTTTAATCTTAGGGTTTTTAATGAAGCAATGTATGGCACTAGTGACCAGCTTAAATTAATACATTACTTAGAGGACAGCAGTTACATATAAAGAAAGTAGTGCTAGCTACCGTAGTGTTGGCTGTCAGTGTATCCTTGTCCATTAATATTTTCAGGAAAGCTTGTCCAACCATAGAAATTGATTTTGAAAGTCCAACTTTCTGATCTATTGTACAAAAACAGTCCCATTATTGCCAAACTCCCTACCATTGGAAATGTGTGGTACCAACAGAGTTTTTTTTAAATATTCAAAATTACTTATTGTTTTTTATAACTTAATCTGAAATTGATTTAAACTTTTAAAGTATATTTTTAAGTTGTACCTTTTGGTGTCATGTTTAGTTTTTAGATGATTTTTACACTGACTTTATAGTTTTATTATAATATGGTTTCATTGTGAATGGCGTTAGTATTGAGAGAGCTGTATAACCTTTGAACATATTATATTAAATGTTTACAATAAATATACAGGAACCTCCATGTGTGGAGGAAGAGGATATTTGAAATGCCTATTTCCTGAAAAGTTCATTAATGGGCATGTCATGAGGGAATGAAGGGCTCTTAAAGTTGATTGATCATATATCACATGAGTAAAATTATAGATTACTGAAATGGGAAGGCACTGTTTTTGTCTAGGACACAATGTAAAGAAGTGTTGAATCGTGTTTATTTTTATGTTTATTAGTTTATGTTTATTATTATACAGCTAAAGCTAATGTATTTTCTTCTAAAGAGAAATCAATTTGTCCACACAATACTTACAAGGATAGGGTGGAATTCTCTCACTCGTCCCTACTTCCTGCTTTGGATATTTAATTGCCTATTAGCGCTGTCTGACTCAGCTATTAAGTTCTTAACTTTGCATATAGAATATGCATCACTCATTGTTAGGTCTACAGTGCTGTGCTCTGCAATTGTCTTCACATAACTGGCACAGTCTGGAGATTGTTACCTTAGCCTTATTTCCTATAGCTATTTTTTTTCTGGTGAGGAAATAAGAACAGCTATTCTGAAGGAAAACGATTTACACAAATTCTGCAGAGTACTGTGGATCCAGTAAAATAAGTGGAATGATTGTTTTTGAAAATGGTAGATTATTATTATTATTATATTATATTTATATACCGCTCTACTCCCGGGGGACTCAGGGCGGTGTACAGACAAATGATAAAATACATATAATACAAATATTTTAAAGAATTGATTAAAATACAATTAAATAATTTGGTCTTAAACCTAAAATTAAAACTCTAAATTTATGAGATTAAGATTTAAAAATATAAGAGCAATTTTAGAAGAGGTTAGTCCAGGCCAGCCTGCTGGAATAGAAACGTCTTGAGGGCACGGCAGAAAGCGCGGAGATCTGGGATTGTCCGTATCTCCGGGGGGAGCTTGTTCCACATGGTGGGTGCCCCCACAGAGAAGGCTCTCCCCCTGGGGGCCGTCAGTCGACACTGTTTGACCGACGGCACCCTGAGAAGCCCCTCTCTATGGGAGCGTACTGGTCGGTGAGAGGGTACTGGTGGCAGAAGGCGGTCTCGAAGATAGCCCGGTCCTAAGCCATGGAGCGTTCTAAAGGTGGTAACCAAAACCTTGAAGTGCACCCGGAAGAACACAGGAAGCCAGTGCAGCTCGCGCAGGAGGGGTGTCACATGGGAGCGCCACATCGCTCCCATAACTACCCGTGCGGCTGCATTCTGGACCAACTGGAGCCTCCAGGTGCTCTTCAAGGGGAGCCCCATGTAGAGAGCATTGCAGTAGTCCAGGCGGGAAGTGACGAGGGCGTGAGTGACCGTGTTTAATGAGTCCCAATTTAGAAAGGGGCGCAACTGGCGTATCAGGCGAACCTGATAAAAAGCCCTTCTGGCCACAGCCGTCAGGTGTTCTTCTAAAGATAGCTGTGAGTCCAGAAGGACGCCTAAGTTTCGAGCCCTTTCCGTGGGGGCTAATGACTCGCCCCCAATAGTCAGCGTTGGCACCAACTGACTATATCGGGATGTCGGAAACCACAGCCACTCGGTCTTGGATGGGTTGAGCCTGAGTCTGTTCCTCCCCATCCAGATCCGTACAGCCTCCAGGACATCACTTCAAGGGCATCATTGGGGTGGTCTGGGGTGGAGATGTACAGCTGGGTGTCATCAGCGTACTGGTGGTACTTCACCCCGAAACCACGGATGATCTCACCCAGTGGCTTCACATAAATGTTGAACAGAAGGGGCGAGAGAACCGATCCCTGTGGTACCCCACATATAAGGGGCCTCGGGGTCGATCTCTGCCCCCCTGCCAACACAGACTGCCACCGGTCAGAGAGAAAGGAGGAGAACCATCGCAACACGGTGCCCCTCACTCCCAACTCTTCCAGCCGGTGCAGCATGATACCATGGTCGATGGTATCAAAAGCCGCTGAGAGATCTAATAGGACCAGGGCAGAGGAACAACCCTTGTCCCGAGCCCTCCAGAGATCATCAACCAATGCAACCAATGCCGTTTCCGTGCTGTGTCCAGGCCTGAAGCCTGACTGGAACGGATCCAGATAAGATGATTCATCCAGGTACTGAGGAAGCTGTTGTGCTACCACACTCTCAACAACCTTCGCAACGAAGCGAAGGTTGGAGACTGGACGGTAATTAGCCAATATTGCCGGGTCCAGGGAAGGCCTCTTGAGGAGAGGTCTCACCACTGCCTCTTTCAAGGCAGCAGGAAAGACACCCTCACTCAGAGAAGCATTTATAATCCCCTGGAGCCAGCCTCGTGTAACCTCCCGAGAGGCCAGCACCAACCAGGAGGGACACGGGTCCAATAAACATGTGGTAGCATTCAGCCTCCCCAGTATCCTGTCCACATATTCGGGAGTCACAGAATCAAACTCTTTCCAGGTGGTATTCTCAAGACCTGCCTCCATCCTTTCCTCTGAATCTACTATGTCAGAGTCCAGGTGTTCCCGAATCTGAGCGATTTTATCATACAGATATTGAACAAAATCCTCGGCTCTACCCTCCAAGGGGTCTTCCCGCGCTTCCTGAAGGAGCAGGGAGTGGGTCACCCTAAACAAGGCGGCCGGGCGGTTATCTGATGATGCAATAAGAGCGGAAAAATAGTTATGTTTTGCCGCTTTTATCGCCACTAGGTAAGTCTTAATATGAGATCTTACCAGTGTTCGGTCAGATTCAGATCGGCTGGCTCTCCAACTGCTCTCCAGGCGTCTTTTCCGACGCTTTATCTCCCTCAGCTCCTCAGTGTACCAAGGAGCCAGGCGAGATCGGCGTCGAGTCAGAGGCCGCAAAGGCACGACTCGATTCAAGGCCCCGGCAGCCTCCCTATCCCAGGTGGCCATCAGGTCTTCGATCGAGCCATGTGCCAGAGCCTCAGGAAATGGCCCAAGCTCCTTCTGGAACCTATCTGGGTCCATCAGGCACTTGGGGCGGAACCACCTTATCGGTTCCGCCTCCCTGCGGCAGGGTGTGGTGGTTCGAAGGTCAAAGTGAAGGAGGGAGTGATCCGACCATGACAAGGGCTCAATCACTATATCCCCTATCTCAAGATCACTCAACCACTGACCAGAGACAAAAACCAGGTCCAGCGTGTTTCCCTCAGTGTGAGTAGGGCCATGAACTAACTGGGTCAGGTCCATGGCCGTCATGGAAGCCATGAACTCCTGAGCCACCTCAGACGTCTCACCGACGGATGGCAGGTTGAAATCTCCCATGACTATAAGTCTAGGGATATCAACCGCCACCGCGGCTATAACGTTGAGTAGCTCAGGCAGGGCTGCCGCCACATAGCAGGGAGCCAGGTACGTAACTAGCAAGCCCATCTGTACCCCATGACCCCACTTCACAAGGAGGGACTCACATCCGACCGTCTGAGGAACAGTGGCCTCCTTCGGGCCAAGACCTTCTCTAATGATAACTGCCACCCCCCCACCCCTCCCCTGTGACCTTGGCTGATGAAATGCTCGGAAACCAGGTGGGCACATCTCTATGAGAGAAACCCCTCCCTCCTGGCCCAGCCAGGTCTCCGTAATACCTGCCAGGTCTGCTCCCCCCTCTTGAACAAGATCACAAATGAGGGGGGCTTTGTTTACCACAGACCTGGCGTTGCATAGCATCAGCCGAAGGTCCAGGGCCTGAGGGTCTGTGCAACCTGGGGAACGAGCAGAGCATTGGGGGCCGGAGCATGCCACCGCTTGAAGACAGCGAGCGCGTACTCCCTTCACTTGATATGGCCCCCTACTCCCGCCATATCTGCCCCTCCCACCTATAGTACTGATGTAATGTCTACCGATAGTATAAGCTCTAACCCCCTCCTTGACTCCGGATTTCGTATCACCTCCGTCGTGCTCCTTAGCCGGACTAGACCCCGTCCCTTGCAGATTAACCCCTGAACCCACACAACCCACCCCCCTCCCGGGAGGTCCCCCAGCCTCCTTATTTACATTAGAAACCACCCTCCTCCCAGATCTTTTTAAAATAGAGTTTGAAAAACTATCTAAAAAACCCCAAAGCTTCCGGTTCTTAGCATACCACCTCTCGGGGTTCCAAAACCCGTCCTTGAGGGCGGCCCTAGATAATTGGGAGGGCCAAACCTGCGAGAGGGGGGAATCTCGCAGTGTGAGGAGTTCTGTTTTTGAATACATTAGAGGAGAGATGGAATTGGAAGTGATGAAAGGCTAATTTTCTTCTTAAAGGTGTTAAAGATGGTTTAAAATAGATGGTTAAGACAAAAAGGTAAGGTGGATAGTTGTACAAGGAAGCCGGTATACTATAACATCGGAATACCATCACCCTTTCATGGTGATGGGAAGTCTTGTGATTAAATAAGTTGGTCCAAAAGGGGGATAAGAGTCTTAATGACTGCCTTCTCATAGTGACCAGTCTACAGTTTCAAAAACAGTAGAGGAGATGGTCCATCCCATCCAAGTGAATAGATGTATAGATAAATTGTTCAAGACTCTCGATGTCTGTGCTTCCTCCCTTTTTGATACAAGCAAATCTGAAGGTAAGGTGGAAAAGTAAGGTGGAGCATCCAGGCAGAAGAGATGAGATCGAATAATCAGGATAGCCAGGACAATCAGGATAGTTGGGAGGAAAATGTTTAAAAATGTTTAAAATGAAGGCTGTAAATTGATCAAGCAGCTGCAAGGTTTCGCTGAATGGCCCAAACTAGGTCTAGGTCTAGTAAGGGGGGGGGGGGAGAAATGGTTGAGGGGAAGATCAAAAGAATTATGTCCTCATTTTTCAGCCCCCATCACCATCATGCTCTTTTAGACAGGGCCATTCAGGTAATTATGTTGAAACCTCTCCTTTAATATTTAAGGGGGAGTTATCCAGGCCCCCTTCCTATTATAATGAGGGGGAAGTAGTCGTTTGCAGCAAAGCTCTCTCTATCATCACGAAGAGGACAGCCTAGTCTCCCGATGTTGCTGTTGTTATTGTTGTCGTCATCATTGTTGTGAGTGTCATGGCAGCCAGCTCCGCCCCTGTAGCCATGGCAACCGGCCCTGCTTCGCCGCCCACGGCGCCCAGCCTGCAGCAGATTAGATTTTCTGCAGCCCAGGCACCATCGCCGCAGTCTCCGCTGCCGCACTCAGATGCACTGAGTGATGATGTAGGCCTTAAAAGAGCCTTGCGATCCCTCGTCCAGTATTGTAATTACAATAAACTGGACATAAATTATCAGAAAACCAAGGTTACGGCCTTTGCAAAAATGCCCAAAATCTGCTCATGGTATCTTAATGCTCATAATGTAGAGCAAGTAACCCCGTTTAAGTACTGGGGTGGTCATCCATGCCACTGACTCACGAAAAGCACATGGCATTTCTTGAGCCAGAATATGCGGCTGCCTCTGGTCAAAGATCAGCGAACACCATTCTCAATTTTTTCCACACAAAGGGAGGATACTATGTTCCTGCTGCAATTAAGTTCTTTCTGGCCAAGTCGTTAGCACAGCTTCTATATGCGACCTTACTTGGACCCTCAGCTTCACGTTTCACACCACAGGAAAGAGTTCAATCCAAATTTATTAGAGCAACTCTCCAGATGCCGCGTTGTGTCTCAAATGCACTTCTGTGCCTGGAGACAGAATTGATAAAAATTGAAACAAGAATTTGTATAGCTTCTTTAAACCTTTGGCTAAAGCTTAATTTCTTCCTGCAAGGCCTTGCTCCATTAATCCTCCAAGACAAATTCTCCTCTTCATGGATCAAGGCCGTCAAGTCCAATCTTGCCAAACTAGGCTTTTCTCCAGCCTCAATATTCAATTTGGACTACGACCAAGCAAAATAAACCTTGCAACAAAGGGTAGAGGACATTGAGAGGCAAGTGGACTTAGGGAAAGCGCCATTGTTTCTGGCTCCAGACTCTATATGTTGTTACTCCTGCCAATTATCTTAGCCAGTTGGAGAGAGCAAACCACCAGAAAACATTTTCACTTGCACAGTGTTATGCACTTCCATTGGCCATCCTGTACGGCAAGTATAAAAAGATACCATTGATTGAAAGACTCTGCTCTTATGGCTCGGGAGAGTGGAGACCGTTGGACACATATTCCTTTGATGATCTTCCTATAGAGATATTCAGAAAAAACATATCCCCCAAAAATCAATAGGTATCCTGGCCGTTCCAACGCTGCTTATCTCCAATGGCTGCTTAAGGATGAACAGACTGTGATTACAGCGCAGGTGGCTAGATTCTGTGCAGCAGCACTGAGATTTCATTGGAAACACTTGATTAATCAACCATAGCTATTCTACACAAGTAAGGTAGCAAACCCTTTTGCATTACTACTCTTCTGCATTTTAGTATTTAATGACTATGGGCCTCACAGTTTAAGGATTAATATTATAGTATAGCTAGGCCATGTATAACTGACTGATTGGATGCCAAATTGTGATTTTAATGTAGATTTCATCTGTTATTTATTATTTTATTCTAGAATTTTGACTGGATATTCCTTGAGTGTTTTTATTTGTTCTGGTCTCTGGTCTTTGAGTGTAATATACTTGATTTGATTTTGAGTGATGATATAATACTGCTTAAGCTATATAGTAGCCAGCTGAAAAGAGTACCTGAAAGAAAGATATAATAGTTGAGCTATTACACTGTAATCAATTGCATCCGCTCATTCTGTCTGTCCAAAAAGTTCATGATAAATGATCTCAATGCAGTGCTTTATGCCTCAAAGCATTGTAAGTATCATCAGGCTAATCTAACAATCGCTTACCAAAAGGGATAGTTTGATAAGGAGAATAACAGAGTTGGAAGGAATCTTGAAGATCTTCTAATCCAAACTCCTGCTCAAGCAGAAGATCCTATATTATGTCAGACAAATGTCCAATCTCTTCTTAAAAACCTCCAGTGATGGAGCACTCACAACCCATTCCACTGATTAATTGTTCTCATGCCAGGAAATTTCTCTTTATTTCTAGGTTGGATCTCTTTTTGATAAGTTTCCATTTGTTGCTTCTGGTTCTCCCTTCAGGTACTTTAGAGAATAAAACACTGCGATCATGTCATACCTAGTCCTTCTGTTCATTAGACCAGACAAACCTAATTCCTGCAACCACTCTTTGTATGATTTATCCTCCAGTCCCCTAATCATCTTTGTTGCTCTTTGCACTCTTTCTAGAAGCTCAACATCTTTTTGTATCGTGGCAACCAAAGCTGGATGCAGTATTTCAAGTGTGGTTTTACCAAGGCATTATAAAGGATAAATAATAACAATACAGCCATATTACATGAGTAAATATATATAGACATTGGATAGCACTGTGAGAATTAGATGTGATGGCACGAGAGAGAGAAGTCTAACTGTTTTGGCATTCAATGCTCTATAGTGCTGTCCCGAGGAGAGGAGCTGCAACAATTTATGTCCAGGATGTGAATGGTCTGCAGATATCTTCTCAACATTCCTTCTGATCCACACCATATACAGGTCTTCTATGGAAGGCAGGCTGGATGCATTGTTTTTTCTGCAGTCCTAACTATCTGTTGGAATCTGTGCCTGTCTTGTTTGGTTGCTGTACCAAACCAGACAGCTAAAGAAGCACAAATGACAGACTCAATAATTCCTCTGTAAAACTGTATCAACAGCTCCTGGGGCATTCTGAACTTTCTGAGTTGATGCAGGAAGAACGTTCTTTGTTGTGCTTTTTAATGGTGGTTCTAATGTTAAGTGTCCATTTCAAGTCCTGGGAGAGTATAGAAAACTTGAAGGACTCCACTGCTGATACTGTGCTATTAAATATAGTAAGAGGTGGTAGAATAGAAGGGCTCCTCCTAAAATCCCCTTTCATCTCTACAGCGTTAAGCATGTTCAGCTCCAGATTGTTACAAATGTACCACAGGGCCAGCACTTTCATGTAGTTGTTAAAAAGGAGCAGAGAGAGTACTGAACGCTGCAGCACCCACAAAGGAGTGGCCGTGGGCTGAACCTCTTTCCCCCTATTAATAACGATTAGAATCAGCCATGGAGAAAGGAATTGAACTAGTGCACCACTCTACCACCCAGTCCCAAATTCCACAGCTGGTCCAAAATGATACCATGATTAATGATATTGAAAGTCACCAAGAGGTCAAGGAGAACATAGATAATTTCACTTTCCTTAGATAATCCCACTTTTACCAATGATCATCAACAAGCGCAATCAATGCCGTTCCCGTTCCAATGACCAAGCCTGAAACCTGACTGAAAGGGGTCTAGATAATCTCTTTCATCCAAGTTCCTCTGGAGCTGCAACACAACCACTTTCCCCGTATCCTTCCCTAGAAAGGGAAGGTGGGAAATTTGATGAAAAATGTCTTGTATGGTGAGATCTAATGATGGCTTCTTAAGAATGGAGAGGATCACAGCCTCCTTAAAAGTTGTCAGGAACACCCCCCCCCCCTCCTGTAGTGATGCATTAATCAGTTCACGCATCCTCCTGGAATTCACCGTCCTGGAACCTTTCAATAACCAGGAGGAATGGGGATCTAATAAGCAAGTAGTTGCACTAATAGCCTTGAGGACCCTGTCTACTTCCTCAGGTCCAGCAGGATCTATCAGCTCCCAGATAATAGGGTAAGTCCATCCCTTGGGCATCTGTAATATCTTGGGTGTCTCAGAAGCTGAAAATGCTGCTGGCCCAAACAATGGTTGCTAACAGATACTGTAGCTGTAAATATTGCCACTGAGTTACATTTGATACATATTTGTCTCTTAGTATTGTATATGTTTGAAATTCATCCTCATCTATCATTTGGTCCAAAGTCAAATTTTCCATATCACCATCTTTCCCCTAATTTTTAATGTTGCAGTTTCGCATAAAATGAATTTAGAATGGGAAAAAGGATTGAGTCTTTTTTTAAAAGATATTACATGCCACAGCTTTCTAACTAATGTAATTGATTCCAAAGATACTACAGACCTACTGTATTTAGAACTTTATTATCCACCCAGCAAAAGATGCCAGGCATATGTATTCCAAAGTTGCCCAAATCAAAAAAACTAATACCAATTGTTGGCTTATAGTATTTATTACATGACAACAGGTAAGCTTGATGATATTGCTCCAGATTCAAAAAACCGAATCCTTCCTCACTAATTGATAATTGTATTTTCCATAAGGATATTCTTTGAATAAAGAAACCCCATTAAAATTTCTAAACAAAAAGTTAAAAAAATTAAAAAATATATTTTCCAGATACTTGAATAAGTATTCCTTTCTGCATAGAAATTAATCTGGGAATGATACTCATTTTGAAAGCATTCATTTTACCAAAAAGAATAAGGTTTAATGACTCCCATCTAGCCATATCTAAAGAAACCTTTCTATATATTTTATTTTTATTACTAAGGTGACCAACTTTTTTACAATGAGAAGGAGGACACAAATAAATTGAAGAAAAAAAATGTAAATAAAAGAAACTTTTTATTCATTGCAACAATGAGTCTAATGCGTGTGTGAGTGCCGTGCCGTGTTTCGGCAAGAAGTTAACAAAGCCACTTGCGCATGGCGCTCTCTTGTGTGTGGCGCACTCTCTCAAAATAATTCTCCTGTGTGCAGTGCATCTCATAATCGCGTCTTGCGCTGTACCGAGCCTTGACGAATTGTCATGTCAAATACAAATACGTCACATCACATGCAATGGATCGGATCGGCATTGATCAAATATGGAGATTTACAGATTAGTCTTCAAATATTGAGAAGGAGGACATGTAGGAGGACACTTTTCAAGAGAGGACAAAAGAAGGACTGTCCTCCCTAAAGGAGGATGATTAGTCACCTTATTATTACTGGTAACTGAGTTATATCTTTTGGTTTATATTAAATTTTGGTATCTGTATGCTGACAGATATAACTCAGTTAACAGGTAGCTTTAAATTAGGTTCTCAATATTTGGATCTATTTGAAGATACCAAGAGATGGAGTACTGTCTAATCTAATGACAATAACATGAATATGAAATATACAGAGATTGTCCCCAGTCCTTAAACTACAACGATAACATAACAAAACATTTTATAATGAACAATCATCAGATAGCACTTGAATGAAAATTAACTAAATTAACTATATCTGGTTTCAAATTCTTGAGCTTAGCAAATAAGAAATTGGATTCTGATACTTTGCAAAGGATGCTCCAGAACAAAACACCCAATTCCCAAGTGCAGAAACCAGCTGCAAATTAGCATAATGTGTGATTTATCAAACCTAAAGTGGTTCATGGTACACAGAGGCTTGGTAAACAGGGGGATTATGTTAGATCTCATAGACCACAAGTTACGCAGGCCTATTTATAGTATTTTTATAAATATTATAAACAGCAAGTGCATAAAACAGGCCTTCAAACATGCAGGAAACAGCCATTGGAGAAAAAAAAAGTGCCAAACCCAAGCCTAATGAAGTGATTTAAATACATGGAAAAGGGCATATTTTTCCTTTGTTGGGAAGATGTGGGAAAGATCCTTATCTGGATTATAACATGTTGGACCTATCAGGCTAAAACAGAGTCTTTTTGCATCTATTATGCATGATAGTATGAAACTCATTGCTGCTAATGGGAGATATTTTAAAAGCAGTGGGAAAAACTGCAGAAAGGGGCTAACTAGGACTCTGATTAGCTATTTATTAAAGGAAAAACTAACAGTGGATGTTAGTGGATGCAATCATTACCTGGCCCACTGGCAGGCCGTGGTCTGTTCAGAACTGGGCCATGTGAGTGGTGGGCCAGCATGCGTGTGTGTGTAGTTCAACTTGCGTGAGAAGCAGGCTGGTGTGCTCGTGTGCAGCTCAACTTTCCCGAGAGGAGGGCCACTACTTATGTGGGCCAGTTCCCCTCTCCCCCCCAACCCAAGCTGCCAAGCCATAAAGGTTGGGGACCACTGTACTATACAATCCTCAGTGTAGTGGGCTGTCTCCATAGGAAAAAAAAATCATAGATGTGAATCTGGTCCTTCAGATGTTTGTTTGTTGATTCATCAAATAAAAATTACAAATTCGAACGAACAAAATGAAAAAAACTAAAATGTGACAGGGGTAACAGGCACGTTAGTGCACTTATGCACTCTCTCTTAGGAACCTCTTAAATATAGGATTCACAGAAGTTAAGTTAGAATTAAAACTGTGGAAGTTATAGCTGAAACAATTGAGTCAGGTAAGATACTCCAGACTTCAATAACTCTGTTACAAAAATCAAACTATTTACAATCAATTTAAACGTGTTGCTGATTAAATCTCCCAGCATTCCTCACCATTGTTCATGCTAGCCAATAATTCCCTACAGTAATTCTCTACAGAATCTGGAGAGTCACAGGTTCCACATTCTGCATGTTCCTCAAAAGTTTTTAAGCAGTGGAAAAGCTATCTTTTCTGTTTCTAGCAACTGTTATATACAAAGGAAAAATTTCTCTCTGAACTTTGTTTCTAAAAGCTTTGTTGATAGACCTACCCTCCATTAATTTATCTAATCGTCATTTAATATAATCACTGCAGGCTGTGCTTCACTTGATTGTTTTTCATAATATTTAAAATATTATGGCTATTTATCATATTTATAATATTTACAAAATGGAAATAAGGTGGATAAAGTGTTCGGCACTGTTGCATGAGAATTATGACAAACACAGAGAGAGATATCATCTGCACTCATAATCAGAGAAGGTAATGGACTTCTAAAGGTGACAGTAGAGCAAAGGAATGTATTATTAGCTCTTCACACACTTGGGCTGAAATGAAACACCACTTATTTTATTGTATGGTGGAAGAACAGGCAGTTTGAAAAAAAAAATGCCCTACTCTGTGCTGACTTCTTTTCCTCCATTTTGAGTCTTTTCCCCAGTGCAGCCTCTCCCAAGGCAGAGTTGTCAATAAAGATGCAACCTTGACACAAATGTGGGAGGAGAGGGAAGGAGAAGGGAAGAGATGTCCATTCTGGAACTCTGTAGCCACCAGCACAAAGCTCAGACCAATCAAAAGGAGGTCTTTTTCCTTCAGGAGTGGACCATACAAAAGAGAGGAAAAGAAATCTAGCAGCCCAGTAAGAGAAAGCACAGTATAGCACAGGAAAGCACAAGAGCCTGAGTGGCGTAGCAGGCTAATGCCTCCTACTAAGGCAGCATTTAACATCCAGCTGCCTGCAATTACTGCGAGTTCAATTCTCACCAGGCTCAAGGTTGACTCAGCCTTCCATCCTTTCTAAGGTGGGTAAAACGAGGACCCTGTTTCTGGGGGCAATAAGCTGACTTTGTATTAAATATACAAAAGTATGAAGGCTATTGCTTAACGCATTGTAAGCCACCCTGAGTCTCCAGAGAAGGGCGGCAATCAAATTTTTTTAAAAAAAGTATAAAAATAGTGCAAGAGATCTACATATTGGCTGGTAACAGGAAAAAAAATCTCACAGAGGGGGAACTTAAGGCAGCTTTAGAAAGACATGATACATACTAGCAATGTTATAGAGTACATTATATAGGTAACTGTAATAGAATAGCAGGTAATAGTAAGAGTATAATATATTGAATAGTAAGGCTATGTAATATAAATGCTGTCATATACTAACTGAAGAGTAATAGTGTATAGTAATTGTCATAGTAATAGCACAAAAGTAGCAAATCAGGGGTGGGTTCTACATTTTTTTACTACCGGTTCTGTGGCCATGGCTTATTTTGTGGGCGTGGCTTGATGGTCATGTGACAATTCTTTAGGACTTAGCAGAGGTACTGGTCTACCAGGTTTTTAACTGCTTGCAGAGCTATACTGGTCTACTCATTTATTTTTGCAGGCACCGGTCTACTCATGTATTTTTGCAGGCACTGATCTATCCATTTATTTTTGCAGGCACCAGTCTACTCATCTGGTTTTTTTTAACACTGATCAGCTGCAGGGCAGCCCTTTGAAGCCCCGCAGCAAGAGTTTAAACAGTTTTTTCCTTATAGCCCATCAGCTGGGACTCAGGAGGCAGCAATAGACTGGGGGTGGGTCCAAATAAAAGGTAAGAATAACGTGGGGGCGGGGGGGGGCGGGGGCGGGGGGGAGAACCGGTTCGGTGACGTCATATCGTCACGGCTACCAGCTTGGCGGAACCGAGCTGAACCGGGAGGAACCCACCACTGTAGCATATGAATAGAGTACTGTATAATAAGTGCTCACATAACATGTTTACAGGTGAAACTCGAAAAATTAGAATATCGTGCAAAAGTTCATTTA
>WNWU01000006.1:43517542-43581694 GCA_012654045.1 Ptyas mucosa | reverse complement strand
TAAATGAACTTTTGCACGATATTCTAATTTTTCGAGTTTCACCTGTATATGTTCACTTTTACAAACTAAAACATCTCTTTAAACCGAAACCACCTGTCCTAAGTCCGGTGCTTTTGTATCTATCTTGAGTAGGGATCAGTTCAATTGGGTGTGGTTTAAAAAAAAGAACCCATGACAGTTTTAATAAGTTTTTTTTCCTTTGGTT
This sequence comes from Ptyas mucosa, assembly GCA_012654045.1. Taxonomy (NCBI): domain Eukaryota; kingdom Metazoa; phylum Chordata; class Lepidosauria; order Squamata; family Colubridae; genus Ptyas; species Ptyas mucosa. The sequence goes on along the minus strand of WNWU01000006.1, from coordinate 43,581,489 downwards.
CAGTTACCGGTATGTCCATTTGTTGGAGACTGCCTGGACAAGTCCCTGAAATTTTCTTTGCAAGTTTTTTTTAGCAAAAAAAGATAGCTGGAAGGGATTTTTTTTCTTCCAGAAGACCTAGGGCTGTGACCAAAATGACTAGCCCAAGCTGGCTTTCTGCCTAAGGCAGGACTAGAACTCACAATGTCTCAGATTCTAGCCTGATGCCTTAACACCAAACTGGCTCTCTTTTATAACTATGCATCATTAAATATATCTCCAGGGCATTTACCTGGAACAAGGTAAAGGGAGAAAGCTTATCCCTGCAAGAGGTCCAGAGAAGAAGCTCAGCATGTAACTACCTGGGAAAGTGCTCTTTATTTCATTGGATGTAATCAGTGATGGGATTCAAATAATTTTTGGGCCTAGTAGGCCTCCCTGCTGCCTCCTGGGAGCAAAAACGGGCCATGGGGGGAGGGGGGCTGTGCTGCATTCCCCGTGCACTGTTTTGGGCTTAATAGGCCTCCCTGCACTTACCTGGGAGCCAAAACGGGGCGCGTGGGGACTCCTGGAAGGAGCAGGATCAGCCAGCAATTTAACAACCGGTTCGTCTGAACCGGCTTGAATCAGCTGAATCCCACCACTGGATGTAATCAACAATATTCTAACTACCAAGGAAACTTCTGTTATGGATCCAACAGTAGAAGAGAGGATGAAAATAAATGACTTTAAGGCTTTTTCAAAGGACCTGCCCAGCCAAAGTCCAACTCTGAGAAAAGTCGAAGGACTTTGTTTAACAGATACTAACAATAATTCCTCACAGTGGTCCTGCATGTGATCTCCCAGTTCCTCCACACCCAGAAGAGACTTGGTTACCTAAAACAGGGCTATTAGCCAGTCTTTGCAGACATCATAAGAGAGGTAGGATTCCGACAGCCACAAAATAAATCCTAATGAAGGCTTTTACCTGTGCTCAGCTAATTTCATTTTTTGTCTTCCTCCAGAGGCATTCTAGGTTCTCTTGTTTCACCTCATCCCTCTGAATTCCCTGGCAAACCATGATATCCTAGGACAGTGTTTCTGAAAGGGTGCTCTAAAACCCTCTCAAGGAATCTGTAAAATCAAAATCATTTGCTAGATATGAAAGATTTTTGCTAAAATTTGAAACAATGTCATTTTTCTCATTTTTATTTGTTAAAATATACTTTTCACAAGAAATATTTTATGTTTGTTGATATCTAACTCAATAAATATTCTATGAATGCATCAATTTAACTTTAGTACAGTAAGTATTAACAAATATAACTTAAACAAGCCAAAGCTCTTTTGGTGTCCCTCATAAATGTTTAAAAGTGAGAAGAGGTGTTGATAGCGAAACATTTTAAGAAATGGTGCTCAAGGAAATCTGCATACACAGAGTCTGCACAGGTATGATCTGATCCAAGCCCCTTCCACATTCTCGTTCCAATGACCTCAGCCAACTTCATATCAGAGGTTTAGGAAACCCCTAAGTTTCTCCTGAAACCATATTGGATCCACCCAGTCCCTGGGATGGATGGATCAAATACACTCTCTTCTCATTTAATGACCACAATCCAGTCATTAGTTTAACTGAAAGTAAAATGGTCACTAAGCAAACGCATGATAGAAAGACAGGTGCTGCAAAGATCACTGGCTGCTACCCTCTCATCCAAATAAAGTTCTCTTGTACAGTTGTGCCAGTGTTATTCCGACTTAGTCCAATGTACAGGTGTTATCAGGCACACAAAATCTAGTTGTAAATGCACACATTGGTCAGAATTGTTTTTTTTAAAAAAATACCATTATATTTGCAAATGGTCACCAAATGAGGGCTGCTAACTAAGGAGAGGCTATAGGTCTTGGCTCCCTGCAGGGAGGAGCTATTGTGAAAAACTCTAGGGCCAAGAGGGAGTGGCAAGGGACTGATACTTGTGCCACCAAATCTCCACTTTCATCATTTTTCTCCCCATAATATTCCACCAACCTTAAAGCAAGTGGATTCATTCAAATACAAGTAGTCCTTGACTTATCACTTAGACATGGTTCAAATTGAGGCAGACCCTCAAAAGCTATTTACAACTTGGTTCTGAACTTATAGGCACTGCAGTATCCCTGCAGTAATTTGACCTTACAACTGACCACAGGGACGCTGCAGCAACTCTCCCCCAATCTCCCCCTCCACCCCAACTGGATCCCCACAGACCTTAGGCCTCTCACCCCATGGAGCCCCACACCCTCCTCATCTTTTGAAGACATCTGGAACTCGAGTTAGGGAAGGAGGGCAGACTGCTCCATTCCTGAGCCACGTGGCACAATCCCGCAAGCAGCCGCCATTTTCAGGGTTGCCGCATGGAATTGTGATCACACTGAAAATAGTTGCTGCTTCCAGGATTGCACCATGCAGCCCAGGAATGGAGCAGCCTGCCATTTGGCCATCGCTTCTCTAACCCGAATGGCAGCGATCTTCAAAGGTAAGTGCACAATGGGGGTGAGGGGGTGAGGAGGAGGGGGTGGGGCCTGGTAGGATGGGAAGCAGGCCCAAGGCCTACGGGGATCCTGAGGGGTGGGAAGCGAAGCATGGGAAGCAAAGCATGGAGCACTTCTGTCCAACATTTAGCACTTCCACCTATATAAACTCTGAGCCAGGGGTGGGATTCAAAAATTTTAGCAACCGATTCACTGCCCGGTTGCTGGGTGGGCGTGGGCGTGTGGGTGTGGCCTACTCGGCCTCCAGCACCATGGCGGGGGGTGGTGTTTTTGCCCTCCCCAACCTCTGGAGGCTTTCCTTGAGCCTCTGGGAGGGCGAAAACGGCCTTCCCTGGGCTCCGGACACCCTCCGATGGCCGGAGATGGGCCTGTTTCCAAACTTCTGGAACTTCCGGGAGGCCTGTTTTTCACCCTCACAGAGCCTCTGCGTAGGCACTGTACTTACCTGGCATCCAAAATGGGCTGTGTGGAGACTCCTGGGAGGGGCAGGGTGGGCAGGGCCAGCCAGTCCTTACAACTACTGGTCTGGCAAACCAGATGTAAAATTAGTGTCCAAACCAGCTGAATCCCACCCCTGAAATTCTCCTTCCCCATCACTGTTTTGGATGTTTTATGAGCAGTTTTTTTCATGAGTCCATGAAAATCTGCCTTAAGAATTAGACAAGAGCCTAAGCGGAAATAGTAGAAGCTGATATTGTCATTATGATATTTCAACAGTTTATCTTATTAAAATGTAGCAGATGCCGCTCTCTCTCTCTCCCCCTCCCCTCTCTCATAAATTTACTTGCCAGATCCAAGCAATCACAGCTCACTTTAAACAGCTGTGTGTTGTATTTCAACAATTTGATTGCATGAATTTCCCCACTTGAGTGGCACTTAAGATGTTCTGAATGGAGTTAAAGAGTGGAGTTAAACAGTATTCTTCATTGTTGCAAAATTTTTATTGGCATCCAGCAGATCAAACCTTCTGGTTGCTGTCAAGGCTTCAACAGAAGATCCAATTGTACACTTTCCATCAATGCCGGGGTATCTGCCAATGTATTGCCATAGTTATGAATTAATAAATTTTATATCGTTTAGGGGATGGCAACCGGTGGTGAAATGTAAAATTTGTTACTACCGGTTCTGTGGGCATGGCTTGGTGTGTGTGTGTGGGGGGGGGGGGGGGGGTAATGGGACTGAGTAGGGGTGGCCAACTTTTTTTTTTTTTTACTTTTAAAACCATTTTTTCTACAACCTCTTCGGCCAAAGAGGTTGTTAAAAAAATGCTTTTAAAAGCCTCTGCCAATCAGGCAACTCAGCTGGGATCGTCAGAGGCTTTTAAAAACATTTTTTCTACAACCTCTTCAGCCGAAGGGGTTATAGAAAAAATGCTTTTAAAAGCCTCTGACAATCCCAGCTGAGCCGCGCAATCAACAGAGGCTTTTTTTTAACTTTTAAAAGCATTTTTTCAGCCGAAGAGGTTATAGAAAAAATGCTTTTAAAAATAAAAAAAAGCCTCTGATGATTGCGCGGCTCAGCTGGGCATGTGGGGGGGGGGGGGGAGCAGGGGTTTTTGCTATTGGTTTTCCAAACCACCCGCCACCATCGCTACCTGATCGGGTGATCCGGTCCGAACCGGGAGCATTTCACCCCAGATGGCAACTCTTGAAAAAGGCCTCTTAATCTTGGCAAGTAATCTAAATGCATAGATCAGGGGTATCAAACTCAATTTCATTGAGGGCTGCATCAGGGTTGTATTTGACCTCCAGGGGCTGGCGTGGGTATGGCCAGGGTGGTCGTGGCCAGCTTGACATCACTTGTGTCAGGGATGCCTGTGATGGCCCAAGCACTCTGCCAGCAAAAATGGGCTGCCGAGCTCCATTTTCGGCTGCAACAGCCTCCAGTGAAAACGGAGCTCATGCGGCCCTCCCAAGCTCCATTTTCACTGGCAGAAGCACCGCAGGCCGGTCTTTCACTGTTTCCAGGGTGGCCCCATGTGCCAGATCTAAGTACCCTGCAGACCAGATCTGGCTCCCAGGCCTTGAGTTTGACACCCTGGCATAGATTGATAAATTGTGACTTGATAGGAAGAAGTCAAGTAAAAATATAGAAGAGCAGCAGTCTGAAGTCAGAAACCCCATTAATGTGGTGACAAAAATGATTTGCACTCAGAGAGAAAAGATGGCGTCACAAATAGATGAGGAATGACAGCACTGATTTGATATAAGATGGATGGCTAAGCTTGCAAATGTAACAAAAGGCAAAAAAGAACTGACAAAACAAATCTGCAAAAAGATGAAAAGTGAAGAGACCTTTGGGGAATGGCACAGCTGCAAAGATAGAGACCACAGTTAAGCATGGTAACCAACGGACACACTTTTCAACCATGAAAACACTGTCAAGCATAGGCAACTCAATAGGACCATCCATCGCTGTAACATGGCAAGTTGCTAAAATGACAGCTGAGTGTTACAATACTGGAAACATGACTTTATTTTACATTTAAATTGTGATCCATCCACAGTACTGGATCAAACACTAGATCAGTGAAGGCCAATCTTTTTGCCATTGTGTGCCAAAAGTGGGGGGAGCGTGGTGGGGTCACACACACACGTGCCCATATCCCTGCCCCACCGTGCTCTTCCCACTTTTGGCACGCAATGGCACGGTGGGCCCAGTAGGCCCGTTTTTTGCTCTCCCCAGGCTCCAGAGCCTTTTTAGGAGCCTGGGGAGAGCAAAAATGGCCTTCACCATCCCCCTAGAGGCCCTCCAGAGGCCAGAAACAATGTGTTTCCTGACTTCCGGTGGGCCCAGAAGGCCCAAAAATCAGCTGGCCAGTGCACACATGCATGCCGGAGCTGAGCTCATGGGCCCACAGATATGGCTCCATGTGCCACCTGTGGCACCCGTGCCATAGGTTTGCCATCATGGCACTAGATTATCCAATGTGACCATTTAAGATTGCTTCAGTTGTTAAACAAGCTAAAAATAGCAAAGCTGAAGGACCTGATCAAATTATGACGGAGAGATTGAAGACAGAAGGGCCTGAAGTGGTACATTATATTTATTTATTCTCAATGGCATGGAAAGAGGAACAGGTTGTGCTTGACTGGAAACTGTTTAAAAAAATGTGACAAGACACTAAACTATCACAAGGTCAGCCTATAGCCAACAAAGAATCCCCCATCTAGGAAGAACAATGTGGTTTTAGACTAGGCCATGCTGCGTGGACCAGATTTTCACTGTCATGCAAGCATTTGAGGAGTATACATGATGTGGAAAGCAAATTATTATATTTCATTGATTTCAAGAGTGTCTTCAACATCATCCACCAGGGCTTTGTGTGAAAAGCTATTGTAAAGGTGTACCCAGTAACATTTGTCCACATTATGCTATCTTTTATGCACCTTTACTGGGTACACCAAATTTTACTTTTCATCCTTGCAGGGTGAAAGAGCATGGTGACAAACCAGTTCTATCACAGTTAAAATAGGAGTGAGACAAGACAAGAGTGTATATTATTATCATTGTTGTTTAGTACGATGATGGATTGGGTAATGGAGAAGTGCTTGACTAAATGTATAGGAATTCAGTCTCAGGTGGATGACCTGTACTTCACAAACGCAACATACACCTGTATCTTTTCATGGAAGAGTCAGGACTGAAGACACAGATGCCATTAGATATCATAAACAAAAGGGTAGAGAGGCTCATACTATGGATTGGTGCAAAAATGATCAAGGCTATGTCCGATGGAACACAAATTAACCTGGTCCTTAATAAGTCAATTGAGCAGCTGGATGAGTTCAATACCCATCCTCCTTAATCTCTGCATCAAGATCTTACATACAATACAGTATAGATATTTTGTGGACATCTAGTCATACTATCGAACAAACTGGCAGTGATCAGGTAGCCTTCACCAGCAAAAGGGGTAGCATGTCTGAAAAAGAAAAACATCAATTCAAAAATGAAGCTCTGAGTATTCATTGTAGTGAATCATATCATGGACATTGCTTGCTCAGGACCTATAAAAGCTGGGAGTCAGATGAGATGTCTGAGGATAATTTTGGGTGATTCCTTGTGTAATCAACGGTGGAATGAAGACATTTGATAGATATGCAGTCAGCAACCCATTACTGGCAATAATACATAGCAGTGTTGGCGAAACCTTTTGGCACTGAGTGCTGAAACAAGAGCGCCCGGGGGGGAGGGGGGAAGTGCCGGAAACCGGAAGAGCAGTTCCCTGGCATGCATGTGCGCACCGGGAAGCTGAGCTTCTGGCATGTGCATGCGTGTTGATCACCTGGTCTTCCGGTTTCTGGTGTGCATGCGTGCGCGAAGACCAGTTGGTCAATATGCATGTGCGCACCTGAAACTAAAAGCTCAGTTTCCCGGTGCGTGCATGCACACCAGGGAGCTGCTCTTCCGGTTTCCGGTGCTCCCATGTGCGCAAAGACCAGTTGGAACCCGGAAGAGCAACGGGCAATGGCTGGCAGGCCCGGAGAGATGGCTCTGCGTGCAACTTCCAGCATGCATGCCATAGATTTGCCTTCATGGATATATAGCAATCATGATTTTGTTAGTTTGGGTCTGCCTGCAGAATAGGTACAGGATCCCTGGCTAGAAAACAAAATGTCCCTAAAGGAAGATCTGGATCAGCCAATCAGATGCTGAACTCCAGCAGCTAGGATCTAATGTTAAAGAACTTACAGCATTCGCTTAGGACAGAAATACTGGAAGGGTATTTGTAGAGATTTATTAGCCATAGCTGCCTCTCTTCCAGAAGTGATACTCCGTGGAGCTTTCCTGCTGCTGCTTCAGCATGTAAATGAATGAATGCATATCCTGTTGCATGTCTGGAGGGTCACTATGGGAACCAAATGCTGGACTAGATGGTCTTTTTCTTTGAATCAGTATGGCTGTTCTTAGGCTTTTTAAAGAGAATGAGTGTGGCTCTTAGATTAGCTTGATATGCAAACTAAGCATATTAAGTTTAAAGATGGCAAAATAACTAGATAGAAAAAATGATCAGCTTCCACTCTGGTATATAACTTTTCTAAAAGTACTCATGAATATATGAACATATTTAGTTTGTGCTTCGTGTACTTCATAATTTATGCAAATGTATTATATATAAGAACAGTGTCTTCTTGCTACTTCAGTGTATGTGTGTGTGTATTAAATCACTGACAAATTACAAAGAGAGCTCTTATTATGTACTTTTGTGGTTTTATCAGCAGGTTTGAAGATCCATGGAAGTGGGAGCCCAAAAATATCTATACTGTATCGTATGTAAGATCATGAAGGCACTCTCCAATGGTTTTACTTATTTTTATATTCTAATTGTTTAATCATTGTTTAGATTGCTTAATCTAAAGTTTTATTTTTAATTGTTCTGTGTTTATTACGTGCTGCCCAGAGTCACTTTAGTGAGATGGGCAGTTATATAAATTTGCTAAACAAATATTAAGATCATAAACAAAATGAAAAAAAAAAAATCTATAAACATGCTATGGGATAACAGAAAAGTTCTGGGCATACTCTTTTTTTCATGCATATGGATGGCAATCTTTCACTTTTAAATATTAATTAATTTATTTTAAAACTTCCCAAGCCTACTTCTATATGTAAGATCAAAGTACCTACCAATTGACCAGTCATTTAAACTTAACACATGAACTTAACAATAAAGTACAAATCAAAGTTTAGCAAACAACAGCCAGTTCAGAAAGCATCTTTGGGACTAAAGTAGTGATGTTTATGGGAAGAAATTGTTAAAAAGCCACATATAGTATTTACTGTGGGTGCATCTTTCATTTATCAAAATATCCTGGCTTGGCTCTGTATACACGGGTTCACATATGTATACTGCAAAGAAGTGCGGGAGGCTTCATCTGGAGCTCTTTGTCTACCAACCATGGTTTTAACACAGAGATATAGTACTTTCCTGCTGAACCAACTGAAATCTCATTTACATCAAGTGGGTAGGTATAACAGAATGTTAACATATGCTATGTGAAAATCATCTAGAATTATGCTTTTCTATCAATCACAGGGAAGGCTGTTTCATTGGTTCAAAACTCATGATTGGGGGAACACAAAAATATTATACTTGTTTGAATTGAAAAACTCTCTAATTTTAATGGTTGTAATATTGATATCCTAAATTGTGTATCATTTTGATAAGAGTATCTTATTTTATTAGGAGCCATAGTGGCGCAACGGTTAGAGTGCAGAAGTGCAGGTTACTTCTACTGATTGCTGGCTGCCTGCAATTTGGCAACTCAAATCTCACCAGGCTCTAGGTTGACTCAGCCTTCCATCCTTCCGAGGTGCATAAAATGAGGACCCAAATTGTTGGGGGCAATATGCTGACTCTGTAAACAGCTTAGAGAGGGCTGTAAAGCCCTGTGAAGCGGTTTGTAAGTCTAAATGCTATTGCTATTATCTTTTTTATTTTCAGTACTTTAAAGTTATGTAAATGCCACTATACTGTATTGAAAAAGGGAAAAGTATTATAATAAATATTCAACAATTATGTGAAATGGTGGTAAATAATAGCATATATCTCATGAAGATTTATGATCTTGTCTAGCCATAACCCTTATCTTTCTATTGTAGCAGTTCCATCTTCCTTTTATTTTAATCTTGAAGTCTTTTGAGATTCCAATTAAAATTGCCTGGGCTCTCAACTTCTTGGTATGTTTGGCTTTTAGAAGATCACAGCAAGGAACATTTCTGGCTCCAAAAGGCTCTTTAGAGGAGACACAGTACACCAAGGAGGCCAGTGGTGGGTTCCTCCCGGTTCCGCCGAGCCAGTAGCAGTTACGATATGACGTCACCGAACCGGTTCTGCCCCCCGCCCCCCATTATTCTTACCTTTTATTTGGCCCCACCCCCAATCTATTGCTGCCTCCTGAGTCCCAGCTGATGGGCTATAAGGAAAAAAACTGTTTAAACTCTTGCCGCGGGGCTTCAAAGGGCCGCCCTACAGCTGATCAGTGGTATAAGGCAGTTTCGTGGTAGACCGATGCCTCAAAAACAAATGAGTAGACCGGTGCCTGCAAAAATACATGAGTAGACCAATGCCTGTAAAAATAAATGGGCAGACTAGTGCCTGCAAAAATAAATGAGTAGACTGGTACAGCTCTGCAAGCAGTTAAAAGCCTGTACCTCTACTAAATCCTAAAGAATTGTCACATGACCATCAAGCCATGCCCCCAAAATAAGCCACGCCCACAGAACCAGTGGTAAAATTTTTTAGAACCCACCCCTGAAGGAGACACGTAACTGCTGTCCTCCTGCATTCTGAAACTATATCTCATAAGAATGCAAAACATCTTAATTGCAGCCATTTTTTAATTTTCATCTTGTATATTTGGTATGCTCAGAACGCTTTTCTTTTTATTCCGTGCCGAACGTATTCTGAATCCTAATCTGTTGAAGCTCTTATAGGTGTTGAAGTTCTTTTGCTTTGTTTGGCAAAATGACATGGAATTATAATTACAATTAAACAGGTGTGTAGGTTCACCTTGTCAGAAATGTGTAACTAACTCTGTAGGTGGATCCATCTGAAGATTCTAGACAGAGATAGTGAAAAACATATTTGCCGTCAAGAGAATTTAAAGTGAAGGTCATTTAAGATAGAATTGCAGTGTAAAATGTGATGGTTTCTGTAATCATAAACATTCCACAAAAAACGCTTGCTATGTGCTTATTACATAATGCTGAATTTAGTTCAAGATCTGCTAAATATTTTAATATGTCTAAAATGTATTGAAAACTGATATGTCAACGGATTAACAATTTCCTCTGGACAGTTAACAAAGAAAGGAAACATAGAACATGTTATATAAACAACTTGAAAATCTTAAGTGATATTTGAACAGCTGCCTAAATATTTTTTTTATCTGTCATTGCAAAAAGAATAAGTACCAGCCAAGGTTTTCAGAGCATCACTACTGTAAGAAGTTGCTGTTAAAGTTCCTTTGAAAGATGCTACTCTAAGAAAGGCTTCTGAAAATTTTAAGATACATCAAGCAAGTAGGGATAGAACCAATTTTTCAGTTAGAGCTTTAAAGATGAATGGGTTGAATAGGTCCTGTATCCAGACCAGATGGAAAAATAGTGTTTATAGAGCATTGGAATTCAGAATTCAATTACTAATTTACTGACCTATTTTTGAAAAGCTAAAATTTCAAGCTACGTAAAGGTGTGTAAAATGCAAGGGTGGATATGGTCCTAATTATGGTACACTTAAAATAATTTAAATAAAATAACTAGGCCTCCAGTAGTTTGGTCTATTAATTATCTAGATTAATTGATTTAAACCTTTTAAAGAATTGAAATGTACTTCTAATTTTATTTTAAATGTAAATGTGGCAGATTCTAACCTAGAGGATGCATTTCCATTTTTATTTCATATAAACATGTGCCCATTCTGAATAAAAACACATCAATCAAAACTATTTACATGTAAATGTTATTAATCAAGCCAGCAACTCTATGAGTTATTTCCTGGAAATAAACCTTATTGAACAAGGTAAGTTTTATTTTTAACTAATCATGTAATTAATTGCACTGTAAAATTTGTACAATGTACAATTTCAATGTTAATTGAAATGGCAATCCTAAAATATTAAATTCAGACACATGCAATCTGTCAATTATTTTTCTAATGCAGAAATATTTTAAAGTTAACATGTTTAATGAAAAGAACAAATAATTTGCTTGTTTCTGTATTGGGTGTGCGAGCCTATGAAAGTGCTGTTACAGGACTGAATCTTCATGCAACTGAGAATAATCTTCCGAGTTCTTCTGATGACCAGTATTGGGCTTTCTCTGACCAAGGTGAAACTGATTGCTGTGCTCTCTTCTGTGCTATATTCCATCCTAACGGGGTTATTTGGGAAACAAGAATGATGGACTCCCTGATTAAGATTTCGGACTTAAAGGAACAGAATAACACTCTGCTCCCATTACTAGGATTCCCTTATCTGAAACTGGCTACTATTTGGCCACTGGCGCTGACTCCTTGGTCAACTCTGGGGTCTTCTGAAGAATTTGTGAAGCTGAAGAATTTGAAAACACTGCTGCTGGATAATGACTTAATCATAGTGATACGTATCTAGCCATGGGTGGTACTGATGTGTAAGCATTCATCTGTAAGTAATGGATAAAAGTTCTTCATTTCACACAGCATAGTGGGCTCTGTGGGAGTAGCCTTTGGGCACCACACTAAGTTCCCTGCTTTTGCAGGCATGGACAGAAAACCTGAGATTCTACAGCTTGTAGCTTGTTTCTAGGCTGTGAAGGTTGATCCTAATCTTTTGCTGTAATGAAAAGATATAGAGTAAATATGGAGCGTTGAGTGGGTGGATGGAAAATAGGGCACATTATAGCTTTTTATGTCAGTTTTCTGTAGCAGTTGTTATGTCAGTTATGTCAGTTTTCTGTCTTTTCTTCTCTGAATCTATTTAAATAAGGACAGAATTTTCCATAGGAAAGTCCATAATTGGCAAAAATACAAACAATTTTAATAGTAATAGTATATCAAAAAGGATAAAAGTCCAAAGTAGCTCAGAGAGATGGAAAAGAAGTAATAGAGTATGACTCACAGAGAAGAATCAAAGTTAATACCAGGCTTTGGAAAGTCAACTGTGTTTGGTATTGAATTTTCTCCAAATATAATCTAAAAGTGCTTGGGCTATTTACAAGTATTTGTAGTCTTCAGAATTGGTTTTGGGATAGTCTTTATTTCTGGTCTAAGTCTGATGATAGAAGTTGTCTTTTGCTGTTGTTATTTATCTGTAAGCCATACTAGGAGCCTTTTTGACTGAAATGTATATGATGTAAATGTTTTATATAAAGAAATTCATAAACCATATGCCCAAATTTGGAACACTTTTGTTACAACATTAGGATAAGTTTGCAAGTTGTATTTGGATAACTGAATGTTCATTAGTTTAGAAGCAAAACTGGACCACTGAAAATTAACAAGGTACAAACTTTGAAAAAACAGATATTTTTCAATTTTAAAACAAATACTTTTTTTAGAGGTACTTGATTTTCAGAGATGGTGCATGCAGTTAACTAGTTCTACTGGAGTATTTTACTTCTTTCAAAACACAGATGACCATCCTGCTTGATTAGCAGGTAGAATGGGGGTATAGGATTTTGTCTGTATCCTTTTCACAAGGTCTGTCTGTGCATCACAGGATGCAACCCTGTATGTAAAATCACTTAAGAGCTGTAGAACTTGTGGAAGCCCTTCTATGAACCTGGATTACAGGGTGCATGTAGAAAAAAAGAATAAACTGGCTAAAAAGAGATGTAGATGGTTTAGAGAGTGCGTCATACCCAGACCACAGCCACATCCGCCTTAACATGCAGGTTTCCTTTAGCTGCAGGCTTCCTATGTCCCATCTCATTTCTTCAAAGATCATTTTTTTTAAAAAAAATTGGTTACTCATAATTGGTTACTTTAAACTTATTTTTTTAAATAAGTTACTCTTATACTCTTATAAACAATGCTCTCCCCTCTCATTGCATATGGCAGAATGGGTAATTCAGTCCCGTGGAGTTTTCAGTCTTCTCATCTATTTATTCATTCACTTTGTCCTCCAAAGGGCCTTTTCAGGAATGTCCCCTTCGTCGGCCTAAAAACGGTAAGCAAGTGAAATGGCGGCGGGAAGGCTTACAGTTCCTTATATTCAACTTCCCATTTTGCTTCTTTCATTACCTATTACTTAATTTGATATTCAGGGCCTTTCACAAGTGGCATTTGCCTGCCAGGTGATGCCATCTCCACAGTAGACGCCATGAGGACCACAGTTGTCAACGATGGTTTATGGAAGGCAAGAATTGCCTTATGAGACTAGCTTTTTTATTTATAGTTGTCAAGTGTGTCATTTTTATTTTCTCCCAGGACATGCCATATGTATTGGACTCTGCCTCTAAACTTAGTCTCAATCTCAAAGGTGCATCTGACTCGGAGGATGGCAGGCGTGCCTCCGAGCAAGGGGGAAAAAAAGGCCGACTTCCCGTTTAGATCTGAACAACAAGGCCACCTAATTACCTCAATGACCTCGCCTATCCAAGACTTAACCGTCTTCGCTCGGGTAGACCATTGCGTACCTCCCCTCTTCGGCCCGCCCCTTGTTTCCCACCCGCCCATTCGCGGCATTCGGGCAACCGATTTGCACGCATTCTTGCCACTCAAAGGAAAAAGCGACCTGAGAACAGCCGGGAGGGGGAGCCGGCTGAGTCGGACAGCCCGATTTTCATTGGTTCGGGAGCTAACCGGAGGCGGGACCAACAGCTCGCGCTGGAACAGCCCCCCCCCTCTCCTCAGAAACCGGCTTTGCGCTTTTCAAACGCCAACCGTGGAGGTGACGAGAGCGAGCGCGGGTCCGGGCGCGAGCGAGCGAGCGAAGGCCGCCGCCGCCGCCGCCGCCGAGAAAGAGAACCTGCGGAACACCTCGTGCGCCGAGTTGGAGGCTGTCTGGCGGATGCGGGTTGCGCGCGACTGCTGCGCTCCTCCGGAGGGAAAACCCGAGGCTTTAGAAGGGAGCGGAGACAGCACGTTGGCCGGATTTGCAAGCGAAGACAAGCCCTGAATGCTGGCTCGGGCGCGGTACGGTGTACTTTCTGGGTTCTCGGAGAGCTTTTATTTTCCTCTCCATTTCGTATTTGTAAGAGCGGGTCGTGACTTGAACGGGGCGGGTGGGTGTCCACCTTGTTTCAAGGGGTCTCATGTCTTGGGTCTCACGCCCTAGAAGCCCACAAAATGATTTCTCTCGAAGTTAATTATGGGAGGACGCGCTGGCGTGTGCGAGCGACCTCGATGAATAATATTTCTTTTTAAAAAATGGTGTGTATGGATGTGTGTCACTCGCCCAGAGAGAAGTGGTGACTAGTCTTGGGGTTGGAAGCAGCCGCTTTCTGCTTTGTAGGAGCCCCAGACAGGCAAGTTCGTTTTAGGACGCCGTTGGTTTTGGGTACGGCTTCTGCCTTATATAAAGTGCCAGTTGGTGTTCCTTTTTCCATTTGTCTAAACTCTCGGAGTTTTGCTTGCACGTGTTGCAATACAACCTTGGAATTGATCTGTCCCGTCTCTTGCAATCGTCAAGATCAGCGGCAACACTGGCCGGAGATCATCATAATTGTGGTCCAACACGTTTGGCTTCCTGTCTTCCCCTTCTCTTTGCACTGTCCAGTGAGCTCAGTCTCCACATGACAGATGTGAAACGTTTCTTCCTATAATTCAAAATTCGTTTTCTGTAGTTTAGACAATAACTACATTAGTCTGGAATAGCTTTTTCCACAGCATATAGTCTTTGGGATTTTATATTTTATTCAAGGTACTTTTATATTTCCGTGCTCTGTATAATTTATACTGAGCAGCTCAACCTTGTCTGTATTAGAAAAACCTCCATGTAGCCACCACACTTTGATGCACCTCTTTCAGGGCTATTGTTTGGGAGCACCTGTTGAATCAGCATTCCTTCCTTGTCAGTTCTTTTCTTGTTATCACAAGAAAAAGATAAACCAACATTTTTCACTAGAAGGGGAGGGCAAGTGATAGAAGCTGGGAAAATGTAGCAAGTATTAAGAGGATCTTTGTTAAGGACCCCACAACAATTGAAGCAGCATTAATGAGATGCTGCTAATGACATTAGTGGCAGACTTCTGTGGAAACTGCTGCCTTTTAAATAGTTATTTATGATGCTTCAATTTTTTTTAAACGAGTGTTTGTAAATTCACAGAATGTATAGTTAACATTACAAAAATGAAATTTTAGATTTATTTTTGCCATTTCTTGGCTCTGTTTCATGCTAATGTTATATCTTTAACTTTGAATAAATGATCTTACCTCCTAACAACAAAACTTAATACAAAGCATATATGAACTTTTACAATGAAAGTCAAACAGTATAGCTTCCATGCTATCCTTCAACTGTTTAAAAAATGAATTCCCAGGTCTCAAACATTTAATGAGTTGAAATGTTCACTTTGACATTTTGCTAAATGTAATATGTTTCTATGCATGTCACTGGGAAACAATGGATGTTTTATATGTTCCAATCACAATTTCAGTTTTTTTTAAATTGTGGAAACATTAGTTTGTAGATAATACTTAAAGATATGGGGAAATATTTCTAAATTCATCAAATATGAACTATTAAGAGTCTGTGTCATTCCAAGCAAGCTAATGGAGAACATTGCCTTTTGAAGTTAGTTGAGCTTGATTGTGACTTAATACGTTTTGGCTCAGCTTGAAAATTAATTGTCTGTAAAAATTAAATTTGGGCTAAGATAGTTTTAGGGCTCACCTTTGGAAAGAACTAATTAAATAGAATTCTGAGAAGTTTAGGGAGCATTTACCTCTGAATGACCTCAACCCATTTTCAGTTGTTTGGCATTAAGAGAAAGTGTTATCTTGATCAAAGTATGTGATTTCCAAAAGATAATTTACTGCATAAAACATGCAAGTCATTTAAGCTATACATGTAAAATGGGAATAACTACTTCATCTCTGTTCAACATGCTTCTTTAAAACTAGCTGTTAGTAGATTACATTTTCACATCTATACAATTGGTTTTTAAACACTAGCTCTAATTTTGTTATTATGGAATTATTTTAGCTAAATAAACTCTCCTGCTCCTTTGAATGTTTAGATTCCTAAATGATTATTTTTCACTTAAGATGTATACCTGAGAATGTAACTGAGGCTATGTCATAAAGTATGAGTCATAAGGTACAAGGTTTAAAAAAACGTCAGTGCTTTTTTCTGGAAGTCCTTATAGTAAATTTGTTGTCCTGCTAAACTATTACAGTTAAGGTAACATTTCCTATAAGTCAAGTTTGATTTCTGGTGAGTTCATGGACATGTCCATGTAGTTTTCTTGACAGTAAGTAGTAGTAAGGAAGTGGTTTGCCATTTGGTAATGGAAGTGGTTTTTCATTGCTGTTGAAGCTTTTTTTTTTAATTTCTGAGTCTAGCCTACAGTCCTGGGCTTATCTGATAGTCTTCCATATAGCTCCTGCATAGGCCCTGACTAGTTTTTTGAGATCAATAAAATTTGTTTGACTGCTGCCACCTATCTAGGCCCGGTTATTATCTTGGTAGAATGCATGAGCAGCAAATTTACAAGGCTGGCTCTGTAAGATTTGCCTCAGTTTTGCTATATCTGTAATTATCTGTAATGATAGAAAATATATGCAATGTGTACAGAAATGCTTTGTAAGAGAGTAGACACTCATTTATTCTTGAATTAGAGTAGCTCACAATAATAATTTGAGAGATCCATTTTAAACTCTTCCTAGTCTGTTAGGATTACACTTTTTAAATATTTTGATGTTACTCCTACTGTCTACTATGTTATAGAATTATGAATTAATATAATAGTATTGCTAATAACTAGTAGTGCTAATGTAAGACCTAACTATTTTGGCAATTATACCTCCTCAGAATTGTTTCAGCAGGTTTTTTTTGGAGAAAAATGATACACATCTTTTGGTCCTATCCATCTTAAAGATAATGAGAGCTTACTGAAGCAACAATATGGAAGCCATAATAGACTTCTTTGGCAAGAACACTTTATATATGCAGTAATTCTTGTTATAATAAAACTTTCACACTAATTATTTCAGACTGTTTGAAATTACAAGATGCTCAATGTATTGAATAACACCTTTCCTCCCCATACGATTTTTCTAGAAATTTAGATCTGAACGTAAAGTGTTCTGATGTCACAAATAATTTGGCCAATGATTTATATGATTTGTCATATTTAACTAGAAAAGCACACAGCTTTAACATGCTGTATGCTTTTTTCAGTGACTCCCCCCCCCCCCACTTTCCAAATTCTTTTAAGTATCTATGACAAAGATATGGAAAAGTTCATTATAATTTTAAAGCTTCCCAGTTTAATGTTCTTGTAAATTTGGTGTTCTTGAGCCTGAAGGATGAAACATTGGAAGTCTTACATCTCAGCTCCCATGGGCCTCTGGAATTACATACTCTAGCTCCACCTCCTGCCTTGGTCTACACCTAACTGCTGCCTCCACCTAGCCTTCAGGGGTGTGACACATTTCCCCCTAACTCTGGTGTGTGTGTGAGTGAAAAGGACTTTCATAGCCCTTGTGCTTTATTGAGATGTAAATGAGGAAAAATGATAAAATGAAAATAAATACTGTTGTGCCCCTTTCTTGCCCTGTAGCACTTAGGGGTGTTACTAGGGAAATCAGCCCCTTTACCTTTGTGAGAAGATTGACCAGCTTGACAAGAGATAAACAGAATAACATTTAGTTTATTTTAAAAAGGGAGAAAATGGAATGTAACAAATCCTTTTTAAGTAGACGTATGCAAAACATTCAGTTCAAAAGGAGTTGAAATAGAGAATTGTTAAAAAGACAGTATGAAAAATAATCATGCAAGCCAGTAGAAGGTCCACATTGAGTAGATCAGACAATGATAGATCTGCTACCAATATAAAAGCAACTGATGTAAATTTGAATAAAATATTTGAGAATTGAGCTTGTAGAGACAGTAATAACCAGAGACAGTAAATCACGTTTAACACACACCCTGTTAAAATAAAAAAGTAACCTTATGCAATTTTTCTAGCTCAACTAGTTTCCTATTCCTTAGGATGACCCGATGCCTGAAGCTAAAGTCCCCTTGCTTTTTCTGGCTCTTTTTCTGGCCTTTTTCCCAGCTTCTTGTAGATGTTTTCCTTCTTCTCAGTGATTGAAGAGATTCCAACCTTGGCACAAAACTTTTTGCTCTTTTTCTCTGGCAGTCTTTTTAAAGATAAACCTTTTTCCTCCATAGCAGATTTGCAGGATTTGGAGGGACAACTGCTTGTCGATGCTAAAACTCATAATTCAGGTTGAGACAAAGAAGATATTCTCTGTTTTGAAAACAGCTGTCAATCTTGTGAATGCCAAGTGTCATAAATTCATTCATGAAATAATTGTAAAAATAACAGAAAAACTTTGTGTTTATCACATCACATTCTGGGTCAGTTTTGCTTGGTTTAATAGCTACTTTGTTTGCTTCAGAACAATTCAACATTTATTAATTATTTAAAAATGAATTATTATTTACATCATTTAAAAATTGAGCTTGATTTATATAAATCTGTTGGAATTTTTATACTAAAAGAGTTTCTTCTCAAATCTGAAAAAGTATTAAAAGGCAAAAGCTTTTTTCAAGTGAGTCCATAGGAGTTTTAACTAATTTAATAAAGACTAATGGCAGAATGGCAACACATGAGAACTATGGGATACTTTTATTTAAATACAACTTTCTTTAAACAGGTGAAAATCAATACGGACCTTGGAGAGACCCCATGCATTAAGTATGTCTAGGAGAAAATCAGAGAACAAAAACATCCCGGGCTTGTTGCTTATATCTCCTCAGACACAGATAAAGGCAGATAATTTTCACCATTTCTATGAAGTTGAACCCAAGGAATTGGGAAGGTAAGTATATATCTCAGGGATTTTTTTTCCAAATTGACCTTGCTTTAACTTCTGTTGTATTACTGCATAACGTACTGTAATAAAAAGCTTGTTATTGTACCTTTTTCAGATGATTCAAACTAGTTAATAAAGAAAAGAGTAAATTCAGTCCATATCAAGAGAATAGGGTCTAGATCAGCTCTCCATTGAAGTCTACTACAACAGTTTGGTCACCTGTTTTAGGACAGGCTAACCGCCATGTGTATGCTTAGCTTCAGTTTCAGCTTTTTCAAAAACTACAGTATTTCTGAACCTTGCATATAGCATTGATCTTGCTTTGTTAAAGTAAGTTGCAGGTGGAGCCCCGCAGAAAAGCAGCTTGTGAAACATTTTGATATACGAAATATGACATGAGAAATATTTTTTTCTGTGATCAGATTAAAAATAATTACCTACATTACAGAGAATTCTGAAGTGTGGAAGGTGTTTCCCACAATATTGGGAAGGAAAAGAGGCCGCCTTGTTTCTTCAGTATGCGTAAGGATTTGGGGAGCAGATAAAGATCACTATCTTAGTTTATGTTGGTCTTGGAAGATTTTTTGAAGCAGTAGGAAAAAGTCTGAAGCTTCCAAGAGTTTGCAGAACTTGTCATAAACTAAGAAAGTTACCCTTCTTTATTCCTAGGTTCCCGTGAACATTGAATAGCTAGTGGATCCTCCTATGAGGATCCACCTCTTAAGAGTAGTAACATGCTTTCTTCCAGTTAGAATTGCTGGTTAATTTTAAAACTAGAACTAATGAAAAAAAACCATGTTCTGTGTCTGGGCAGCCTATTCTGTTGCCAAGAAGAGAAATGAGAAGAGGAAATCAGTATTGCAAGAACTCTACAGTTCCTTCCTCATAGGATTGTTCAACACATATAATTCTATTGTGAGAATTAGTAATAGCCATATTCATGAAAAATACAAAGGCTGTATAGTTTTCAGTGACGTTAGAGCCTAACTAATGGCTTAATTTTTATATTTTAGGAAATAAAGGTAATCCTCAACTTACAACCACAATTGGGACTGGAAGTTATATTGCTAAGTGAGGTGGTTGTTAAGTGAGTTGCACCTGGTTTTCACATTTTGGCCATGGTTGTTAAGTGGTTCACATGGTCATGAACTGAATGAAGCTGCGCACATACGTGTGTGCTGGCCCGCTGCTCATGCATCCCAGTTCCACTCTCCCCACCCAGCTGGGCCACGAACCTGCAAAGGTTGGGGACCGCTATTCTATTTTACCATTCATAGATTCCTTCTTTACTATTTATAAAAAAATTATTTAAGTTGAATAGAGCTGGAAACTACCATACAGCAACACAGCTTTGAGACATTTTTAAAGTCAACCTAGAATTCCAGGTCAATTACTGTAAAATAAATAATTAGCATGGACTTTCTCTTCTGGGAATGTATTAATGAACATTCATAAAACAATGTATTTTTATAATTCTTTTAATTAGCACTGTAGCTATAGCAAAAAGTAATCCAATTTTTCTTAATAGGGAAAAAAGTAGACAGGTTTGGCCTAGTCTTTAGTGGTACATATTTCGTTTTGAGAAAAATGATTTTGAAAATAAAAAAAATTGAACATGATTAATTAAATTTTTTTGTGATCAAAATATACATTGAGGGTGAAAGTTTGTTCTCTGAGCTTATGGGTTAGTTTCCGAACGTTTTGTTACCAGGCTAGGTAACATCTTCAGTGGAGTTTAGGGAATGTCGGTGTCAGTGTCCTTCTGTTTATAAGGGTTTCAGGTGTGAGTGTATCAAGTGAGGGTCTTGTGATGGATCAGGTGTGAATCAGTAAGAGCCTTGTGATGAGGTTATATCAGGTCAGGGTCATTGGGAGGTGAACTGGTGAGGGTGTTGTGTGGGTTGGTTGAGGGTGGGTGCTGTCTTTGGTTGGCTGTGTGGTTGATTTGGATTCTGGGGGGTTTGTAGGCTGGTTATAAGTCAATGTGTTGATGGAATTGCTTGTGGAATGCCAGGCTTCGATGAATTCATGAATGGGGCAGGTGTAGCATGGCCGATGATTTTTGTTGCTCCAATCAAACTGGTGCTGTTTGGTGTCACTGTGGGTAGAGATTAAGGATTTGGGATTGTGGCATTTGACTGCCAGCCAATGTTTTTAATTGACATGATATTTGTCCCACGTAGAATTGGTTGCAATGGTTACAGTTGATTTTGTACATTATAGTACATTGTTTCTTTCATTCTTATATTCTTTTCTTCTTTGGTTCTGGATAATTCCTGTCAGAGTGTGGTTGTCATTTTGTCGACTATTGCTATTCCTAGGGGTTGAAGGATTCTGGTTGTCATTTCCAACATCCCTTTTCTGTATGATAACATTAGTTTTTGTGTGGTGGTTGGCTGGCTGGTGTGTTGTGGTTTGGGTGCTGTCTGTTGGAATATGAAGTTTTTTGATTATCCGTTATGGAGAAAGATATCAAGCAGCCATTTCTCTTCCACTTTTCTTAGTGTTGTGGTGCTGCAGTGTGTCCTGGCCCTTCTGTAGGGTAGGGTAGGGTGGTTGATATTTGCCACTATTGCGGGGCTGTTGAATTGAATAATATAGACTTGCTAAGGTGGGGCAAGATTATAGAGTGTGTGTTATTTTATCAAAATGTTTGCAGAACAGCTTTTGAACAGAGAAAAAGTTGTTGCTGTGCCTGAACATTAGGTGAGAAATTTAAAATGTCTAGCTATAAGAGGTATAATCAATGCCAAGAAAGTTAGAATGTACTGGATTTTAAGTTAGTCAATAGTTAATAATTTTATTACAATAAATATATAGAATATATATATTGATTTATACCTAGCTTAATTTCCTATTCTGAACTGAATTATATTTGGTTGCTTCTTCTATGAAGAATTCTTTAAATCCACGTAAAAGTGATGTGCCCTTCGGTGCCCTGGATCACATATTGAAATTCTACTTCTTACTGAGGTTTCACAGGAACAGTGGTGATTGTGACAATAAATAGAAATGTGAGATATACAAACATTTTGGGGGGATAGGTGCAGAGAAAAAGATTACAAGGCACTTGTTTTTAAGTAGTTAAAGGTTCATATACTGTAGCTGCTTCAGAAGCTAATTTTTTTGTCCCTAAATGGATTATGTACACATAGCCACAGATTGATTGATTAAGTAAATAAAAATAAATAAATAGCCCCTCAGCTTTGTTTGGAGACTGTAAAGAAATATAAGGCAGATAGGAAAAATGTGGAACTAAGCTATTAAACCATGTCCAAATTTGTTGACTTCTGCTACCTCCTGCCTAGTCCTGTTGCTACCTCCTCTTCTTCCTGCTTCTTGTTATTTGTAGATAATTGGATCCTGAAGCCCCCCCCCCGCCCCCCAATCTGACTAAAATGATGCATACTAAATAGTTTCAGGATCCAATCTGGGTCGGTCACCGGGACCAGAGGTTTTGCTTTCCAAGCTTTCAAACTTGTACTGGAGCAGAGAACTTCTCTCTAGCAGAGTGTGTGCTGTTCTATGTGTGGCATTTAATTTCACTAATAGTTTCACATATTCACTAATAGTTTCTCCTGGGTAGTTGAAATGATTCCAATGGGAGAATAGGATCCTGCAGTTGAGTAGTTGCCAATGTAGGGCCTTAAGATATAGATTAGTATCCACTCTTTAAATTAGATCTGGAAGTCTATTGATAACCAGTGCAGGGCCTTCAGGACTGGTATAATGCACTCCCATTAATGAACATCAGTCAGAATTGCAACTTCTGGTGATGTTCAGAGGCATCCTGCACACAATATACAGCACACTGAGGTAATCTAAGCAGGAGGCAATGAGTGCTTGAGCCAGTGTAAGCAGAATCCTCTCCTCTAGGTAGGTTGCCACCGGCACACCAGCTGAGGCTGGCAAAAAAACTCATAGCCACAGCTTCTACCTCTTCTAGCAGAACCTGTAAGTCCAGAAGAACTGCCGGGTCAAAAGATTGCTTCTTCAGGAGTAGTCCCATTCTGTCTAAAGACACTTGATGGACAAACAGTAACTCCATCTTACTAGTATTCAGTTTAAGACTAAGAAAACTTAAAGATTTCTAACTTGCCTATGTCACTTGCATTTGTATTGAGCGATCTTGTGGAATATTAATGTGCATACTGTCAACTAAAATGAATGAGTGTTGTATCTCCATGTGACTTGAAGTTACATCTGGCAATGCCTGAGATAGATATGTACATTTATAAACAAAATCTTTGTCTGAAATATCATAAATTTGAAGGTAGCCAAAATGAAAAAAAAAAACCAGAGATGTCTGCAGGTGGGTGTCATATCAAAGGGAGAGAAATCAGGAGTTGATAGGTGAGGCAAAAAATGAACAATATACTTATGCCTCATGAACAGCTATGAAAAATGTGGAATGTTTCTGGTTACAATTTCCATGCAAAATTCCTGAAATTTGCTTACAATGTTTGTGTGAGGTGTGACCTTCAGTGCCTTAGCTTACATGTACCAAAATTCCTCTTCTGCCTTAGATTGTATAGGAGCTGATAGCAAGTTGAATGCATACTTGCTGACATATATGTTCTTTCTTCCATGTTCTTCAAAGCACTTTTACCTAATCAAATGACAAGCATTGCACAACCCTAATGCATATGTTATGTTTGGTTGACTTCAGGAGAATGAAGTAGTTCCTTCTTTTTGTAATAGTGCCAACAACTTTACTGAGCTAATTTCACCTAATGTATAATGAAGCAATAATAATAATTACTTAAAGAAAATTCAAGCTTTATTACATTACTGAATTTTGCTGGATCACATTGCATTTGTAAAAAATCAGTCACCTTGAAATAATAGATGAGATTTTAAAGTTATGTTTCTTTGTGGTAACTATTCTGTTTGTTCTTCAGTACACAATTCAATTGCTGACCTCAGAATGAGGCATCTTTTGTTTCTTTTGGGTGTTTACTTGGAAAATTCTTCTTTTAATCGTTTTATAATAGAGTCCTATGAGAACTGTTGAATTTTTTTTTGAAAAAACAAACATGAACTTGCAAATTGTTCTCAAACTTGTGCATAATTTTATTAGAGCATTTTATTTGTTAATTGAAATAGGATCGTTCAAAATAGATGTGTATTTATATCAGGAAGAAACTTCAAAGAACAAAAATAATTTCTTTGTAAGGTAATACATTTTACGTATACAAGATTTACAAATTCTACCATTTCCACACTCCAATTCAACTAGGCCCTAAATTTAAAATTAGTGATTTTTTGTGGAGGAGTAGTCTCAGTAGCTGTCCTTGAAATGTGGACATTTTCCCAAGCTAATTCACAACTCTCTTAGTGTAGATCTTACCCAGTAAAAGTTAATTTCAAGAATGTTTTAGTTATATATTTTAGGTGTTTTCTGGTGGCATTTTATTGTCTTAAGCTTTATGAATATAGGTGGAGTAAGGTTTTAAAAATATTTTAAAGTATGGGTGGGTTAGCTAGAAAGATTTTGGTGCCCACAGCATATACTTTTCATTTAATTATCTTCCAAAAATTTTAACTTCCTGATTCTGTTCCCTGTCTAATCTTAGTATTGTATTTCTGAGCATTCCTATAAACTTCTGTGCTAAAATAAAAATGCTGGTTTTCAGACATTCTTAACTTGGCTGAGGGAATACATTTTTCTTTACTTCTGAAAGGTCAACTTGGTTTTTAAACAGTATGTGGTTTTCTTCTAAAAACACAAGCTTACCAGCATACATTTTTTATTCTACAGTGAAATGAGTGGTAAAGAAAAAAATGCCATGGTTTTTTTTCACTAGCAATTGAGGATTGTTTTTTTGTATGAAGACTTTGAGATGTACTTTTATATTTTATCAGGAAAGTTATTGTTTGAACTTGCCCAGTTCATTAATTTTGCTTTACTTTTTTATCTATCAAGGTATGCTTAACAATAGAACTATTTGGCGTCTTTAATCTCCACCAAAGATGGGATTTGTCTTTGACCCTTTCTTCTATTTGAAATATTTCCTGATTTTAATTGTTTACTCCTCTTTTCCAATGCTCTTAAAATGTGTATATAGGCAAGTGGGCCATAAGAATTCCGCAGGAGTCATTTTAGTTCCCCTGCACTTACCTTTTGACAAAGGGTAATTAAGAAAAGATAAAACAAAAACCATCAGTGATGTAATCTGTTTTGGGCCAAGTCTCACCTTATTAATAGAAAGCCAATATATATAATTTGCTCAAGGATTTGGCTACCTTGTTAGTCAAAAATCAAAGGATCTGCAAACTCCTCTAATAAAAGTGCACAGTGAAAAATGGAACTGAAATTAATATAAAGAATACTAAACTAATGACAACAGGTGGAAGAACCAGCCTTAGAACTGACAATGATGATATCAAAGTAGTGGACAGCTTCTGCCATTTAGGATCAACACCAAAGGAACAAGCAATCTTGAAATATGCCACAGATTAGCCATGAACCCTTTGGAACATGCTGTGATATGTCTATGTCTACAAAGATCAGAGTTGTGTAAGCAGTTTATTCCCTGTAACATTCTATGGAAGCAAAAGTTGAATCTTGAAGAAACATGATAGAAAGAGTACTGATGCTTTTGAAAAGTGGTATTGGAAAAAATTGCTAAGAAAAACATAGACAGCCAAGAAAACAAAGAAATGGATTATCAAAGAAATCAACCCAAGGATCTTGTTTGAGGCACAAATGATCAGGCTCAGATTACCTCACTTTGGATACTTTATACAAAGATCCAGTTCTCTGAAGAAAGCTTTCTAAAATTTGAACTTTCTAATTCTGGGAATGGTGGAAAGAAAGAGAAATGACCAGCAGCACTGATAGTGGTAATGGATGCACCACTGGTAGACCTTAAAAACCAGGTTACAGAAAGTCATTGTGGAGAAAATCTATCTACAGTTGCAAGAAAAAGTATGTGAACCCCTTGGGATTACGTGGAGTTTTGCATGAATTGGTCATAAAATGTGCTCTGAACTTCATCTAAATCACAACAATAGAAGAACACAGTCTGCTTAAAATAATACTACACAAACATTAGATGTTGCCATGGTTTAATTGAACATAACATATAAACATTCACAGTGCAGGGGGGGAAAAGTATGTGAGCCCTTAACCTAATGACTTCTCCAAGAGCTAATTGGAGCCAGGAGTGAACCAACCTTGACTCCAATCAGTGTGATGATATTGGATGTGTTGCTGACAGCTGTCCTGCCCTTTAAAAACACACACCTGTTTTGGGTTTACTGGTTTCAAGAAGCACTGTCTGATGTGAACCATGCCTCATAGAAAAGAGCTCTCAGAAGACCTACGATCAAGAATTGTTGACTTGAATGAAGCTGGAAAGGGTTACAAAAGTATCTCCAAAAGCCTTGATGTTCATGTGTCCACGGTAAGACAAACTGTCTACAATGGAGAAAGTTTAGCACTGTTGCTACTCTCCCTAGGCGTGGTCGTCCTGTAAAAATGACTGCAAAAGCACAGTGCAGAATGCTTCATGAGGTAAAGAAGAATCCTAGAGTGTCAGCTAAAGACCTACAGAAATCTCTGGCACATGCTAACATTTTTGTTGACACATCTACAATAAGGAAAGCATTAAACAAGAATGGAGTACATGGGAGGACACCATGGAGGAAGCCATTGCTGTCCAAAAAAAATATTGCATCACATTTGAAGTTTGCAAAAGAGCACCTGGATGTTCCACAGCACTACTGGCAAACTATACTGTGGACAGATGAAACCAAAATTGACTTGTTTGGGAAGAACACACAACACTGTGTGGAGAAAAAAAGGCACAGCACAGCAACATCAAAACCTCATCCCCACTGTAAAACATGGCAGAGGGAGTATCATGGTTTGGGGTTGCTTCAGGGCCTGGACGGATTGTTGTCATTGATGGGAAAATGAATTCCAGAGTTTATCAAGACATTTTGCAGGAAAACGTACAACCATCTGTCCGCCAACTGAAGCTCCGCAGAGGATGAGTGATGCAACAGGACAATGACCCAAAGCATACAAATAATTCAACAAAAAAAATGGCTTCAACAGCACAGAATACGCCTTCTGGAGTGGCCCAGTCAGAGTCCTCAGCTCAACCCAATTGAAATGCTGTGGCATGACCTTAAGAGAGCAATTCACACCAGACATCCCAAGAATATTGCTACACTGAAACAGTTTTGTGAAGAGGAGTGGTCCAAAATTACTCCAGATCGTTGTGCAGGTCTGATCTGCAACTACAGGAAACGTTTGGTTGAGGTTATTGCTGCCAAAGGAGGGTCAACCAGTTATTAAGTCCAAAGGTTCACATACTTTTTCCTCCCTGCACTGTGAATGTTTACATGTTATGTTCAATTAAACCATGGCAACCTCTAATGTTTGCGTAGTATTATTTTAAGTAGACTGTGTTCTTCTATTGTTGTGACTTAGATGAAGTTCAGAGCACATTTTATGACCAATTCATGCAAAACTCCACGTAATCCCAAGGGGTTCATTTACTTTTTCTCGCAACTGTATGGTTGGTAAAGAATCAACAACAGCTTGATGGAACATAATCAGGATTTTAAAACTATTCACGTCCAGTTCAAAAGTCATGCAAGTTTATTGTTGCAAAGCTATCACAAATTTTGTTTGTTTTGAAAAAATATAAGACCCCTTCAAACTAAAAATCTGAGGAGAATTTAAGCAAATTATATGTTTTAAAAGCTTGGGAAAGAATTCTAAATGAATTTGGGTGGGAGTAGTATTTCTCATAGATCTCAAAAAAAGCCTGTATGTTTTTATTCTGGTTAATGACTGAAGTAAAGATTTGATTGGTTTAGCTTAATATTATTTTCATAGAGGTGTAAGGTGCTCAGTGACTGTATATTTATATTTGCCAATATAAAACTGACATAGGGTAAAGCATTAATATTTGAAGTGCTATAAAGTCATTTCATGTTTTTGTCCTGAATACCATTTTAATAATCATTTTAATATATCTGATAACTACATTTGCACTCTATATTCAGTGTTCAGAAAAGTAGTTCTAACAGTCTCAATATGTTTTAACATAATTTTAATGTCTAACGTTCAATAATGTCATTACGAACATTGATTTAATTATTAAAATCTTAAAGGGTTACTGAAACCTATTTTAATAATAGAGAACTCATTAAGATAATTGTGTATAAAAGCGATGTTATGGTTCTAAGGTGATAATCTTTATACCCCATTTACATCAGTTAAATTGAGCACATTCTTTATAAAATGTAGTTTGTTTCTAGGATCTAAATTTGGGAAGGAATTGGAATTGAGATACGAGAAATGATGAATTAGAAGGAAAGAGATAGGAAATTGAACCTATGGTAGGAGCTGCATATAGATCACAGCTAAACATTTTGTGGAAAGAACTTTGTTTTGGCTTTACATCAAGGATGAATCCTCCAGATGTTGGTATACCAGCTCCTTTCAGTTCCATACAGGCAATGTGAGGAGGCTGGGACCGTATTTCAAGACTATCTGGAAGGCCACACATATAGCAGAAATAAATAAATCTAAAATAAATCTTTACAGAAGATAAAATTATGGATGAAAAACATTGCACATTCCTATCTGTAAAGAACAAAGGGTGAAATATTACAAAATATTTTTGTCCTTCTGATTTGGGCTGGGGAGATACAGTACTTCACAGTTATTTCTTCTGTTTTTTTTTCCAGAGGAAAATTTGGTGTGGTTAGAAAATGTATTGCGAAAGCTACAGGCCAGGAATATGCAGCTAAATTTCTGAAAAAGAGGAGAAGAGGCCAAGACTGCAAAGCAGACATTCTGCATGAAATTGCTGTTCTCGAACTAACAAAACCAAGTCCTCGGGTAGTAAATCTCCATGAAGTCTATGAAACAACAAATGAAATCATCTTAGTTTTGGAATAGTAAGTATATATTCTGTGTCCTTCAGTGTGTATGATAATACCTTTAATGTGCTTGTTGTTGAATTTATTGATTGAACACAATCAGAAAAGCAATATTTGAGGATCTCTTGTATTTTCTAAGTTTGGCCCTTTGTTGAAATGACTTACTTGCCTATCTGTGGAACTATTATCCTTGATTACTTTGGTGTTCTCCATTTTGAGTTTCAGTTGTAATTTACAAATTAATATATGTGATGCATGTTCTCTTGCTTCAGTATACAAATTTACGAAAAACATGAATTAACTGTTTTACAATGATAGGAACTCTATATTAAAAGAACAAGGCAAGTTTAAATGTTATTTGTTAGGCAGTTCTTGTGTTTGTTTTATGCCCATTTTTCCTTTCCTGAAAGAGATTAAGAAATGTCATTGGCTCCTATTGGCTGAGTTTACCAATTTCAGTCATAATAACTTGACTTGCGTATCCATGCTAAGCCATAATGAATGGTTCAAACATTATCCTCAGCTAAAATATAACAGTACATTATAGTTCAGCATTGTGTATGAAGTTGATTTTTGGAGATCCTAAATTAATAATGGTTTACAAGGAAACAATTGTAGAAACATTTAAAAATCCTACTTTCTTAACCTTTTTTTTCTTTTCAACTGAATAAAATATTGGAAAGAAATTATATAAAAGGGCTTGTGACTGTAAGACAATTCCTGGAGAACTGAACAGAATGGGACTAAACTTTGCATGACAATTAAAGTCAATAGCAACAAAAGAGAGATCAAATGTGAGAATGGGTCAGATCCCATCCAGCAGCTTCAGGGAAAAATAAATCCAGGAAAAAGTCTCCCAGTGCATCCTCCTGGGAGACAAAGTTGGACAGTGGTTTGGAATGGTAGTGGCTTTTCTGGTCTCAACTCCCTTCTCTTTTCCTTGTTCATGTGATCAAGAACAGAGCCATTTGAAGTAGTTGGAAAGAATTTCAAATACTATACTCTATATGTCTCCCTAATCTCAATTTCACTGTTCTAGATTTATTTATTTATTTGGCAAATTTTTATTGCCATTCAACTAACCAGTAGTACTATGGATGGTGAACAGAGATATAAACAACACAATTATCCAAACCATTTAAAAGAAAAATCACCCCCATAATAAATACATTGCCAACATATCACTCTTACATATATCAAAGTTCTATTAACATCCTGACCCCAGTGCCTAGGAAGCCAAATCTTTATGACCTACTTGAAGATCAGCAAGACCAGGACCATCCATGTCTCTGGAGGGGAGCTATTCCATAAGGTCACTATGACGGAGAAGACATTCTTCCTGGCACCCATCAAATAACATAGCTTTACCAAGGGAACTCACAGCAGAAACCATTAAGAATAGGTGATCCCACAAGAAACCTGGCTTATACCATGTAGACTTTAAAGATGAGAACCAGCCTCTTTCCATTGTACCTGAAAGCCCACTGGGAATCATGAAGCAGCACTATTTCATCAGCACAAGGTGTTGCAGAGTCCCTTTAATGAAGAGATAGACGGTCTCTAAATTTCCTTCGTCCCTCCCTCCCGGATCTACATGCACACATATAGTCATGTTCTAAACAGCAACTAAGACCTTGGTCAAACCATGCATCAGAGTTTTAGGAACTACCCTAATTCCTTCTTGAACTATGTTCATTGGGGAATCTTTCCTCCTTGTAATAGAAGGCAGCCATAGGAAATATCCTCCCATCTACAGGTCCAGGAGCCTCACCACACAGCCAAACAACAAGCAAATCAGCTATAGCTTCTGAGGGCTTGTGATAATAATACAGCTATGAGAAAATAGCATAGTTTTATTTAAAACCAAGTGGATTGAATTTATTTGATTAGGAATATTTGAAGTAAATTGTTTCAATTACACAAATTAAAAATTTCATGTCTCCAACTCCAGCCCTGCGCCCAGAACTAGGTTGCAGAGAGCAAGTTTGCTCTAGTGGTTAAAGCATGAGGCTAGAAACTTGGAGGCTGTGAGTTGTAATCCTGCCTTAGGCAACAAGCCAGCTGGGTGGCCTTAGGTCAGTCATCCTCAGAAGGCAAGGGCAAACCATTTTTGAGGAGGCTACTGCATGGACTTGCTGAAGCAGTCACCAGGAATCAAGACTGACTTACACAAAGCTCCCTGAAATCCTAAAAGAAATAGCAGGCTACAAATATATCACTAAGGGACTTTATATTTCTTCCATGTGTTGATGTGCTGCTATTTATTTTGACTTTAAAAAACAATTTGTGATTTGTGACTGACATATATAACTTGTTTGGCTCATCAAGCTGCTGCTACTGTCTTCTCACCGGCATTTGGTACTGCCTCCTAGTAAAGGAATTATGTCCTCAGGTAACAGATGGTGCAAACAGGAATTTAGCTAGTAAAATCTGCTTTTCAGACTAATTACTTATAAATCTGAGAGGATGCTTACATACTCTGATAAGACTAGAAGCAACTGTTTAAAACCCAGGAATGGTTGGAAGTATAGATAATTATAAAAATCATTCCTGAAAAAGCCTGGATCCTTTTGAAGATTATACTTAATATTAGTGAAGGTTCCTTATATGGCCAATTTAATCCTGTTTTTGTAACACAGGCCTTTACCCTTTCTTTTCCAATTGTCTTCTCCATTTTGTTCATTTCATCTATTCACAGTGAATCTGTTGTATTCTACCTTCATCCTGTTTTGGTTTTTTTATTCTTTTGAAAGAGAGGAGAACGTATGCATTTTATTTTGTTTATTCTACAGTCAGATTGTTTTCAAAGTGGTGGAAAGAATGGTTGATATATTCAGAGAGGGACCTGCTTATGAATGGGATACCTTATTTTACAGGCAGATTATTTTAATCACTACTTTCATTGTTTTTGTCTCAGACTGCACCTCCCTTTTTGAGAGGGTAAATGTGTGTGTGATTGTGTCCAGGCACACACACACGCACATACAAGTGGTCTATATGTGCATGTTTATTGGAAGGGGGAAGTCGGATTGGTTTCATTCAGTTGCATTTAACCATTTTAGATTAATAAGGTAGGGAAAGTGGGTGGTAGTACATGGGATTTTTGCCTGTGTTGTTGCTTTTTTCTGCCTAATTTTTTGAATTCATCTTTCAGGTAAATGCTATATGCAGTTTTTTTCTTTGACTTTATAAATTATGTTCTTTCTTTCTTTTTTGGAGTCATCTTTAAT
Organism: Ptyas mucosa; assembly: GCA_012654045.1. Classification (NCBI taxonomy): domain Eukaryota; kingdom Metazoa; phylum Chordata; class Lepidosauria; order Squamata; family Colubridae; genus Ptyas; species Ptyas mucosa. The sequence continues at coordinate 43,549,395 of WNWU01000006.1, read as the reverse complement.
GTATCCTGTAATTTTTCTAACATGGGTTTTTTATGTCACCTTTCTAATTGATACAGTTCAGTTATTTTGTGCAGTGCTAAATAGCCATTCTTTTCTAGTGTGAAATTATGCTGTGTGACAATTTCACATTTGTACAATTTGGCTTTCTATATTGTCAGTGTAGGTAGGACATATCCACATTATTTCCATCTTTCTAGGTCTTTTAAAATCTCTGCACTACATGTTAATGTGTCAGATTTGCTGAAATAAATATATAGCTTATGAGTGAACCTTTTTAGCAGGATGCAGATGGGTATATACAAATATATATTGTCCAAAATAAGTAACTTTTACTAAATGTAAAGAACTCACATGATTGTTAGACTGATAAAAGATGAAGGGTGATCCCTAGATAAGCTGTCTTCTTTCATGGAAGAAAACGGGGGATAAAGACAAATAATTTCTTGATGTGATATTAACAAAATCAACTGCTACTCTTTTGAAATGGAAGTGTATATTTGGGTTAAGTTTTCCTTGAGCACAAATGATGCAAAAATTATATGGGTTGTGGAATTGGTATATGGAACAATACCATGTTTATTGCATCACATATTCCAGTGCAAAGGACATGCAGTTAGTTGAAAAAGAAAGTATGTTGCATGTGTGCAAAAATGATTGCACATGAATCTTAGAATGCAATGGAAGAAAATTCTGTGGTTCTGGCATACATTTTGTTTTCATCTTCTTTCTTAAATTATGTGTGTACTAAATATAAATAAACATGATCGCTTCAGGGAAGGTATGTGACCAGAGTGCCAAATCAAAATGTGTTCCAGAAAATATAAGGCTACATTTTTTGCATTTCTTAAGAGGTTGTGGTGAATTAACAATTTATACCAGTCAAACTATTTTTTGTTTGCTTTCAGATTCTTAGATGAAAAGTGGTTCAGGATAAAATGTTTTAATTCTTTTTTAGAGAATTAAAAAGAGTGTTCCTAGAAAGTCTGAAGAAAACAAAACAAGCTAAATTGTTACTTACTTGACTAGGAAAGCAACTGCCATATTTTAGAAATAAAAAATTCTTTTGCCACCAGTAACAGGCTGTGTTGAGACTTCATATCCAATAAATCAGTTTTTGTTTTTATTTTTCTGATATTTATTAACATTATAAAAAGTGATGCCATTTCTTTGAGCTCACATTTGTGACGCTTGCATTCAGTTCTGCATTTTTCCATATAATTTCTTCACTGCAATTTTATTTTTGAAAGACTGGTTCTTCTAAAGGTATAAAAGAAGAATGATTCACTTTTGTTTATCTTCACCAATATCATTTTAAATAAGCATTTTTAAGAAACTGTTTGAAATTATAAGACAACAACTGACTTCCATGTTCTATTTTGACAGTAATGCTGACAATTACATGTGTTCACATATAATTTTTTCAGTGCAGCTGGAGGAGAAATCTTTAATCTATGTCTCCCTGACCTAGAAGAAACTATAGAGGAAACTGCTATCATTAGGCTTATACGACAAATACTCGAAGGCGTTTTCCATTTGCATCAAAACAATATTGTCCATCTAGATTTAAAGGTAATATGCATAGTAACCTTCATTGATAGTGTTTTAAAAATGGTAAAGTAATAACTGAAAATGGGATTCATAGAGAAGGAGGTAAATAAATTTTATTCCATATCTCTTCAAAGTTTCAACTGTTACTGATTAAGATTCAAATCCTTACATGTTAAAGATTACAACTGTTAGGCAATGCAAATTATGGGCAATATGCTATTACATAGTGGGAAATATTTCAGAGTAAGCATATAGAATCTAAAATACATCAAATGTTTATTTAATATACAAAAGTATGAAGGCTATTGCTTAACGCATTGTAAGCCGCCCTGAGTCTCCAGAGAAGGGCGGCATATAAATTGAACCAATCAATCAATCAATCAATCAATAAATGGCTTTTCATAATCTTTAATAAAACTTTTTATATCATTAGATATACAACTAGCCAAATTATCATGTAAAGAATTGTTAAGATTTCAAATGGATAAAAATTCAAAATGCTTATTTTTTTAAAAAACAAATATTTAAATAAGTAGTTAGAGCCAGCATAGTTACAGCTTTCTATCCAATACTTTAGTTTTTCCATTTGTTTCCCTTCTCTTTGATTTTGTCTAAAAACTGATTTTTCGCTTTGTCATTTGCTTTTCTTGTTAGTTGGAAGTAATTCTAACTAGGAAAGCTACAGATAAAAACTGCAGGCTGCTTTTGAAAGAGTTGTGTAGCTACTTGCAATTTTATAACTTTAGAATGTATGCTGATAATGAGATTAATAGCAAAATGTCAAAACTGTGTGAGCTTTATGGTCTCATTTGCTTTAGAATTAGAAGAGGCAAATTAAAAAAAAAGTTGTTTTCCATCCCACCATTTCTTCCCTTTGAACACGTGGGATATTAATTAAAAATAAGGTTTGAACTTTTGATCTCCTTTTTTAAAAAAACATTTCTTAAAAGGCTGGGATGTATCTTTAGGTTTATTATGAAAATAAATAATCTATTACTAAGAAGCTATTTGACAACCATCTACATTTAGAGTTCCATTGATTCCACTGGGATTATCCTAGTATAGGTAGCCTTGTTCATGCAATGATATATACATTTATATATACAAATATAATATAAATGATTAATCAATTCATTTACATATCAATAATGTTTGTTTATTTATTGTAGCCCCAGAATATTTTATTGAGTAGTGTATGTCCCCTCGGTGATATAAAAATAGTTGACTTTGGTTTGTCTCGGAAGATTGGAAATTTTGGTGAACTACGAGAAATTGTTGGAACGCCTGAATATCAAGGTAATTTGCACATATTATTTGAATCCATTTTCCCTGACATTGCACTTGCCAGACTTTTAGAAGAATGTCAGTTCCTTTGCTCTCAAGACTAAAACAAACTTTCATCTTCAGATGTTCTTCAAGTGACCATAAAGCATGTTTTTTTTCCAAATGGAAAAAGTATAACTTGAAAATAAGCTGGAGAAATTGTGGCCCTACAGGTGTATAACCATTTTTAATGGGAGATGAATGCCCCATAATAAAAACACAAAATAACCATAAAAGTATGTCTATATTGGACTTCATTTACTTTTGTAATTACCATATTTTTCAGACTATAAGATGCACTTCCCCCCAAAAGTGGGTAGAAATGTCTGTGTGTCTTATAGAGCGAATGTTGCGGCGGGGGGAGGGGTTGGTGCTGCGCTAATCAGCTGTTCTAGGCGGCGGGGATCTCTGCTGCCTATTGCTACCACCCATTCGGCACCGCCCGTTCGCCACCAATCGTGATCAGCGGCAAATGGGCCATGGCGAACGGGTGATGGTGGTGAACAGGCAGTGGCAAACGAGTTGTGGTACTGCTGAGTGGGCTGCGCGAGTGGGCAGATTTTTTTCTTGTTTTCCTCCTCTAAAGCTATTGTGCGTCTTATAGAATAGAATAATTTAGAATAGAATAATTTTATTTCTATACCGCCCCTCTCCCAAAGGATTTGGGGCGGTGCACAGCCAAGTAAAAAACACAATACAAATATCCCAATTAAATTTAAAAATTACTAAAATTATTACATTTATGGCCAAAATTCATTAAAAACTCAAAAATTTAAAACTCATTTACAAAGATAGCCCTGCTTGTCGGAGGAGCAGGGTCTTGAGGGCACAGCAAAAAACTAGGAGGTCAGAGATTGTGCGTATTTCCGGGGGCAGTTTGTTCCAAAGGGCAGGAGCCCCCTGGGTGTCGCCAGCTGACATAATTTGGCCGACGGCACCTTGAGGAGTCCCTCTCTGTGGGAGCGAACTGGTCGGTGGGAGGCTATCGGTGGCAGAAGGCGGTCTCGTAATACCCAGGTCCTGAGTCATGGAGCGCTTTAAAGGTGGTAACCAACACCTTGAATCACACCCGGAAGACCACTGGCAGCCAGTGCAGCTCACGCAGGAGAGGTTACATGAGCGCAACGAGTTGCACCCATAATCCCATTATAGTCCGGAGCGTCTTATAGTCTGAAAAGTACAGTAATTATGTGTTGGTTGGAAGGTTTCCCTGTTGTAAAGTCTTCAGTCATTTGAAGAAGGGGGGTACGGTCTCTTTGCAAAAAAAAAAGAAAGAAATGGTGTATAATACAAATACAAAGATCTATATTATCACAATTTCATAGTATATACAAACAATTATAAAGAAATAATCTTCCTCTAATTATAATGTATTAAGAAATGAATGCTTATTTTTCCCTTTCCCTCTGATCTGTTCCCAAGTGCCCCATAGGCAACCAAACACTTTTCGCCCAGACGGAGAAATGACGGGAATTCAAAGCTTCATGTGCTTGCAAAGGGGACAGTTTGAAATGGAGTGACTAGCTCTGTTTCAAAGTGTCCCCTTTGCAAGCAGACAAAGCTTCTTCTCCCTCTGGGCAAAAAGTGTTTGGGCAGCTACCAACGGCTCCACCCTTTCTGTCCCACTATTTGCTTGCCCATGACCTCAATCGGGATCAAGCTCTTGGCATGCCCTGGTTTCCACTTGCCTTGCCAGGAGGGCGAAGAGCCCCCATGAGGCCAGTAGCAGCATGGGCAGTTGCTTGGTGTCCAGCATAGTACCCACCGCAGCCAAGAAGTGTCTCAGCAGCAGCTGGGCCAGCAGGCAGGGCGGGTGGAGGCTGAGGCATGCCAAGAGCTTCAGCCGTTCAACCGCGGGCAGGCAGACAGTGGGACAAAGAGGGCAGGGCCAGCAGTAGCTGTGCTCCCACTCCCATCGGTCCCCATGCTCACCGCCTCCTGCACTTCAAGAAAATAATACCTCCCTGAAAATAAGCACCCCGAGTGCTTATTCTCAAGCCCAAAAGAATATAAGACTGGGTCTTATTTTCGGGGAAACACGGTAGGTACTTCCCAATACCTAAAAGAGGTCCTTCAGGCAGCCCAGGTCACCTCACAACTGAATTATTACAATGCATCTTTGTGGTGCTGTCCTTGAAGACCATCAGAAAGCTACAGCTGGTTGAAAATATGACAGTGCACGCAGTAATAGGAGTTAGCATGCTGATGTGCCACTCAGCTTCCAGATGCAGTTAAGATACTGACTATCACGTATAGCTCTTGTGTGTTATGTGGGCTGAATAGGTGCATTATGAGAAAAAAAATTAAAAGACCATTTCTGGTTTGCACAAATGAAATCAAATTAGCTAAGGCAACATTCCTGAAAATAAATGGGAAAAATCAGAATAGTTGGCAAGAATAAGAATACTGAAAGATTTCTAGGTTTATATGGCATACTAAGCTATACGTAGTTTACAAAACACAGAGTGGGTAAGTTTACACTAAGCTAAACTCAGTTAAATAACATTATGGTTTAGTGTATTGGGTATATACAGTCAGTTTATACAGTCACTCTTGTAGATAAATAATATCTTTAGTGAACTGTATGTCACTCTCAGTGTATTGTAAAATAATGTGGCAGATTAGCGATTATCTTGAACATATGATAAAATTATTTTAATACTGTATTTAATGGTATCTTTTCCTTCCAGCACCAGAAGTCTTAAATTATGATCCCATTACTACAGCAACAGACATATGGTAAGATAATTTCTTAAAAGATTAAAGCAACTTTAATACCTTGATTGTATAGTTTCATCTTAAAAGCTTATTGATTTTCTCATTAGTCTTTTAAAATCCTTTTTGAACACTTATGGCCTTCAGTTAGCAAGTTATGATCTTACTGAACTAGAAAATGAATTTGGGGCAGGCAGTTATTTCCTCTGACTTTTTTTTCCAGGTGGAAACAACATAAAACAGATTTCCATGTACCGTATATACTCAAGTATAAGCCGACCCGAATATAAGCCAAGGCCTCCAATTTTACCACAAAAACTGGGAAAACTTATTGACTCGAGTATAAACCGGGGGTGGGAAATGCAGCGGCTGGTAAATTTCAAAATAAAAAAAGACTGGTCAAAAGTGCGAGGACCTGTCAGAAATCACTTTTTTCAGCCCTCTGGATAGTCCTTTTGTGCATATGGACTACTCAGAGGGCTGAAAAAGTAATTTTTGACTGGTCCTCGCACTTGTGACCAGTCCTCGAACTTATGACTGTCATCACATGTTACGTTTTACCTATCTTATCACCATTTCTCTCTCCCCCTCTCTTTCTCATTCTTTCTCTCTCCCCCTCTTTCTCTCTCTTCCCCATTCTCTCTCTCATTCTCTTTCTCCCCCCTTTCTCAAAGAGAGAGGTGATAGGTTTGAGGAGAAAGATTGCTGTACAATAAAAAAGATGAAAGGGAAGAAAACCAACCCCAAACAAATATAAAGATATCAAGATAAAGAATGGGACTTCCGGTGGGATCGCAACATCGCCGGACGCTTCTTTTTGAAGCGCCAACCCAGGGCTCCGTAGAACCGCAAGAACAGCAACTATCAGCTGTCTTGCGGTTTGGAAACTTTCCTCCTGGTAAGAGGGGGGAAAGTGAGTAGACGGGTGGGGTAGAGCTCCCTGAGAGTGCCAGATTTTACCCATAATCTGGCGCTCGAAGATGAGAGCTCCCCGTTAAGCCTGTCAGTACTCCGGACCCTGGATGTCTCTGCTTTGCAGAGCTAGATGTCGTGATCATCCCAGCAACCAACTTTAAACAAATACTTTTTGAATCAAGCTAGCGAAGCATAAGCAGCATGAATAAAACAGCAAGTATTTTTTCTTTTTTTTAACTCCAAAGATTTACCTTCTTTAAAAGATTTTCCTTAAGCTGAAAGTGAAAGCAAGATGGCGTTTGAGTTTCAACGGGGCGTGAAGAAGTGAAAGTTAAAAGTAATTATTGACAAGCCCCTGTTTGAAACGTAAAACTCTTTTTTGAAAAGTGGATGAAACAAGAAAGGAAGTAATTGTAATAATTGAAGCAGTAATATAAATTACAAATTGCAAAGGGTCTTTTTTTTCTTTTTGATACTTTTTTTCCCTGTCCTTTTGGAAGGGAAGGAAGAAGGGGGGCAAGATGGCTGGTCTTTTTGAAAGCAAAGAAAGCAAAGAAGGGTTAATTAACCCTCAGATATGGTCTGATTTTGAGGAAGCTTGGAGCTCAATTACCTCTGCTTTATTGGAAAAAATTGATACTATATTTCAAGCTTCTCAAGCTGGAAACAATGAAATACATGGAAATACTGAGTTGCAATCTAGCAGTGGGGGATTGAATGAAGAGCTGGGAGATGGAAAAGAACAACAACAGCCTATAGTAGTTTTTTTTTTGGGAGAGAAAGATGGATGCTTTGCAGAATAAGGAGCAAGAAATTTTGGAAGCTGATGAGACTTTGGCTACACGAATCTTTTCTTATAAAATCCAACCTGCATTTAAAGAGCTGTTTTCAGAAGAAGTTATATTTCTGCAAAAATTGTATAATATGCAATCCCAAAAAATGCAAAATTTTACTGGAGTTAAAAAAGGCAGAGGGATCAAAGTTAAGAAAAGAGTTCGTAAAAAGGAAAAGAAGAAAGACTGGAGACATGGAAAATAACCCTGCTTGATGAGATGATGGTCCTTAAAAAGTATTGTTTAAGTGTTTAAAGATTTTGAACTTTTGGAAGAAAACATCCAGCAGCTTAATGCCAGTTAACTAAGCGATGAGCGACGATGAGGAGGTAACCTACAGCTGTACTGGAATATTTTGAGAAGAATAAACAGATCACAGCAATGCTGGTGTGATGGGCTGTGAAATATGCCTTGACCTGAATGATTTGGAATATTTTATTAAGGACTGTAATAAATTTGGACTTAATTGCAATCGCAGAAGTTTTATTGAATATAGTAAATTGGAGTTTTCTGTTTGATGGTAATAAATATAAGGCAAAAGGACTATGGGCCTAGGGCAATTGCAGTTGATCTGGTGGTTTCCCTAATACATCTGATGAATTTATTAATCTAATTTTTGACTGGATTTGATGGATACTATTTGAAATACAATTACAAAGTCACTCGGGGTTTTTTTTTTATATAAAGAAGCAATTTTTATTTAGGTGGGTAGATGCAAATGAAGACATTCTATATGCTGTTGGAAGATGTGAAGATAAGAAGATTAGCAACTGGTTTAATCTAGTATGAAAAATTTAAATGTTTGATATAGCTATTAAATGATGTTTTTAGTTGATTTGTTAATATGTATTGATAAATTAATAAGAGGTTTGATTATTATTTTTTAGTTAGAATTTTTTTTTATTAAGTGTTTTAATTATAATTGGACCTTGATGGTTTAAAAGTGGAGGACGGAAGAGTTTATATAGTATTTTATTTTAAATTTGGGGTTTTTGAATGAGGTTTCTTTTTTTTTTTAAATGAAAGAAGTTATAAAATATCTTGTTAAACTGTATAGATCCAATAATCTGTTAAGTATCTATTAGCTAAATTGAGTAATGATAGGTTTGATTAGGTAATACTTAATTGTTTTATTAACTGCTGTAATTATAAATGGATACTAATTTTGTTGAATTAGATGGAATAAGAAGAAAGAAGACTTGCTTTCCTTTTATCTATTTGTTTAATGATTATGATAAGTGAGAGATGGAGTTGAATTTAGGGGATTTAAGCTGTATTTTATATTTTGTATTTGCTCTGGGAAGTCGGGGGGGTGGTTGGGGAGGGGGGAGAAAATGTATGTAAAACTTTTAAAACTTTTTCAGTAAAAAAAAAGATAAAGAATGAATTGTTAAACTTTAAAGAATAAAAGAGAACAAATATGAATAAATAGCAATAATTAGAAACACACATACAAACATACAATGTATTTTCTTTGAACAGAGTATTTGGCCGGTTCACAAATTTAAACAGTGTTTAGTCATTTCACTTAAATTTACAATTTCTATATTTCCTTTTTGCCATATTTATTCCTCATCTATTTTTTTAAAAAAAATATTACCCTTCATCCTCATCTCTAATCTTAATCAAATTCAATTTTTCACTTCTATTCTATATTATACCCCTTCCCATTGTCATCTATTTTTATATCCATCCTCACATTGGTTAATTATGTAATTATTCAGTTGTTCAATACAAATTCAACATTTTAATATAAATCAATTAGTTATATAACTATTTTTTTGTATATTAATCATTATGAACATGAATATTCCAATTATTTCCATGCAATCCAATTTCTTACAAATCAATTACCGGTAATTATATTTACCAATAATAATAAACCAAATAATTTCCCCCATATATTCTTCCAAACCACAACTTAACCATTTCTGCTTTCAACACAATATACAATTAATAGTATCTCAATTATTACAATTCCCTAGTTAAATAGAGCTTTTTTTCTTTTGTGTTTTAAAATCTTGAACTCTCCTCTTTTGCCATTTGCCATAAATTTCCCATTTTTTGCACCTTCCTTTTTTGATGAGGAAAAAGAAAAGAAATCTGCCTTTCCAAGGTTGCAAGCAAACAGCAAAGCCAACAACCTGCTTTAGTTTCGGTTTTGTTTTCAGCTTGAATTGCACAAGGAGAAAAAAAAATGTGCTCCAGCAGCATTCTTTGCAGCTAGCAAAGAGACCCCTGCCCAAAACAGCTGAGAGCAAATCAGCAGAGAGTCGGGAGGCTGTTCAAATCAATTTATGGTAATTAACCTATACTGAAGCTGAAAGGGGCTGTTTTTTCTATTTTTGCAGACACAAGTCTACTCATTTGTTTTCTTTTAAAAAGGCATTTTTTTCATGACTCGAATATAAGCCGAGGGGGGCTTTTTCAGCCTGAAAAACGTGCTGAAAAACCTGGCTTATATTCGAGTATATACAGTATGTTTGCTTCAGTATATTTAAGCATCACCTGTTGGTGATTAATTTAAATGAGAGCTGTCATCTAGGAGTATTATTAATTAAAACCTGTTAAATAAGTTACTGTTTTGTATCAAACTGGTGATGGTTTGTCAACTTTGTTTTTCTGACTTTTCCTCAATGATCAGAAATACCATCATACTGTCTTATATTTATTTGGATTCTCTATTGAGTGTAATATGAATTTCAGATGAAACAATTTTACTGTATAAATCAGTGGTTCCCATACTTTCCAGCTTGGCGGCCCAGCCTGGTGCAGGGGAAGGGGACGTGTGAGTGGCAGGCATAGAGCTCCACCCTAATCCTAACCCTGGTGCCCTTAACCCCTATACAAAACTGGTTTTCATGAGTTTGGATATGGATAAGAAAAATAGTTGCTTACTTTTCAGAAGCAATCCTCCTCTCATTCCCGCTCCAATAATCCAATCCCACTTCAAATCACTTTTTGGTGATTTTAGAATTCTACCAGAACATATCCTTAAGTCCTGTTCCTGAAAAATATGCTTGAATTGCAGACCTTGGGCCCTCAAACTCTGCTCATGTCTTCACTAATTTCAAGTTTGACGCCTGGAAGTTTTGTGTGTGATTCACATTATCTCTACCAGTACAATGGAATATGTTTGGGACTTACTTCTATTCACTGTAACAGAATATTTCCTCTGTGGAAAATATAAGCAAAACATTAAACGTTTCAGGAACTTATTTTATCAGATCAGTAATCCAAGTATATGAAAACTTTAGCATAATTGGAATGACTTTCTCTAATAAGTAAATGAAAAAGCAATAAAAAGATAAAAAATGTTTTAGCATCTGTTACTTATCGGCAAGAAATATTTTCATTTGTAACATCCATGAAAAAAGTATATCTTCTCTAATTTCAGGAGTGTAGGTGTAATCTCATACATGCTGCTTATACATGAATCTCCATTTATGGGAGCAGATAAGCAAGAAACCTACCTCAACGTTTCTCAAGTTAATGTGGATTATTCAGAAGAAACATTTGCTTCCGTTTCATCGTTGGCCAGAGATTTCATCCAAAAACTCCTTGTTAAAAATCCTGAGTAAGTTTATGGGGATGGAGGTAGAGGGATAGAGAAAATATTTTAACATTAATATACCATTAGAAAGAAAGGCAGGATAAGGACAATATTTTCATAATGGATATTTCCAATATTCATAATGGACAAGAGCGCTTTGGATCTATCCTGGGCTCCATATTTCTACCTGTTGATTACTCAGAAACAGAAATGTTTGTGTTTACGGGGCTTTACAGAGGTAGCAATAATTGGTCAATTTGGTTGATGTCCCCTGATTCAAATACTACATTAGAACAGTGATAGGGACTTTTCATGTTGTTTTTCCTCACTTCTGTCAGTATTTTTTCCTGGCTGATAAATTTCTGAAATCTAGGATAAAAGAGCTGATTTAGGGTAACTAGCTTTTGTTTAAGATTACATAGCTCACTGAAGAATGTGGTAGCAGGTGTTGAAATTGTTATGGAGGAGAATGGAATAAACCCTCTTTCTTTCCCTTTTGTATCCTGTCAAATCTAGTGGACAGATAGTTTTATTTGATAATCTGTGCCAGTGCTAAATGGTAGTGAACTATCCATTTTTGTGGCTCAATTGTAACCTAAGTTCCAGATCTTAAATCTACATATCTCTTCTTTTACTTCGTAGCGAACGACCGACAGCAGAGGCCTGCCTGTCCCACTCTTGGCTTAGGCAAGGAGAATTCTTACTATGGTATAGCCCTGAAGAAAACCCCAGTTCTTCCCCAGCATATGATAGTATGAATAAGAGCATAGAAGAGAGAATTAATAACCGGCCCATGTCTAATGGAGCATGCATTGAACAAGAAGATAAAGAGAATATTCCAGAAGATAGCAGTACAGTCTCCAAACGATTCCGGTTTGATGATTCTTTGCAATATTCTCAAGAACTCACAACAGACTTTGTATGTTAACAAATGCACTCCTGCAGGTTATCTTGAATTGTATTTATGATTCTAAATTAATCTGGTGGCATGTGGTTTGAGATTATAGCTTGGCCACGACTGCATTTTTGTTATTCTGGAAATGCACTTTCAGTTGATCTTGTTTGGACCCTTCTTTGTGCTGCCATTGCTGGCAATGGGCATGACCCCTGGGAGACTGGAGTCTTGGCACCTGAAGTGGCTTGTTTTTGGAGGCAAACAGGTAACTGGGTATATTTGCACTTTCTACATTCAAAACATGGCATTTTGATCGGATCATTGATAAAGTAGGCAAGAAGAGTATTTTTAAAGTTAGCAATAGAACCAAGTTCTAAGCCAAAGAGTGATGTGATAATACATACGCATTTGTATTGTAATTGAAACTACATGAACTTGGCTGTCTGAAGAAATGAGTCCTTTTGTTCATTCCTAGAAGAATAGTCTCATCCTGTCATTGTTTGTTGAAAAAAGTCAAATTGTTAACAGTATAGTATACTCCAGTAAGCCTTTTTTCAAGTCACTGGGACTGAGTTCCTGATTAGCCACCTGTTTTTTTTTTACATGTTTATTCAGAAGAGGCCTTGTCCCCCCCATTTATGGGAGAATGAGTTTTCAGTTGTGGAACATAAATTGGTGTTCACATTCATTTTTTTTTTGTTACAGAGATAATTTTTGGATTGAATTGAATGCATACTTAGTTTTGAAATCTTCCATTTCTTGTTTATGTAAATAAGATGGAAGAGATTGAAAGATACTTCTGGTGCCAAAAAAAAAAAAACCCTGCATTTTTTCTTTAGGAAGTAATGTTTTTTCCAAGCCCAATACCATGCTATTTGGAGACAATAACCATGTAATATTATGAATTCAACAAATTAAATATTGTGAGGTTTAAATTTGAAAATGAGATCTTCCAGAAAAATGTACAGGGTCAGTTTATGGTATTAAATTATCTTCTCCCAAATTAAAAATATAATTATTTCTGTGCTATGTAAATTGAAACTGCTTATCTTGTCCAACAAAGATGGTAGTAATAGCACGATCCTATTTCTGTGAACAGAGAAGTAAATCCCAGTTTGTTCATGGATTTTACTTCCAAGGAAGTGGTGCAAAAAAATTGCTAACTGAAATAATGTAATGGCAATATGGATATTTCATTAATATTCATTAGTATAAATAAAGCAAAGAAAAATAGAGGAAACAGAATCAGTCTTTGTGACGTTAAATATCTAATTAATTCAGATGTACATTAATGTTCAGTCCTGAAATGTGCCATGTTAGGGATTAGATTAGGGTTTGATCTCGGTTTACTAGCCTCATCTCACAAATAACAAGATGAACTGCATCCATAAGGGATGATGCAGCAAGGAGAAAAAATGATGCAATTTCAAGACCACAGTCTAAAATTAGTACAAAATTTCAATACTGAAAGCCATATTTTCTTCTGATTTTCAGTTAAAAGCCAATATGCAATGCATGGGTTCCCTACCCATAGATACATTAATCTAATTTAATTTTTAGAATTGGTACTTTTAGGAAGTCTTTAAAAAAGGATCATAATACATTAATATATTTTACTAAGAAAGAAAGATAAGTGAAAGAGCATGCCACAATAACGGTTATTATAGCACTTTATAAAAAAAGTATATGATACAATAAATATTTCTGTTGTGGTTTTTTTTTTAAGTTTACATTTCCCACTCTCCTTCCAGTCTTAAATCTTTTTTAATATTTTGAGTACATGAGTAATTTTTGCATCCAGTTGAGAGAACTTTTGAGATTTTATAAACACTTGTATATGTATGTAAATTTGGGATACAACTTGAATCTGACAGTTCTAAATTTTGAATATATCTAATTTTGTAAGTTTTCCTAATTAATGCGTACATTTGTATATAATTTTATTGGAATTATAATTGTTCTCTGACTTCTTTGTTTTGTGTTCAATATCAATGGGACTTTGTAAGTGGTTGCTGGCACAGAGAATGAATTTTAAAAGGGTTATTTCTGAACTAGATAAAAAAGTGAATTGTAAAAAGAATAATTAAAAGTAGGAAAGGGTCAAATCTTAATTCACAATTTTTTTGTGACTATAGGCCCAAAGCTTCATCTAGAAGACCTCATAATCTGAATTATTTCTCTCCCCCCCCCCCCCCAATGTTTGGATTAAAGCCATAGTACAAAAGATATTTTAGATTTATGACATAATCCAGTTAATTTTTGTGCTGGGTGAGATCACTGCCCAAAAATAAATGAATCAAACATGGAGCTTTGTTTACCTATGAAGGTAAATATCAACTAATGGCCAATGATGAATACTTTATATCAGCTGCTCTAGGTATAGTGAAAATTCATTTTAACTGATTTAATAGCACAGAAGTGATTGATTCATTGCTCATGAATGTCTGATAAATTAGAAATGAATGGAATGGAATGGAATGGAATAAACAGAGTTGGAAGGAATCTTGGAAGTCTTCTAGTCCAACCCCCTGCTCAGACAGGAAAAAATTTCAGACAAATGGTTGTCCAATCTCTTCTTAAAAACTTCCAGTGTTGGAACATTCACAACTTCTGGAGGCAAGTTGTTCCATTGTCAGGAAATTCCTTCTTAGTTCTAATTTGCTTCTCTCCTTGATTAGTTTCCATCCATTGCTTCTTGTCCTGCCCTCAGATGCTTTGGAGAATAGCTTGACTCCCTCTTCTTTGTGGCAATCCCTGAGATATTGGAACACTGCTATCATGTCACCCCTAGTCCTTCTTTTCATTAAATTAGACATGCCCAATTCCAGCAATTTAGCCTCCAGTCCCCTAATCCTCCAAGTGTAGTCTTACCAAGGCATTATAAAGTGGCATTAATGCCAAACACTTAATGTGATCTTGATCTATCCATCTCTTAAATGCAACCTAGAACTATGTAGGTTTTTTTGGCAGCTGCAGCACACTGCTGGCTCATATTTAAATGATTGTCCACTAGGACTCCAAGATCCCTCTCACAGTTATTGCTATTGAGCAAAGTACTATCTGTGCATTTGGTTTTTCTTGCCTAAATATAGAAACTTACTTTTTTCACCATTGAATTTCATTTTGTTAGCTAGTACCCAATGTTCAAATCTATCAAGATTCTTCTATATCGTAAGCCTATCTTTTGGAGTATTGGCTATTCCTGCCAGCTTGTCATATACAAATTTGATGAGTTCTCCATCTATCCTCTCATCCAGAACATTGATGAAGATGTTGAAGACTACTGGGCTTAAAACAGAGCCTTGGGGTACCCCACTGCATACTTCCCTCCATGTAGATGCAATTCCATTGAGTACATATTGAGTGTGGCTGGTCAGCCATTTACAAATCCATCTGGTGTTGATGCTGTCTAACGCACATTTTTTAAATCTTATGAAGTAGTAGGTTGTGGTCTACTGTATCAAATGTTTTACTGAAAAGTCCAAGTAAATTATATCTACAGCATTCCTCTGGTCCACTAATTTTGACGCTTTGTCAAAGAATGCAATAGGTTTTCCATTTGGCATGACCCTTTTTTGACAAACACGTTAGCTTTTGGTTATGATTTTGTTTGCTTCTAGATGTTTACTGATTTGTTGCTTGATTATCTTTTCCAGAATCTTCCCAAGTATTGAGCTCAGGCTGATAGGTCGGTAGTTTCCTGGATCTCCCCCCCCCCTTTTTTGGGGGGGGGGAGATGGGAACTACATCAGCTCCTTTGCAGTCCTCTGGTAGTTCTCCAGTGCTCCAGGAACTTTGAAAGATATAGTTCAGTGGTCCTGAGCTTATGTCTGCCAATTCCTTCAGAACCTTGGGGTGTAATCCATCTGGTCCTGGTGATTTGAACTTGTCTAGGATGGACAGGTGCTCACTTAACATTTTTTTGCCTATTTTAATTTGTCTTTCTAATATGTTTTTTTATGGTACTGTTTTTAATAGATTGGACTGTTTTTTCCCTTTGTGTAAAGACGGATGCAAAAAATGATCTAAGTAGTTCTGCTTTCTCCCTGTTGCTTGTCACCTTCTTGCCACTTTCTCCCACTAATGGACCAACCATTTCCTTGACTTTTTTCTTGTTTTTTATAAGTTTTTACAAATCAACAAGTAGGTCATTATAATGGTATAAAATGCAAAGCAAATGACATAAACCAAACAAGTTGTTCCGAATATAGGTAGTCCTTCATGATGACTACAATTGAGATCAGAATCTCAGTTGTTGAGTAAATGGTCTTTAAGGGAGATACCTTTGCTCAATGACTGCAATCCTGCAAATAACTCTGTGGGTTATTAGGCAGACAGAGCAAAAGAGTTGCTTGCTGAAGGAGGGCAAACAGCTCCCCTCCGGGCACAGAAGTGAACCTGCATATTGGGTTGGAGAAATAAAACTTGGATCTTTGCAATCCATGCTGCATTTCTTTAGCCCGGTGCAGGAGTCCATTTCTTGCATAGAGGGATGCAGAGCTCCTAAGCTGGGTATGCATGTGTGTACACATGCACATGCACACACATGAAGAAGAGGAAAAATCCTTTAGCTTGCAATCTTCCCTGCCAGTGTCCTCATTGATTTTGGGGGAAGCTGTCAGAGAAGATAGAAAATGGTGATCACATGATTGTAAGGCATTGATCACAGGAGCTGGGGAGTGGGGGGGAGGTACAATGTTTTACAAAGGCTGGTAGGCCCTTTCTGAACCGTCATAACTTCGAATATTTATTAAATGACTGGTCGGATTATCTGTAGGAGGATAGATATGGCTGCCCAAACACCTCAAGAGGGCAATTGGCTGGGAGAACTATTCCTCCATCACGCTATGTGGCCGAAGGCTATGAGAGTAGGCTGCCAATATCCAAGAAAAAGAGAGAAGGATTCCTCCCTTGATTCACTTTCATGGATGTTTGCACTCTTGGCACTCCTTGGAATTTGTGTCTCACAGTAGCCCTTCCCTTCTTCCCAACCTTGACAAAGTCATTACAAGACTGCTATGCGTCATTTGCAGCTGTCACCCACAATTTTTCCTTGAACATCATCTCTTCAGGCTTCCGTTCAGCCTCTGTAAGCTAAGCAGTTTGTTTGGTGATTTATCAAGTCTGTGCATCACCCATTCCAATCAGACTTGCTAGATTTCATGCAGACATAAAACACATCCACAGAAGTCTGTGCATCACCCATTCCAATCAGATTGTTGCTAGATTCCTTGGAATTGGTGCCTCACAATAGCCCTTTCCTTCTTTCCCAACCCTGACAAAACTCATTACAAGACTGCTATACCACCTGCGCAACTGTCACCCACAATTTTTCCTTGAACATCAGGCTTCCATTCAGCCTGTCAGCTGAGCAGTCAGTTTGCTAATTTATCAAGTCTGTGCTTCACCCATTCCAATCAGCTTGTTGCTAGATTTCATGCAGGCATACAACACATCCACAGAAGAATATGCTAAACAAGACATGCTCAATTACAGAATTCCTAGCAGCTGACTCTTAAGATGAGTTTGCCTCACTGATGAAGGTATCCAGTTTGGACACCTCAGGAAAACTGGGCAACCCTTGAAAATAATTGGCCATGGAGGCATCAAGACAAAAATGGCAGATGTGGCAAGGAATGAGATGATAGATCTGAAGCCTAGAGGCCAAGGAGGAATAGTAATAATATTCCCAATAATCCCAGTAACCCAGCGAGATTTGGTCCATTTCATTCAAGTCTATTGTACTGATAGTTAATAAACCAATATTTTATTGTATTTGCATTTTATCTTACACAGCTAGTATTTCATGAAATAATGCATAAATTGGTCTATCTTTATGTACCTGATTTCTCTGAAGGAACCCTAATGCCTTCAGGAGGGGAAGAACAGTTTATACCGTTTGGTTGAGGGATGCAGCTGAACATGACTCCTAATTATATGTGTTCATGAAGCTAACAGACATTGAATTTGGGGCATCAAAAATCTTTTAAACCTTTAAGCCTTAATACAACAAAATACCAGTTCAGTTTATATGTTTGAAATTTCATTGATAATCTTCCTTCACATAAAAATATTAGCATTGAAAATATAAAAAATAGAAGCCTGTTACTATCTGTGATTTGTTTCACAATAATTTCACTTTGTTTTCAAAAAGGTTTTAGTGAACTTCCTTTGAACATTTGGATTATCTTAAACCAGTAGTTAAAATGGAAAGCCACTTTCATTTTAGAATCTTTATTCCTGGCAACAAATGATGCCGAAGTGTTTTTGAAGCACCTGGGATAATCCCATCTTTGAATTATGACTTTCCTGTTTGGAACAATATTCAGATCTAATTTATTTATATTCAGATATAAATAAATTAGGGCTATCTTGTCTCTCTTATTCCTCCAACAGTTAGATCCTATTCATTTATCTTCAGTCTACAAAACAAAAATAAAATGTCCTCTATTGTGTTCAGACTTATATAAGCAATATGTACTTGTGGTGCCTTCAAATGTGGTTAGCTAGTTTATGGTTCAACATGTTGTTGAATATAGCCTTAGATTAATACTCTCTTTATATTTTTAGCTCCAGTTTTACTTCTAATCTCTTAATCAGGAAATAAATTTTGCCTAACAGTAGACTTAGACAGCGAGAATGGAAAAAACTGAAATTAAAATTAAAAATTATATACAGGTAGTCCTCAATTTGAGCCCAGAATTTATGTTGCTAAGTGAAAAATTTGTTAAGTGAGTTTTGCCCCATTTTACGACATTTCATGTCACATTTGTTAAGTGAATCACCACAGTTATTAAGTTAGTAACCTGGTTGTTAAGTGAATCTGGCTTCCCCATTGACTTTGCTCGTCAGAATGTCCCAAAAGATGATCACATGAATCAGGACACTGCAACTGTCATAAATATGAACCAGTTGCCAAGCATCTGAATTTTGATCACATGCTCATGGGGATGCTGGAAAGGTAACTGAAAAACGGTCATAAGTCACTTTTTTCAGTGCCATTATAACTCGAATGGTCACTTAAATGAACTGTTGTAGGTCAAGAACTACCTGTATAAGCTTAAAAGAGATATTAGTATGCTCAGAAATACAAAGAAATTCTTGAAGCCGGCAAGTGGTGCCTTAGGATGAACTCCCGCTGCATGCTCAGCAGTTATAGAAAGCCACATGCCCGCTGGGGGAGAAAAAATGGGATGGTGCACAGTAGCTTAAAAGGAGGGTGGCTAATCTGCACTTTGTGTTGTGTGAACTTAGCCTCTACAGTTAGTTTATTTGGTGTATTGTCAACCTAATCAGGTTAATTCAGTAAAACATGAGTAAGCGCAGCATAGATTAGTACATTGGGGCTTTAATTGTAGCCATGTATTCTGCCCTGCCCTGTTTTGCTTTCTGCAGATGAAGCTGAAAGGTCACTCTAAACTTCATAGCTATCAAGTAAAAGGCACCTGGGAGATTTGCTTATGCTCTATTCCTAAAGTCAACAGTTGTCACAGCTACTGAAAATTAAATAAACCGGCACATAAAATGATACGGTTGAAATACAGAAACTAAAGATCAGAAAATCCACAGTTGTTTGCTATTCAAAAAGCAATGTCGGTGATAAAAAAAAAAAACCACTCTGCAATTTCCTAGCTTTCATCACCTCATTTGTTTCCTGTGATTGGGAATACAGTAAATTGTTTTGATGGGATAATGTAACTTTCAGCATTACTGACTTGGATTGGCTTGACTTGTCAAAACATGCTCCTCGAATCGAGAAACCAGATCTTGGGTTTGCACATTACAAACATCCTGGTTTGCACTAAGTATAGTTGCTTGGAGACCACACATGTTGTTCTGAAAATAACTGACTTTCCTCTGACATTTCAAAGGAAAACTTCCTTAACTTCTTATGTAATAGACCGGGTGGGTGGGAGTTGATTCACTTTTGCAGTTACAATTATGCATTCCACTCGCTGATTGTAGCTCTCCCAACTGTATTTTCATACATTCATTCTCAAGGGAATAAGGATTAAAATAACTGATAAATGTTGTTTTGGATTCCTGGACGGTTAGCTTTTGCAATATTTAAGAGAAAAATACACCCTGTCTTTGTACTAAAAACAAAATCTAAAATGATGTACCTATGTAGCTAGCTGGATATTAATTCAATAAAAAATACAGTTCATCCAAAACAGTACAATAGATATAGTAAATACAGGTTACCGTATATACTCGAATATAAGCCGAGTTTTTCAGCCCGTTTTTCAGGCTGAAAAATGCCCCCTCGGCTTATATTCGGGTCATGAAAAAAAATGGCTTTTTCCCTGCAACTGGCTCCCAAGGCTTGCTAGGGGCATGAGGGGGGTGCCTAGCAAGACTCTCTGCAGCCCCCTGGAAGCAAAAACGGGCTGGGGGGGGCTTAAAGGGAGAAAGAAACAAAGAAATCCTCACGTTTAGGGAGATCCCATGTGCACTGACCTTGAGTTGAGAGCTGATTGTAATTGGCTGCTAGCTAGCCTTCTTGTAATTGGCTGCTAGCTAGTGGGTTCTCCCAGCTTGGCTGCCTCAGGAATTCTGGGAGTTGAAGTCCACAGGTTGTAAAAGGGCCACATTTGCCCAGCCCTGGTATCTCTTAACAGAGGCTTCAACTTGCCTGAAATTAGATCAAGCCAGTGACTGGGTGGGCGTGGCTAGCTGGTCATGTGATATATGTGTATAGGGACTACTCAGAGGGCTGAAAAAAGTCATTTCTGACAGGTCCTCACACTTCTGACTGGTTCTCACACTTATGACCATCCTCACATTTATGCCCGTGCAGCATTCTTAAAACCATGTCACTCATTTCACAACTGCTTCTCTTTACCATGGTGACAAGATAGGGCAAAAACGTAAAATGTGAGGACAGTCGTAAGTTCGAGGATTGGTCACAAGTGCGAGGACCAGTCAAAAATAACTTTTTCAGCCCTCTGAGTAGTCCATATGCACAAAAGGACTATCCAGAGGGCTGAAAAAAGTGATTTCTGACAGGTCCTCGCACTTTTGACCAGTCTTTTTTTATTTTGAAATTTATCAGTAGCCGCTGCAT
The DNA here is from genome assembly GCA_012654045.1 of Ptyas mucosa. Lineage (NCBI taxonomy): Eukaryota > Metazoa > Chordata > Lepidosauria > Squamata > Colubridae > Ptyas > Ptyas mucosa. The sequence continues at coordinate 43,528,546 of WNWU01000006.1, read as the reverse complement.
TTCCCACCCCCGGCTTATACTCGAGTCAATGAGTTTTCCCAGTTTTGGGGGGTAAAATTGGGGGGGTCGGCTTATATTCGGGTCGGCTTATACTCGAGTATATACGGTATATATAAAAGGTTGAGTGATTATTTAGTTAGATCCTTAAACCAACATGAGATATATTCACTATAGTTCTTTTGTACTACTCTTTCCCAAATAGGTGCCCTGCAAATTTATGACAACTATATCTCCCAGAATTTCCAGCTTCTCTGTGGTTATATTTCTGTAACATTTGTTGTGAATACTTCAAACATGAATTGGCATATGGTATATATGAAAGAAGCATAAATGACACAGGAAATTAAAACCACTGCACATAGATCAAACTTGGAAAACATACGCTAAATGCAACTAAAACTTCATTTTGATTAATAGCTCTCAGAAACGTAGGTATCTACAATGTCAAATGCACAGGCTACTTGAAACATACAAAGTAGTGGAATGTTCTTGATATAGCAAATGCTATAAACTGAAATTGAGAATTTGACAGGCTATGTGGTCTTAAAATAAAGATGAGTGAGAAACTTGCCATGATTATTTTTCAACTGCTACATGTAGACAAAAATTCAATTAACATTAGAAGTTTGACTTGGAAGTTTGGAAAAAAATGCATGACTAAATTCTTGTGTCTTTATGGAGAGAATAATATCTGTGTTTCCATTATGTAGCTTTCCATTTTCTCAGACATGCTTCAATATTTTATATTTATGACATGTAAGACTCTTCTGCAAAAAATGAAATCCCACACCAAATCCTACAGCAGCATTCTAAAATAGATACATGTAATAAATACTAATTTCTTGCTTTCCATTTTTTAGGCCAATGTAATCCCATTTCTTTGTGCAGTTAACAGCCTGTAATCCAAATAATAAAAAACTGCTGCATAAAATCTACTTGAAGTTTTCAAACTTCTGAACTCAATAATATTGGCAAGAACTACAATTCCACAAAAAATATTTTGACAAGGCTTTCCCCCCCCCCCCTTTATCAGTCAGAAATTTACATACTGAAATAACAGTGCCTCTCAAGTCAACTTTCCTCTTAGTTTTTCCTTACAAATATCTGAAACAAAATAACTTCTCTATCATTTCTTCTAGCTTCTGCTGATTTTATGGTCATTTTTAAGAGACTCATTAATCGCATAGCTCAAAGTGTGCTACAAATGGAACATATTTACTCTTACTGTCATTTTTGCCTTTATTTGCTTTTGAAATCAAACAGTATGCCACTCTGGTCAATGGTGGAAGGACTGGTCCACATTGAAGGAGACTTCAAGTTGATAAATCCCAAGATGTTCAGATCTTTAAGGATAGTAAAGATGACTTTGAATTGGACTTAATAAGTGAGTGCAGCCCATGCAGATGAATGGCTGAAAAGATCACCACACTGTTCAGAATTCTAAGACCAATTATAATGCAGTCAAAGTTTATGAACAATTACAGAGCACTCATATAGAAGACACCTCAATGGGTCAAAACAGATAATTAATATACAGTGGGCTATGGACACCCCCAAATTAAGCTAGCTGTAACAGCAAAAACCCTCCTGGCAACAGTTACTGCTTGAGCATCTCATGTTAAGATTATCTTCAGAAGAATTGCCAAATACCACCAGCCTGGTCTTCTAAGAGGAGTTGAACTTCATCCAGAACAGGCCAACATCTTACACACTCACACACACACCCATTATAGACTGTCATCAGTGTTGCTACCTTAGCTGCCTTTAATTCATTGGTTTTTATCCAACCCATCACTAGTGCCAAGTTTTTCTATGGCTTGCCTAGAAAAAGTATAGCACTACAAATGCTGATATATCTGGGTGACTTTTTCTAGACTTGGAAATTAAGCAGGATTGGTCTTGGTAAGTATTTGGATGGGAATCTTTCAGATAATGAAAACTCTGGAAATAAAATCTCATCCTGGAAGAAGACAATGGTAAACTATTTTCATATTGTTTCCAATAAAAGATATCAAGAGTTTCATGAGTTTGCCAAGAGTTGAGCTCAACTTGAGGAAAATTTTAAGATTTACTATTTATACTAGCCAGAGAATATCTGAGAGACCTGGTTTGCTCTTGCTACTAAACTAGTTTTGGTCTTGATATGATCTTTCTACCATATGAAATGCTGTTGCCCAGAATTCTACCACATCCGGCTGACTAACACCTAGTGTGATTCACAAGATTGCAATGTATGGCTTTCTTTAGGCATATCTTCCAAATGTGCTGGTATTTCCTGCCTCTCTACTCAACTGCTCCTTGCGCTATTACTTAAGGTAGTTATCAGATGGACTTTGGAGCCTTTTACCCTAAGAGTAATGTGATCTATGAAGATGTCATTCAGCTGGCAAGGACAAGTTTCTGCTTTCTTTAAACAGGTCTCCTTTTGTTTATGGCTTTTTAAAACAGGTTGATGTGAATAAGGCAAATGATATGTTCATCTTGCTGAAGGTGAACATATCTGGTCTTGTTAGTACTTGGGTGGGATGTGATTAGAGGAGAGTAATCCTGAATTACAGAACTGAAGGAAAGTATGCGGAGTGACTGGTGTACAAAAACTAGAGTACAGGTTTTAGTTTTCTGTAAAGGAGACTTTTCCAGTCAATTCTATTGTAGGCCTTAGGCTACGGATTTTGGGGATGGTTGAAATTGGTTTGGTTCATAATGCAACTGAGGGGAACATGCCAATCACAATACCTATAACTATAGAGAGCTTCAGTGTTTACTTACCACTTATATTTCACTTTTCTACCAGGAACTCAAGGTAGCCTACATAACACTCCAACCTCTAATTTTATCCTGATACAAAGGTGAGGTTTAGGTGAGATTTTCTGACCTAGAATCACCTGGTGAGCTTCTGTGGCTGAGGATGGACTTGAATCTGAGTCAACATGGTCCTACTCTTACACCTTAATCACTGTACCACACTAGACTTTATTTTCTGGCTTGTTGGTTTCCTTTCTTCTCAAATCCTGTTGAAATACTAGTTTCCTTTTCTCATAACTTCTTCTGAATTTTAGCTGCTATCAGAATCACAGCCTGTTTTGAGTCATAAATACACATACATGCATGCCCATAAATTATGTTGAAAATGCTAATTTCTTAAAAAGATGTTGCTACAGTAATAATTTACTTTAGGATGGATTGCAGCTGGGGGGATTGACCAAATCAAGTGTGAAACAAATATTTTTTTTAAAAAAAGAACACAAATAGAAGAAAGGGAAGGTGATGATTAATTGGTACACTACTCTTAGTATTAGGGAAGCAGGCTGTCCCCATAATTTTTCTAATAGCTACAAAGCAAGATAAGACAGGTGGGAAAATCCAGTTTCCTAGATAAGGAATAGGGAAAAAGCTAAGAATCACAAGATGTTTTGGGGGTATGACGAAGAAATCATGGTCATCTGACAGACAGAAAAGACTGACACAGGTAGAAAAGGGGAAAATGGTCAGAAATGATTGTATTTGCATGGTTTCTGACTCACAGACCAGCCAAGCAAGTGTTTGTTTGCTTAATATATAACCTTGATTATATATGATCACGTGAACTCCCTGCTGTTTACATATGTCCACAACACAATGAGACATTCATTAATATGTTTAATGACATACTTCTTTACTCCCCTCCCTGCTACCCTTGGTATATCCTCCTGACAATATCAAAACTTAAATGTTTCATGGAATAGTTCCATTTTTACTCCCCCTCTTGAAGGCCAAGAGAGGGACATCCAGATTTCTTGGGGCAAACTGTTCCATAGGAATTGGGCACAACATGGAAAACAAGCTTTAGAGGAAGCAATCAGTATTTTGAATTGTACCCAGAAATCTGTTGGCAGCACCAATGTAACACCTACAACCCCTATGTTAATAATTCTTGTAGCTTTCACTCGCAATAGGCAGGTGCTTCATTCTGTCCAGGAGAGCAATCATTTGGTTGGTTTCATCCACCCAATTCCCCTCCCAAAGGAAGACTAACTATTGAAAAATAGTACTCACAACCCTCACGGTTGGCTTCAAAAAGTCATTGAGAGGCCCAAAAGAATCAGGATATTCTCACTACTTGAGTCTTAGTTATGGTCATTATTACATCCACCAAGAGTGTTTCTGTGTCATGTTTAGATCAGAATCCTGAACAAAAGGAATCCCAATAAGACACTTAACAGAGTGTTCTTCATTTAAGGCATTTTATGTGAACTTAGGTTGTCTAGGCAGTTTATGATCAGGAAAGAATGGACATTCATCCAGAATCCACATTCCTTTGTGAGCAGCACTGAAGCCAGTTTGACTGGCTTCAGAGTGTGATTGCTAATTATAAAGCCCTATATGACATAGGACCGGGCTCTTTATGGGACCTCCTGGTATCTGCCCCGCTGGTTCTAGGTGGCAGGATTGGCCCATTCTGTTGATTAATTAAACAATGCCACCTGTATGAACCCTGAGAGTAGCAGCACCTGCCTTCTGGAAAGAGGTCCCCCCAAGATCCAAATGGCCCCCAGCTTGCTGGTGTTTCAGAGTCCTCAGGCCTTTGGTGAGAGTGATTGAAGCCCTGCTTTTCCTTTGTTCCCATCCATTTTTCTCATTTCTGCCATTTTTATTCTTTTGTTGTTGTTTTCCTTATATTTAAATAACCATTTGTAAACTGCCCAGAGATTATGACAATTGAGAGGCATATAAATTTAATATATCAGCAGCGTCTTCACCATCTCTTTTGTATTTTTTTTTTAAAAGAAACATGCTTTTCTTCCAAAATGTGGAAATTATGATCGTCAAATGCCTTCCCAGCTTGTCAGGAATCTTCTCTTCTTACCTCTCCTGTTATGTGATTGGCAAACTATTGTAACCTGCAGCTTGCCACTTGGCTTATTTTGATCTGTTGTCATGAGCAATACTGAAAACATCATACCATTGCAATGAGGTCAAGGGCTCAAACAACACGATAAAAAGTTTTATTGGACACACTAAAATAATGGAATATGAACCTAGCAGTGACAGTATTGTGTTTATCTTATAAATATTGCGATAGAAGGGGAGGCAGGGCAAGAGCTTGGCATACAATCTAAACAATTAGAACTAAGGTTAATGGCCTAATTGTGAGACAGTGAGGGAGTGGTAAGAACTGTACAGCCCTGTTCTACAGCAAGATGTCAAACAAGGAAATAGTGTCCCGACAAAAAAAACTAATTGCAAAACTATACTGTAATCTAGAAAGGCAGCAAATTTCCAGGCAATTAAAAAAAAGAAATCCCTGACCCCGAATAACATCCCTTTCCCCTCTTGTGTCTTATGGCATGTCAAAAGGTATCACGGGGTATGACATTAGCCAACTGCAAAAGGCTGCTAGTTCTTCATTTCCTCTCCTTTGCAGCTATGGGTATTTTTAAGATGAGGCTTTTATGCAATTATCCTGTCCTAGACTCAGAACTTCCTGTGGGACAGAGAAATGCTGCCTTCCAGATGTAGTTTTCTCAGGTTTTTCTATCTCTTCTTTCATCTGTTTTGTTTCTGCAGTTTAAGGGGAAAAGATGAAATTGCTGCATAGTGCTTTCACTGGGGGTAACACGCTCTCTAGAAGCATCTTCTGGGTATTGTTTGCAGGATACATTTGTCACCTGGGTTGGGGAATGACTGTGTGTGCACTGCCACTACTCTGTCCCATGCAGTTTCCTAACCACAGTCATTGGTTTCCTGAGACAAAGCATCAGGTTTTGCACTCACCATAATTTGAAAGTATAGCAGTTGTTGATTCTGGTTAATTTAGTATCGTGGGAAATGGCAGCTGCTCCAGAATTGGATGACATGCTTAACCACAAGGAAACCACCAACCATGATTAAGGAGACTCAAGACATAGAGAAAGATGGCAACAAGCATCTTCTCAGTAACCAAGCAGAGCCAGTTCCACAACTGACCTTGGACATAAAGATCATGCTGGGGGAAATCTTTCTGTATTAAATACTTAGAATAAGCTCTATTTGCTATAGAAAAGTGATTTGTATTTGAAATAAAAATGATAAATTTAATATAAAATATTTTTAAGTGTAACATTTTAATTGGGAGCTAGTTTGGTGTAGTGCAGGGCTGTCAAACTCCCGGCCTGTGGGTCTAATGCGTCACACGTTGGCCATGCCCACTCCTGGTTAATGAATGGCAAAAAAGTCCTGATATGTCATGTGATGCCACCGTGACGACATGAGTTTGACATCCCTGGTGTAGTGGTTAAGGCACCAGGCTAGAACTAGGCGACTGTGAGTTTTAGACCTGCCTAAAACCAGCTGGGTGACTTTGGGCAGTAACTCTCTCAGCCCTTGGAAGAAGGCAACGGCAAACCACTTATGAAAAATCTTGGCAAGTAAACTGCAGGGACTTGTCCCAGCAGTTACCAGGAGTAGAAACACAAAACAAAAAATTGACTCAAAGGTCCCCACCAAAAAAATAATTGTTGCAATGATATAAAGAAAAAGTTGCTTTGATGATTGCTGAGGCTCACTTGGATTACAACATGCCCATCTCAGCCCAAGAATTGAAAACCGATCCTTTTGTGTTGAGACTTTTAACTGCTGTTTTGGTGAATGGAGATCTGGGGTTTCTGGGTAAATAACACGGGGAGCCCTGGACTTTTGTCTTTCTCACTCTCTTTGTCTAAAGTACTTCTATAACTGGTGCAAGTGTGCATGGAATTTCGAACCTTTAGTTTGCTTTTGCATTTGGGATGTGTTTTTGAGCAAACATACATTTAGGTTTTGGTAGTAAAATTAGGCCACCAGTCACACCTACACGTTGGCTAGGATTACACATCGCACCAAGTAATGTTTTTTGGTCATAGTTGTTGAACAACTGGAGTGGCCTGATTTAAAGCTCATGTAAAATCTTAATAATGGCTTAGACACCATAATAACGTGAGTTCCAACTCTGTCTTCATGAGCAAAGTTCACAATGATATTTTTGTTAAAGGTCTATACTGCCCTGCAGCTATCGTCCATGACAAAGAGCCTTTCACTGGGGCCTCTCATTGCAGCTCATGTCTGGCACCACTCCATCATGCTCTGGGATGTCCAAGAAAAGCACTGCTGTGAAGCACATATTGGTAACACAATTAAATTAATATTGTTCTTGACAGGCTTGTTCACCTTCTTTTTCCCAGGTGAGATAAGGCTACATGACAAGGCCTTTTATCGGCTGCTTCTCTCTATGAACAGCGACAGCCATCTCCTTTTAGTATTCAATTGAAGAATTTTGCAATCACATTGGATGATAAAAATTATACAAGAGAGTAAGTTTCCTTCCTTCTGCCTGCTTTCTGCATGTCACGTGGAGTCAAAATGGAGTCAGAAACTTAAAAGAACTGTTATTATAACTATTATATTACTAATGCTTTAGTAGATGGAAAACTTTTCAAAGAATGCTTTTGTTTATAAGAAGAGATTAATTTTTAAAACGAATATTCATGGATGAAAACAATAATGTGATTAATTACATGAAGTTGACTTGTACACCAACAGTACTCAGGAAACTCCCCTCTGTTGGATATCCCTGTAAACAGTGAAATTTGTTTAACAGGGATTGTTTATAAAGGGAACAGATGCCTCTTAGTGGCCAAAAGAATTACTACCTTAGTTAAACAATGAGTTCAAACTCCAAGCAAAAGGTTTTATTTTGATTTGCAAAATCTCCATGTTTTGATAAAACAATTTTAATCCATCGGTAACTCCTAATTAACACAGTGCAGTAGCTGCACCTGATCCCTTCACTTCCTGTGTGATCCACTTTAAGACCATGCTGCCAAGTCTCCTACCAGTGTATTTCTGAGGTGGTTGGTAGTGGTAGAAAATGCCTTCTTCCACAGAGACAATAAGAAAAATATAAAACGCTAGTTATGAACAGACATAAACAGCTTTATTTTATTCCTTGCATTACGAAACCAAAACAGCACTCTAAAGGGATAAATGTAACCCACAGTGGCTATTGAACTTAATGGCAATGAATCTAACTTTGAATCTTGAGCAGTTTGCTCAGAGACAGTAGTTCTTACACAACCAACTGAGCAATTTCCTTAAAGATACTGTATATTACAAAAGCACAATATATATTAAGTCAGACCAAATGTCCTCACTTCCTTGCAAAATGCACAAGGTCTCTGCACAGAGAATAACACAGCTGTGTTTTCCCCCCTTCTCTTTCTGGCATATTGATCTTCCTTCAAAGATTGGAAATTTGTTTTTTCCTAGTCCATCTGAATCCAATCCAGCTCTATTGTCTTGCCCCTGTAAGTCACAGTTCTCACCTAAACAAATCTACTGAGTGATATTCTTGCTGGTGAATCTTGCCAGCCCATCCTTCTTGTCATTGGCTGAGCATGCCAGCTGATCTGTCCTCTTGCATTCTTGTAGCTGCAGGGAGTGGAATCTTAGTGGGTTAGCTAAGAAAGATCCATGTTTTCTTCCTTTTATGTCTTATTTCTTCTCCTTTAACTTGAAAGCTTTGTCCCATATTTCCTTTAACTCCTCAAACTGCCTTCTCCAGGGCTAACATTTTTTTCTACATCTATGTATATGTCTCTTTTTGTGTGTAAAGTCTGAGGCTTCACTTTCACCTCATTTGTAATACTTTTTTAAACTCTGAACTTTATTTCTTCCTTCTGTGTTCCTTGCTGGATCAACTGTCTACAAAGTAATGCCTATTTCTACCTTTGATCTCTACCAAAAGCATCTTATACCTTTGTTAATTTTAGCACCTCAAAGATCCTATTTCCATTGCCCCTGACTCCTTCTGGTTACAAAACTTTGCAACTAGATCCATGCCCACAAGTTCTGCCTTGCTTCTCGTGGCAACTCTGCTAGTTGTAACAGACACAAGAGGTCATTATTCCTTTCTACTTGGTTCTGTAGGACCGTTCTGGGTACCACATTTCCAAAAGGTATTGCCAGGTTGAAGATATGCCTAATGAGGATGGGCAAAATGAATCTGGGATGTCCAGTCAAGAACAAACAAGGCTGAAGGGAGAAAAGATAGCCATGTTTTTTTCAGATTCATAAGAAGAATCTACAGGAAAGATGGCCAACAACTATTTTCTATATGTAATATTGGGCATTATTTGCAGCTATTTAATGTTTAATACATTTACTGATCAGAAAGTGGAACAGTCTTCCTGTAGAAGTTGTGGTGTTAGAAGAAATATCCTTCTGGGTTCAGCTCCAAGTGGAGAAAAAGGCACTGGAAACATGGAGACTGCTTGGAAAGATGGTTTAATGGTGGACACGATTACATGGTTTGAGTTCCTGAACAGAAAAAAAGGGGGGAGATGCTGCGAGTCCCTGGGTTTTATGCCCTCTCTGGCTTTGAACTTCCTGGGGCCCAGAAAGAGTATCCTGATTGGTTGTCAGACTCCCAGGGGTGGGGGTCTTAGCTAGCCTTGCTGGCTGATGTAATCTTCCCAGGTGCCATGTGGTGAGTTTCTGTTGCTAGAATGGGTCCTATTGTGTTGCAGATGATGGTCCATTGACAAGGATGGGAAGGAATTGAGTTTCTTTCTCTGGCCCGTTGACAAAGGGTGGGGGTGGCAAGAAGGTGGGAGCTGCTTCGTCTTTAAAACATGCTTCTCCATTTCTCATCCAAGTGTAGGAAGAAATATCCTTCTGGGTTCAGCTCCAAGTGGGGAAAAAGACCCTGGAAACATGAAGACTGCTTGGAAAGATGGTTTAATGGTGGACAGGATCACATGGTTTGAGTTCCTGAACAGAAAAGGGCCGAGATGCTGCAAGTCCCCGGGTTTTATGCCCTCTCTGGCTTTGAACTTCCTGGGGCCCCGAAAGAGTATCCTGATTGGTTGTCAGACTCCCAGGGGTGGGGGTCTTAGCTAGCCTTGCTGGCTGATCTAATTTTCCCAGATGCCATGTGGTGAGTTTCTGTTGCTAAATGGGTCCTATTGTATTAGTTTCTGTTGCTAGATGGGTCCTATTGTGTTGCAGTTGATGGTCCATTGACAAAGATTGAGTTTCTGCCTCTGGCCCATTGACAAAGGGTGGGGGCAGGAAGATGGGAGCTGCTTTGTCTTTAAAACATGCTTCTCCGTTTCTCATCCAGGGAAACATAATATTCTGCCTTTTTAATATTTCCTAAAATATTTCATTCTTCTAGGAAAGGGGTGGATGCTAACTTCCTACAGTGAGTTCGCCATCTTTCAAGTTTTTAAGAAGATACCAGAAAGCTGCCTTATGGATGGACTGATTAGTTTTCCTGCACATTGCCGAGATTAGAATAGATAGTTTTTATGTTCTATGATTGCTATTTTTGTGTAGATAACCATTTCTTTCTTTAGGCTGCAATCCTCCCCATTCCGGATATCTAAGTTCCTTCAAGGTCAGCAGGCATTGCTTTAATTTCATGCTCAAACTTGACAAAAACATATTCATTTTCTGCAGCAAAGTTGGCTTCTTCTGTTGATTTCTCTTCCCAACCCTTCACTGGGATCACATGATTGCCCTTTCATTATGTTTTTACAAACTCTTTCCAGTTAGGTTCTCCTAGCATGAAATTCTATTTATCATTGCTCTGGTTCACTAAATGTGGTTTTGAGGTTACAGACACACACTTGCCCATACTTAACTCTAGGTTTGCTTAATGTAAAAAAAAATGTCCAGCTTTATAGATCATTTTCCCCCAAAGTCACTAAAGGACTAGCGCTGACACGATAGCAATCTTCCAATATCTAAGGGGCTGCCAGAAAGAAGAGGACTTCCGAAGAAAGAAGAGGACTTCCTATCTTCCAAAGGACTTGAAGGCAGGACAAGAAGTAACAGATGGAAACTTAATCAAGGAGAGATCCAACCTAGAACTAAGGAAAAATTTCCTAACAGTCAGAACAATCAACCAGTGGAAAAGCTTCCCTCCAGAAACGCTGGAGTTTCTAAGAAGAGATTGGACAGCCATATATATATATATATATATATATATATATATATATATATATA
>WNWU01000006.1:43504835-43517532 GCA_012654045.1 Ptyas mucosa | reverse complement strand
ACACACACACACACACACACACACACACACACACACACACACACATATATATATATATATATATATATATATACATACATACACACACACACACACACACACACACACGTCTGGAATTGTATAGGGTCTCCTGCTTGGGCAGGCAGTTGGACTGGAAGACCTCAAAGGTTCCTTCCAATTCTGCTATTCTCTTAAGTAATTAAAGCGACGCATTAGAGGTGGTGTAAGAAAAACAAACAAACAAACAAACAATAAAGCAAGCACGCTGTAAAAATTAATGACGAATCACAAGGCAGCGCGTTCGACGAAAACGCTATTTTCAAAAATACGCTCAGGCGGGGAAAGCTTTGAAATATCGACCCGTCAGATATCCACCGTCTCTCGGTTTTGCTCATTCTCCAAAGAGCCTTTTAACCCTCGGTTCTATCAAATCGACTCTATCTCAGTCTCCTCCCCAACCTCCCCCTCCCCAACAAAAAAAAAAAAGCACCTATCAGTGGTGGGAGTCGTTCTTCAGGACACGCCCTTCTCTCTCCCGGCCAATTAGGCTTTACGGCTGCGAGTAGAATGTTGTGATTCATAGGTGTTCTTTAAAGGCGGGGAAGCGCCCGGGCGGCAATTGCGCGATTTGAGTTGCGGTGTTGCTAGGCTACGGGGCTTCCCTGCAACACAACTCCACTTGGGACTGGCGTCTGGAGAGCAAGAAGAGACGGGAGGTGACAGGCGCTCTTCCTCCACTGCCCCCCATTCCCCCATCAACCCTTTCCTTCCCCCTCTAGTATTCAGCCTAGGGAGAAGCAGGCGGTTCTCCAGCCATGAGCAACGAGCAGGTGAGGGAGGGAAAGGGGGTGCCCTCCTGCCGATTTGCGCCACGCTATAAGGGTTCCCCTTCTCCCGCTGCGTCTCAAATACAATCCTCAGGGTCGTCACCCCCCCCCCCCCCCCCGGCTTTTTCCTGCCTCCGAACCGCTCTCGGGATCCGAGGAGGAGAGGCTCTGGGGAAGAAAGCTTAACCTCTTCCAGATGTTTAGCACTGCAGTTTTCCAACTGCTCTGGGCAGTTGGCCAAAGACTGTGACAAGTTGCAATCCAGAACATCTGCTTGCCTGCAATGACTTTTCACCCGATCCAGGGGTCTATAAAAGGAGATTCTCCAAGGCTTGAAGGTGCCCAATGTGGGTTTTGATACCTTGGTTTTATGCCACCAAGCATTATTTTGGTGTGGTAGAAAAGTGTGCGATGAATAACTAATGGTGATAAAGCAATAGCCAAGTGTTGTTGCCTATTAGATTTATTTTATTTATTTATTTTATCAAATTTATATGCCACCTTTCTCCTGTAGAACTCGGGGCGGCTCACAGAATAGAAACAATATAACAATAAAAATAGTGCTAAAACAAGCAAATTTAAAAACCCCAGAACAATTAAAACCTCACGGCAGATCAGGGAATTTGCTGAAAAAGTCATGTCTTCAGGTCGGCGCGGAAAGTGCGGAGGTCGGGGGCCGTCCAGAGCCTGGTGGGTAAACCATTCCAGAGGGTCGGTGCGACCACAGAGAATGTCCTCATCCTGGGGGCCTCCAGCCAACATTGTTTGGCCTACGGCACCCGAAGGAGGGCAGTCCTATGTGAGCGCACTGGGCGGTGGGAGGCCGGTAGGAGGTGGTCTTGCAACTACCCCGGGCCCATGCCATGATTGTCAAGCTCCTAAGAGCAGAAGCCATTCTAAAAAGTTGACAGTTGATTTTTCAGATGGCCCATTTTTCTTACCTTGAAATCTTTATTACTGCTTTCTTCTCCCTGATATACACCCTCATTTCACTGCAGAATTAGGAAGCATTGCACAATTTCCTCTACTATCTTCAGGAGTCCACATGTTGTGCTGTGAATTCAGCTTTGATTGGTAGGTAGTATGTTCCCCTTAGTGGTAAAGGGTTTTCCACTTAACCAAGAATAGTCCCTGAAGCATCTCCATGTAAGCTTAAATTTTGGTGTGCAAGCTGTAGGGGCTCCCTTTGTTCTACTGGGAAACTCTGAGCATCCGAGACCAAGCCAAGTCCAAAACATAGAAATAAAACAACAGAGATTCAGCAGAGATTAACACCAAGATTAATGCTGGATCCAAAAATCAACACTTCCCTGAGAGGGAAAGCCAATAATATATAAAAAGAGAGCAGCCCCATTCCCTTCTAGCATTGATATTACCTAGTTGGGTAATAAAACATCTGCAAGAAAATTATCAAGCTTAAGGAGCAGCAAGGGCCCCACAGGAAAAAAAGAAAGCTCAAATATAAATTATTTTAGGAAGTGAAGCTGAGAATCAATTGCTTATATCAAGGAAAGTGTGCTCTGTTGCTGGTGGAATATAGATTAAAAAAACGGAACACGATTTAGCCTCTTGGGTTTAGGCCATTAAAATGAAGACAACTAGTTGCCATATAAAGTGCTTGGAAACAAAAAAAAATATTGTTTGTCCTGAAAAAAACCCACACCAGGTGACTTGTGGGCACATTTTATGCAGGACTGGGTGTATTTTTCATAGCAAATCATAAATAGAGCAACTATGAAGAATGACCTCTGGGTAATGGGTGGCAAAGTTGCCATGGGATCATGTAAACTTGAAGTAAATTTTTAAATCTTGTTTTTAATTGTCAGCATCTAAAACTGACTGCCTATTGCTGTATTGCTACTTACTTAATTGCAACTCACCCCTGGCCAAAACATCAGGTTGTTACTTCCCACTCCTCACTTTTTACTCCTAATTTGCTTCAATGATGTCTTACTTGAAATAAATTTGAGACTAGTTATTTTATTTAGTATAATTGTAAAAGTGAAAGACATATAAATGATTTTTCCTCCTTGATGTAAGCTAATATTTAAATATGTTAAAAATACCCACACATTAGAAACTAAAAACCAGGAAGAGGCTATAAGATAAGCATCTCCTTAGAAGAGTTGCCTTTTAGTGGGAATTGAAGTTGGAATGGATGCATATGTTAAGTTTCAACAGTAGAGGGCAGTCTTTCCCCAATGTAGTCCCAAATGCCTTAGCCCAATGGTTTTATTCTTTAATATTATATTAGAATATGCAGGCATTATTTTTTTCCTTTTCTTTTGAAGTCATGATTTTTGGGGGTGGGTGCTGTTTCGTGTAGAATAAATAGACTGGATTAATTTTTTTTGAAATGCTTTTTTACCCCTTTCCTCTGTGACATTTACTTAAATATGCATGCTGTTTGAGGAAGGAGCAGGTGGTGTAGCCATATTTGTTGAAGGAGACTTTCATATATTTGTCTCATTAGTGGGAAGTTGATTTCAGGATGACGTCCTTGAGGAAAACAAAAAATGCAGCCAGAGCCCTTTAAAGTCATGCATTTAAAAGGAATCTAATCCTCTGTGCAGCTGTTCATATAATTTTTGAATTAGTTTCTGAAATGTAAACTTAAGCAGATAGTTTGTAAGGAGGGGTGTTGTTGTCCTCACAGGATCTTCATGTGCCAGAGTCTTTTTCCAAATAGTGTGGAAGCAAGTTATCAAAATGGGATGAATTTTGGAGTCAGGAAATCCAAATAGATTTTCTTCGAATGCACTTAATAGACAATGCTAGTCTACAGTCGACATCATTTTTCATAAAAGCACTTGCTATGTTGTTAGAAAACAGCTTTTGATCCCATCCTATTAATCCAGATATTCCTCTCCCCAATGACAACTTGTGAAGTAGACCAGCGGTCCCCAACCTTTTTGGCACAAGGGACCGGTTTTGTGGAAGGCGATTTTTCCATGGACTGGGGGAGGGGAGGAGGAGCGTGCAACCTAGATCCCACACATGGACAGTTCACAGTAGTCTTTACACTCCTATGAGAATCTAATGCCTGGTGATCTGAGGTGGTGCTGAGGTGGAGATACTAGCGCTGGGGAACAGCTGCAAATACAGATGAAGCTGCGCTCGCCCGCTGCTCAACTCCAGCTGTGTGGCCCAGTTCCTAACAGTCCGTGGCCCAGGGGTTGGGAACCCTAATGTATTGAATACATTGAATACCTTTTCTTAGTCCAATGAAGTAAGGATGCACTAGGTGGTTCTTTGGATCAGATTCCGGCAAATTGGTGTCCTCCAGATAACTGGAACCACAACATTCCATGTGCTTCACCCTGCTTGGCCAACAGCAAGGAGTTCTGGGGGTAGTTGCTTTACTACTGGATGTTGGAACTAATGTTGAGTTCCCCACTCCAAGAGTGGATAGAATTCTGACAAGGAGAGGGGATGGGATCAGACAGTGGATCCTGTGTTATGGCTCCAGGCACCTCAATGGGCAAGTGTTTCTGAGTCTGGAAGCCTATGAAAGCTCTAGAACAGGGGGTCTCCAACCTTGGCAACTTTAAGACTTGTGGACTTCAACTCTCAGAATTCCTCAGCCAGCTTTGAGGAATTCTGGGAATTGAAGTCAGTGGTGGAATTCAAATGTTTAAACTATCAGTTCTGTGGTCGTGGCTTGGTGGTCGTGGCTTGGTGGCATGGCAGGGGAAGGATACTGCAAAATCCCCATTCCCTACCCACTCCTGGGGAAAGGATATTTCAAAATCTCCATTCCCACCCCATTCTGGCACCAGCCAGAGGTGGTATTTGCCGGTTCTATGAACTGCTTAAAATTTCTGCTACTGGTTCTCCAGAACCTGTCAGAACCTGCTGAATAGCACCCCTGGTTGAAGTCCACAAGTCTTAAAGTTGCTAAGGTTGGAGACCCTGCTGTAGAAGAAGGAAAGCTGGGACTGGGCAGAACCCAAGGGGGAAAGATTGAAAATTCAAACAACCCCAAATCCATCCCAGTCCCCTACCTTGCCCCCAAGCACTTTATGCCTATGATTGATTTTGCTAATTAGTTGCCTTGTTACACAGTGCTTGTGATATGTTTTTTTATTGTGTAAATTGCTGGAACTGTTTATCTGGAATGCAGTTTGTATTGAGCACTCACATCTATCTCTGTGGACCCCAGAGAAAAGAGAGGACTTTGTTTAAAATTTGCATTTGATGAACTGATTGTTACTCAGTTGGGTCTTCCAAAATTGAATGATTTATAAATTAGCAGTTCCTAACCAGCAGAAGGGTCCCAGGATTAAGTTTAAATAGAGAGGATTCTCACACGCAAAATGCTTACAAAGCAACAATCCTGCCAAGCATGTTAAAAAAAAATATTTTGGTTCCTTTTTTTAATGGTTGGTTTAAATTGATCACTTTCATAAATTACTTAACTCACATCGGTGTAAAATTGGCTACTATCATAGAAGCAACAAAGTGTGAGGTTTCTGTGTATCTTTGCTATGATGTAATGGTAATATATACAGGTAGTTCTTGACTTACGACCACAATTGAACCCAAAATTTCTGTTGTTAAGTGAGACCTTTGTTAAGTGGGTTTTGCCTCATTTTATGACCTTTGATAAGTTGATAAGTTAGTAACATGGTTGTTAAGTGAATCTGACTTCCCTACTGATTTTGCTTGTCAAAACTTTACAAAAGGTGATCACATGACTTTGGGAAACAGCAACGGTCATAAGTATGAACCAGTTGCCAAGCATCTGAATTTTGACCACATGATCATGAGGATGCTACAAAGGTCATAAATGTGAAAAATGGTCATACATCACTTTTTCAGTGCTGTTGTAACTTTGAACGGTCACTAAATGAACTGTTGTAGGTCAAGGTCTACCTGTAATGGACCCTGCCTGCGTCCATTATATAGTCCATTGGACTGGGGCATTACATGTGCCAAGGGCCCGGCCTCCTGGCTTTATTATTAACAGTGAGATGTCTTGTACAGTATATACTCAAAGACATTTTAATGTTTTTTAGTGTTTTCATGGTAAAAATTTTATTGTTTTAAAATGTTTATAAGATTTTAATTGTAATATATGTTTTTCAATTATGAGCTACCCAGAGTCCTTTGCTGAGATGGGTTACAAACATCTGGATTTTTGCAGCCCAGATCTGGTTGTTCCAAGTTTATAGAAAGTGGAGCAGGTATTTCCGCTGTTCCCTGAATATAGGGAAAAAGATGGAGCGGTGCAGAGCATGTCATCAGTACTAGTACAAGCCTATCTATGTTTATTCAGAAAAAGTGTCTTAATGGAATTTACTGTCTAATAATTGTGGTCTGCACTACATTTTAAAGTTTCAGATTGAGAAATAAACGTGTGTGTTTTGTTCTCTCTACTGTTTTGATCCTCTTACAGCCCAAGCCGCCCAACAAAGGCAAGTTGGAAAATATTACAACAAAACTTTTTCCACAAGCGGATAAGGTATTTATACATACTGTATAGATAGCTAATCACTTTAAACCATGCAAATCATGAGCATTACTGTTCTACTATGATGCACATTAACATTGCTAATCTACTCACTACGTTTCTATTCTTGACTATCCTCCGTGAACTATCAATTAAGTCAACAAGGTTCTTCCCATATTCTACCCTAACAACAATCTTGTAATGCAGCCTAGGATGGTTGTTGGTCAGCCAGCAGTATGCTTACTAGCATCTTCCTGGTGAAAGATGCCCTTACCCAATGAAAAACAATAGTAATGACTGATAAGATATCTACCCCGCAAACAAACATTTGTACTTGACGGAAAATTCAAAATGGTTCCAGTGTTTTCTTCCTTTGCTAAGTGAGAAAGTGCATTCACTCCACCTATAGAAAAGAAACTTCAAGCTCTGAATTGTACTTGTAGTCCTGTAGGTGTACTAATTCTACTGTATTTATCGGCAGCCCCATTTGTTATACCTAAAATGTGTGGTGCAACCATTTTAATGAGCGCAGAACTCTTATTTACACATATACACATTTTCCTATCTGTATTAGCCTTGTGTATTTGAAGTTACAGTCTTCATTCAGACATATTGAATTTCTCTGTTATTAAAATATGAATTAAGGTGCAAGTTTAGACATTGGACTACTCATTGTGCAATTAGCAATTGCCTGTGATTGTAACTTGGTCAGAACCTAATCAGTGTAAATTTTTGTGAAGAGAGCTACCTACTTTATAAAATTGGTCTCGTAAGATCTTTAACATCTAGATTCAACACATTAAATATTAAAATAATTATCCCCCCCTTTTTTTTACCCACTAAGTTATGAAGTTTCTTTGCAAAACTTTGGAAAAGATTTTACCAAGCAGAAATCCTGGCTATCTTTTCAGATCAGCTGTAAACCATTGTGGCATCAGAACCTGCCTTCATTCCATCTGCGGCAAGATCAGGACACTCACGTTCCAGAGCAGTTCATGATAAAGAATGAGCTGACACCGGGTAAGAATAAACCTGGATGTTTAGAATGGAGGTGAAGTTGTATAAAACCCAAAATTATTCATAAAATGTCACTCATGATTTCTTCTCTCTGTGAGGGAAACTAGAAATCTTGTTGAGCATTGAGGATTTACCTTTCTTCTCTTTGTTTTTCTTCCGTAGAGGAGAGCATTACCATATCTGGGCTGCAGACATCTGGATGACCACCAGATAGGACGAAAGAGATGACAAATCTTTGCTGCCATCTAATGGCCATCTTATTTTTGCAGCCCAAATATGGTGGCCCTTCTCTTGCAACATTTCATGGATGAAGACTGAATGGGCTGGTTGGGCTTTCAAAGAACTGTGTGGCGATGAGGCTGAATAGTTTGTGTAGGAAGGAATTGGACGAGGCACAACAAATGGCTGAGCTCTCAGGCAAGCTTGTATGGCTTTCTTTTCTCTTAGAGAGGCCAGTGCAAATTTGATCATTTAATTAAAGTAATTTAATTTACCATAATTTTTGGACTATAAGACACACCGGTGTATAAGACGCACCAAGATTTCAAAGAGGTAAGCAAGAAAAAAAAAAACATTTTTGCCCTTTCCAGCCCACAGGAGCACTCTGCAGGCCTCCCAAAACCTCTGTGTGCCCAGTTTTTGTGAAAAACAGGCCAGTTTTTTGCAAAAACAGGATAGGCAGAGCTTCAGGAGGCCAAAAATGGCTGTATGGGATGCACCAATATTTCCACCCTCTTTTAGGGGGGAAAAAGTGCGTCTTATACTCCGAAAAGTACGGTACTTACCAGGACAACTAATGTTGCCAAGACCTGACAGTGAAAATCGAAAAAACTCACATCTGTGTGCATTAGTGGTAGTAGTAGTATGTGTTGTGGTGAATAAAACAGAGGAAGTTGTCTGTGGGGGAGAGAAACAAAATAGGGAGGAGAAGGAGAATCTGTAAAGTAGTTTTTCCCGTCTTTGGAAACTTTAAAATGGGTGGACTCCAACTCCCAGAATTTCGAAGTCCTCCTGTTTTAAATTTGCTAAGGTTGGGAACAGTGGCTGAATAGGTTTGCTGAAGACACATTTAACATTTTTATTAACTGGAAGTATAGTTGGTTGTTTAAAAAAAAAGCCCTTCTCATTTATACTCTTTTCTAACCCTAATTTCCTGCTTGGATGATAGAGAATAGGGATCGTCTCTTTCACATCACAGAGTTGTACTTCTGTCCCAGGGAGATTACGACCTCTTCTATGATATTGCTGGGAAGGGCTGTAGGAGGTATAAGGGGGAAAAAACCAGTGGTGAAATCCAATTTTTTTTACTGTGGGTGTGGCTTGGGGGGGCGTGGTGTGGCTTGGGCGTGGCTTGGCGGGCATGGCAGGGGAAGGATACTGCAAAATCTCCATTCCCACCCCACTCCAGGGGAAGGATATTGCAAAATCTCCACTCCCACCCCACTCGGGCCAGCCAGAGGTCGTATTTGCTGATTCTCCAAACTACTCAAAATTTCCGCTACTGGTTCTCCAAACTGCTCAAAATTTCCGCTACCGGTTCTCCAGAACCTGTCGGAACCTGCTAGATTTCACCCCTGGAAAAAGCCCATTCAGACTTCGATATAAAGGCTTGAAGCCTAGTCTCTAGGATCTGAAAGGAGAGCCTTGCTTTGAGATCCTTACCTCATTGTTTATTTGCTTGTTTACTTATTTATTTAAATAATGTAAACAGTTGCCCAATTTGGACAATGTGACAGTTTACAAGAAGGAAATTCAAAATAAAAGAACAATCAATGATAGGCAACCTGGCTTACATTCATATCCTCCCTTGATGGGATTTTTGCTCATCTTGAACCCGGTTCCAGGGGGAATAGCCAAGTTTTTAAAGTCTTCCTAAAGGCCCGAAGGTTTGGGGCTAATAAAATACATGTGGGTAGGTTGGATGTTTCTGTATCTCTCTGTGTGTACTGTATATGCAATTCTAAAGGGCAGATGTTGCTGATACAGGAAAGGCATGCCGTCTGGATCCCATCAGACATCACTGTTAATGAAGGACTTATCCTATGAGTGGGATGGGTAACTGACCTTAAGGATAGGCAGTTTGTCAAATAACAGTTTATGAGCTGTCACCATTTCTGCACAGTTGGAAGCTGTCAGCAAAACTGGACTCTGTCTCCTCCAAGGCTCTATTTACACTGATCTCCACCTTTCCTGGTTCATTGTTATTCTGGCTGCTCCTTGCTCCTCCATCTTCTGACTACAAAAAGATGAAGTCCCTCTTCCTTTCGAATCTGATGGCTCCTTTATCTCTGCTGCCAGCAACATTATTCCTTCCTCTGGTGGAGGAATGAATTTGGTTTGTCTTTAGAGGCCAGGACTTAGGATAACACATGAGTGGAGGTCCCTGGTAGGCAGCTAAGGTTTTCAGAGCTCTTGCTGTTTGTGCGTTTAAGGAAATGGGACATCTGCACCTTGATTTTGTTGATGCAGTTGACAAAACAGACAATTCAGAAAGACAATGAACTACTCTAACTTCCATTCAAAGACGATGAAATTGATTGCACAATTTGATAGGTACATTGCATGTTTGAGCCTCTGCCGACCAACCTCCATAACATCTCTCATTTTTTCCCCATAAGGAGAATATTTGTCTCAGAGACCCAAGAAGCGCAAGGTAGAAGAGATTCCCGAGACCGATCATGGGGCTGGACCGTCCAGTTCAAAAACGAGATCTGGTGTTAAAAAAGATCGGGAAAATTTCAGAAGCGCTCTCGTTAACATCATCATGTAAGTTCTTTTGCAATCTAGGTTTACAAAGCTGCTTCCCGTCCTCATTGGGATACATGCTTATTTTTAAAGCTTCAGTAGCATTTTCTTGCTTTCTGAAAGAAGTCTGAATCAAGATCAGTTTGCCGACGGATGGCTGAAGGTGGATGGTAACAGATTGTCATGTTTGTTTTGTAGGCAACCAGACTACCTTCCAGAATCCTTTTCATTAGAAGAAGTAAAACCTGGCACGTCAGAGGCCACAGCTGCAATAGAAAAAGATATTTTGGTAAATCAGGTCATGATTTCTTGATTGAAAGGGAAGAGAGGGTTGGAACAAACATCATGATTAAACAAAGAGGCAGAATGGAACGTCAGATTCCCTGTTCTCATGTACCTGATACCTGTTTGCATAACTGACATTCCCAAATGTTTTTATTCTTTGGGTTCCAAATCTGCAAAATTTCAGCCAGACGTAATGTGGATTTCCAATGGAACTCACGTTTATATGCCACTGCTGTGCTTTTCTAATTTTGCAGAAATATTACTATTACATTCGCCATGGAATAGATACAGAACATGTGGCCCCAATGGACGACTCGTGGCTGGAAAATGTCTTAGCTCTAGTACCCAAACATCTGAAGGTACTCAGTGAAAGTATCTACAGACTCTCAGATGAAATGAGAGAGGACTATCTTCTTAGTGTAAAGAAAGCAATAGGTACGGAAATCATAACTTATTTGTTATAAACTGAATCAGAAATGCAGGCCTGGTATGATATGTTTTTTTTTACCCAGTTACTTTCATACAATATTCTGGAGACCCCTATGTTTCCTCAGCAGCATAAATTAAAATGTGATGGACCCAAGAAAGTTTTTCACTTCTGGTTTCCACCAGTTTCAAACTATTATTAACCATAATAGCAAAGCATTGGAGGATTAGGATACTCATTTCCTGGAAAATACATTCCCAGAATGTATACCCAGGATCTTTTCTTACATAAGTTTTCTTTCCTCAAGTTTGGAAGTTTGAAAAAAGAATCACAATATTAGCCTATAGAACGATAACTATGAGTAGAGTTATGCGTGCCTTCTAAATGGGTATTATTGTTGATAAAAATCTTGGAGGTAAACTCAGTTAAAATGCATAAACAAATGGAGGTTTTCTTTGGAAAAACTTTCTCAGCTTAAACTTTATTTCTTTGTTGGCAATCCTTACCACTTATTAGGGCACCCTGAGACTTATTTCTAAGTAAACATTAATAGATTGCAGTGTTAGTATTTTTTTTAACTAATGGATTTCATTTCATTTCATTTTGCTACTTCAGCTCTTTTCATAGATACTGTAGTTCTGCAAAACATTCTGAAATCTGCTGTCTTTGTGTCGCATGTTTTCAGTTTTTCCTATATAACACCTTTGAAGTCTTTAAAAATAATTGGTTCAATTCCTTTGGCTGTTTTTATGCTCTGCTGAGCTCATTTGTGTTCTGGTCTGTTTCTTTTAAAACCTTCTTTTAGTTGACTTTGTTTTAAGAGATCCCAGGGAAAAGGAGGAAGCCAAGAAGCAAGTTCTTCCACCTCATCGTCAAGAGTAAGAAAATGCTATTTCAACATCTTAGTCTGCAAAGCATTGTATCACAGGCAAAATACTTGAAGCAGTTGTGTAAGAACGCATTCTTCTGCATAACTAGAATAGGCCTTTTAAAATCCCTCCTTCTTTGAGGGAGATGGTTGGTCCAGAAATGTGAAAAATAAATACATACACACACACACACACACACACACACACACACACATATACATACACATAAAATAAAAACAGGTTATTGTTCACTTGATTCACAGTTGCCTATTCTACTTATCAGGAGATCACCAAGATCTCAAGTGGAATCTTTTTCCGTCCACCTATTTCAGATTGTTTAATCAGAGGTGTGAGGTTAAATCTGGGGTCATTTACATGCATAACATGTTCTGGCATATCCTTGGTCAGCAGGTAGAAATACGATGAAAAACTCAATTTCTGAACAATTTAAGGAAGACTATTGAATCAAAAGATGGTATTGTTGATTGGAAAGAAATATGACAGATTATATTAGACCAAATATCCGATAGCAATAACAACACTGTAATCTGTTTTAATCAACATCAGTCCAAAATAGTAAACTTGGAGCAGTAGCGAGCCTACTGCTTAACTATTGTTATCACCGAAGGCTTAAAGTCCCCATTTAATTACACTTCCATCTAAGTTTAGAAAAAAAACCTGGCCTTCTCTGAAGTCTCACCCACTTGTTAAGTTCAGAGAAACTGTAGACTTTGATGTTGTAAAGGAGAACACAAGACAGTGCCAGCAGGGCAATGCAATTTTCTCCTCTAAGGAATCTTAGACTGTGCTGCAGTGATCAGGTAAGAATTCCTGTTCTAATTCCAGACTGAGTAACACTTTAGTGATTCATACGTCTAGATGCCAATTAACCTTTGATTCAGGTACTTGTAAATAACATGCTCATAAGGCAAAAGTATATAGTTCAGATAAGAAGCAAGCAGCTTTCTCCCAGCACTGAGAATGCTATATGCTTAATTATGATGTTTTCAGAACCTATTAAAAATTCCTTCCTTCCTTCCTTCCTTCCTTCCTTCCTTCCTTCCTTCCTTCCTTC
>WNWU01000006.1:43458655-43496973 GCA_012654045.1 Ptyas mucosa | reverse complement strand
CCTTTCCTTTCCTTTCCTTTCCTTTCCTTTCCTTTCCTTTCCTTTCCGTCTTTTCTCTGCAAAAGAAGCAATCACAAAACTGTTGCAACGGGAAGTGGTCAAATTACATTATTTTGGCCGTTTGTGTCACGCTTTGAATAAATGAATTGTTAACTTTGGAGATGACCTATTGCTGAGACCTGAATCCCATTAATTAAAGAGAAACTGGTATTATGGCTTATTCAACATAGGTGTTAGAATGGGAAACAGACATTATCAAATTGACAGATTTGGAGGGATGAGAAAGGAGGTGTTGTTCTATGTATAATAGAGTTACAGAATCAAAATGTCGAAATATGAATGGTTTTCTTAAAAGCTTGAAAACTGCACTACATCCTATCCCTTTTCATACCATTTGCTCCATTTCCAAGGAAAAGAAGATCTACTAAAGAGAAGTGTAGGCAGCACAGCATCATAATAAACTGCAATGATATCAAAATAATGGAATTGGGTGCTATGGCATTATATAAATGTGGTTGCAATTTGGATCAAAATTTTGAAACAGTTCCATAAGTCATTACATTTGTATGATGTTGCTGTCATCAGCTGTGCTACCATTTGCTCTGCTGTGTTCCTGTTACAATAGGCCTACCTACCTTTCTAAAGGAGAGAAGGGAACAATTATTTTTCAGTTGGTCCAAGATTTCTCTGTAGATGTTGCATGGAAATCAAAGAAGTAAATAAGTAAGGCTTCAATAATGAAATTATTCTCTAGAGAAACAATTGGAACAGCCCATACTTTGCAATATTGTGCACTAGGTCAGGGAGCCAAGTTCCTTTTTTCATGGTTCCTGAAGCAATGCATCTTGAATGTCATTTTTTTTGGCCTCATCTTGGTTTCCTGTGATTCACTCTTGAAAGACCCTAAGGCCTGTCTAGGAGCCCTGAAATATTATTGGGAATTCTTTGTGATTAAGATGTATTTTTCTACTTCATTTGGAAGCATAAAAGATTTAATCATATGTCTCTTTTGATCATCTCTGCTTTCAAATGAGATAGAAAAATACATTCTATCTCCTTCACAGAGCTAGTTTCACATTTAAGACTTGCATTTGATAGTGATGAAACAATCCATGTTTTGAAATAGTAGAGGCTGTTTTGGTCATAACTGCTTGTTTTCTTCTCTTGGGAACGGAATATAAATTTAGAAAAGCATTGTTTATTAGATGGTAATCTGTAATGCTGGTGAATATGGCTTGGTCTTACTCTCTCTCCTTTTTTTGATACCTTCAAATCAGTGTTGATTCCTGGTAACTGTTTGGACAAGTCCCTGCAGTTTTCTTGGCACGATTTCAGAAGTGGTTTCTCATTACCTTCTTCCTAGGGCTGAAAGAAAGTGACTGGCTCAAGGTCACCCAGCTGACTTCATGCCTAACACAAGACTAGAACTTGCAGTCTACTTATTTCTACTTTGGTACCATTAATTCCTACATTAAACTGGCTCTAGTTCTTACACTAACTACCATTTAATTCAAAAGTAATTAAATCAGACAAGGCATATCTGAGCATTACGGTGTTTGTCACATCTCTGGATGGTGCTTCGTTACCCCCACAGTTCAATTTTTTTCTATCTTTAAAATATTAAAAATGCCCAAATCTCATCAAAAGTGAGATCTTGAAACAATTGGGTTTTTGTGTGAGACTTGGTGCAATTTCCTCATGTTTAATTTAAAAAAAATACTTAACCTGAAGAATAGTGCATTAACTGTTTTTGGTCTTCATAAAATTATTCTATTTTATTCTATAATCTAATAAAATGTTTAAAAAGGAAAACAAAATTATTGTTTTTGTTGCTTTATTAGGTTTATTCATTACGATGCAATTTCCAAGTTTTATTGATATTGGATTAAAATGAAGATGATCCTTTTGTTTTATATCCAGCCTTTCAGCTTTTCTGGGATAATCTTTATCCAGTTAGAGAAACTGTTGTTTATAAATAGTTGCACAAAGACCTTGTATTGGAAATATAAATGACAGGTATTTGTTTATAAGAGAGGGGTTGATTTTTTAACTTTAGTGTGTGCCATGGTTGTTATCATGGCATGATATTAGAATGGGGAGACGTTTAGTACACTATATTCTGAACGGACAAGATTAAAAAGTCAAAACAAAACACTGTATATTAACCTCACATGCATCCCCTCTAGCTTTATCGCTATCAGGAAGAAATGGAATTACTTGAAATAATATAAGCACTGGAGATATATCAATGCTATGGGACATATAAATAGACAAAGACTCTGCCACTGTTTATTGACGATAATGATAGCTTCAAACTTTCTGAATTTTTTTTAACTTTCTGGCAATATTTATAGTTTAGGCATTGTCTGAGGATGATATTTTTTCCAGATGTTCTAGCCGAGTTAGAGATTCCTGAGGAGTTTGGATTCCTGCACAGGATTTAGTTACATTAAGTCAAATTGGTTCTTATATTAAATGAGTTTTGGATTAAGAGGGCAACTGAACTAGAGGATTTATTAAATACTTGAGGGTGAAACAGCGAACTCATCCCAATCAATCAAACTACTGGATCCCTGAATACATTCCATTGATTGAGTGAACTGTAGCTTCCTAGAGAGTAACAAATGGTGGTAATGCTCTAGAACCGTGATGGCGAACCTATAGCACACGTGCCAGAGGTGGTACGCAGAACCCTTTCTGTGGGCCCGCAAGCCATCGTCCCAGCTCAGCTTGGCAGCACATGCCTGTGCACCTCTGCCAGCCAGCTGGTCTTCAGTCTCTGCCATGCATATGCAGGGGGCAGGGCACATGGGTGTGTGTGTGTGCTTTCGGCACTTGGTCCGGAAAAGGTTAGCCATCACTGCTTTAGAAGATGTAGTGACTTCTGAAACCTGTAATGATCCTGTCCAAAAATTACTGCTGTTGACACAAAGTGCAGAAACATATCTGTGAAAAATACCAGCACTATATTTTTCTGCTTCTGAAATGCAAAGAGTGAATGGAAGGTAGCTCAGAATAACAACACATATTGTGTTCCAGCTCTGTAAGTCTGCTGTTATGCTACAATGTTGAACTAAGAATGGGAGATCATGTGGAGTTGGCAGTGAGACAGACAATAGCAATGAACAGATGAAAGGCAAAGACAGGACAGGACAAGGCAAAACAAGACATGACTAAGGAACTGTTGGATATTCACATTTGATCTAGGAGGGAATATAAGAGTGGAGACCCAGGGATCACTTTGTCTTTTTCTTTCCCTTCTTCTTCTTTTATTTCAGGTTGACTGTTGATTCTTTGTTTTGTAAAACTGTAAGTATGGCTGAGGTTTACACGGGTGGCCTCTAATTGCTGATAAGTAGATAAGACTGCAACTGAGACACAAAGAAAGGTTACTTTAGAGAGGTATAGAAGTACTATGTATTCTGCTTGGTATTATTTCTTCTTATAGTAAAAAAAAAACCTTGATAAAATTCAAATAATAAAAAAGAGTAATTAGACCTCTAGAATCTCCTGGATAAAAATGCAGTTGGATTGTTTTGTATATACATGTATCTATGAATGTATGTAATAATGAGTGGGTCACTGGTTGAAAGGAAGAGAGAACGTATCTCCTCTAATCATAAAAATACTCCAAGGTTGATTTTCCTTTAACAATAGTTTTGGAGACTATTTATTATTTTATTTATTGCTTTATTTACTTATATCCTGCCTTTATTATTTTTATACATAACTCAAGGTGGCAAACATATCCAACATACCTTCCTTCCACTATTTGCCCCACAGCAACCACCCTGTGAGGTGGATTGGGCTGAGAGAGAGTGACCAGCCCAATATTACCCAGCTGGCTTTCAAGGCGGGACTTGAATTCAGAAGGTTCCATTAGGTTGCACCTTATTAATTGTATGTTCCACCAGTTCCTACCCCAGGCAAATGCTAATGGGATGTGGTCATAGATGCCATAGTCAGAGGTCTTCAAACTTGGCAGCTTTAAGACTTGTGGACTTCAGCTATGCTGGCTGGAGAATTCTGGGAGTTGAAGTCCACAAGTCTTAAAGTTGCCAAGTTTGAGGACCCCTGCCATAGTCAACTGAGTAATGGCCTCTTTGATGGGCTTCCTCATTGCCATAAATGGGATTGGGAGGCAGTCATTTCCTGCCATTTTAATGTACTTTGGATATTTTTAAAAAATCTCCCAAAGCCCGATCAGGGTCAAGGCCCTCATGGACAGAGATTACTTCTGTGTTTCATATTGATCTATGTAGCTGTAGAGAGGGAGAGCCAAAAACAAAAGAAGCAACAAGGGGAAATTTCTAGAATAGTCCAGCTTTTGTGGGGCTGCTCTAGGATTTCATCTCTACATCAGCAGCAGGAAGACAGATTGGGGTGCATCATTGTTCATGCTCACATCTATGTTTGGATGAGATAACTGACTGGGTCAATTTAGTTTAGCCCCAGGCAACACCTAGGGCTAAATTTAACCCATTTAGTGCTGACTGGGTCATGATTTTTACATTATAAGTTAAAGTTGCCCATGACCTGGATAAGTGTGTTATGTCAACATAGCATCTTGTATGTAAAATATTTTGGTTCATAGAATTCTCCTTAATTGAATATAGTTTAATGGGCTTTATCTGTTTTAATGCAGGTATGCTCTAATGACCACTGGCATAAAGCAAAATGTTAGATTAGTAATAGTACTGCAGATAGAAAGGTAATGATTAAATGTTTAATGGTATAAATATTTGCCTGTCACTCTTTGTTCTCATTCTGAAGATCACTTAGACCCCACTTTCTTCCCAATCTGATGTCCTTTAGATCTGTTAGATGACAACCTCCATATTGGCTTAGTTAGACTGGAATTGTAACCCAGCAAAACCGGAGGGCATCTAGTTGCAGAAGATTAGTTTATTCTGTTAAGTACAGTTTATTTATGACCTCAGCTTGCAAAATGTTGAGATCAGGCAAATGAGTGTTCTCATTCTATCGTGTTCAGTAATGAGATGTAAAGCTGGCTTAATATTGAATGTACGCAAACAATAATGAGAACAAAGAATTCAGGAAGAACTACAGTAAGATTAATAGCCAAAAATGTTCACCAGGGGCTGTTGGTGTGAAGGCAAATCAGGCAAAATGTGCTAAGCTTGTTTTGTGGAGGCAGTGCTTCATTCTGACAGCAAGAGCCCTGAAGGAACTAATTGTTGTCAGAGAACATTATCTTTAAAATATTTTCAGAGCTGTGCTTGATCAGGTTTCTCTTCCTGACTGGGAAAGGCCATGAAACATTACTATTATTCGTTTTAATCAGCAGTTGAGCCAATTTCCAAGTGTGGTATTTTTATCTCGGCAGCTCAGATTATTTTATTAATAAGTATATATTGTGGTAAAAGGAAAGAAGAGGAGGGAAAAAAAACACACCTTACCATGCTTAGTTTTGTTCTTATTAAGATCTCAGATAGTAATGTCTAACAGGGAAGCTTAATTGAGCTGTTCCTGTTTCAGTTTTTTTTCTGAGATAGAAAAGTATGAGACAGTCTATCAGATTGAAATTTATATGTAGGCTAATCCAGTAAGATAATATGTTTTAATAGCTAATTTCTTTAAGAATGCTGAAACTCATTGTCAGATTTGTTCCCTTTTTAAGAAGCTTCTTTTATTCAGTGCGCTCTGACAAATATCACTGCAACAGAATTACATTACATACATTCATACATACATTCATACATACATACATACATACATATACATACTGTATACATATACATATACATACATATATATGTGTATATATATGTATATATATGTGTGTGTGTGTGTATACACACACACACACACACATTTCTATGAGTGATAAAATTAAACAAAAAAGAGAAGAAATGCTGTATGTAACATTTTGATGAAGGGTAGCTTAGGCTTCCCTGAAGGAATTTTATGATTTTTGTGGTCCTGATTGCCTTTTTCTTATGAAGAATTTTACTCCTCTTTTCCTTAAAACACTTAGGATGTGTGTGTGTGCATGTGTCTGCAGAGAAAGGTATCGGTGCTGAAATAGATACGACAGTGAACACATTCGGAGTACTCATATCCTCCACCACATAGATACATTTTTGCCTTGTGACTTGGTCCACACCAGTAGTGGGTTCCACTTACCTTCGCTACCGGTTTGGAACTGGGAGCACATGCAGCATTTCTGCACATGCGCAGAGCGTCCGTGATGACATCCGGGTGGGTGGGCGGAGCCTCCCGCCGCTGCCACTACCGGTTTGCCCGAACTGGGGTGAACCGTTAGAAACCCATCACTGGGCCACACACCTACAGAACAAGTACATCAGCAGGGCCCAGTGAAGATGCTGCCACATGGCTAAGTAAATAAATGAATGGTTTGGCTCCCAAAGCACATTTGAGAAGGTATTTGAGTGTTAAAGCAAATAAACTCTTTAAGGCTTCCAAGACTTACTGTATATCCCAATGACCTTGTGAACAATTGACAGCAAAGACTGTAGAGAATTTAGAACTTGGCCAGAATGCAGTTTCCACTTTCTTTAGTGGAAAATTGCCACCACCTCTTGATGCATGAAAGACCTGGCTGTTCCCCCAGGCATTAGGGCTGGAAGGTTGAGTAAGCTTTGCTGGTTGATTGGTTTTATTGCTTTGTTCTGTTGTTAAGTTAGGAATGATTTTTTTTTGACAGTCATGACATTCGTTATTTGTATTTTTAGCTTTGTTTTATTATTTGGTTTTAACTCAATATATGCTGCCCAGATTCATTGCTAGTGGATGCAGCGATATAAATAGCTTAAAAAACCAAAAACAATTTTTTTCTTTACTGAATTTAGTACATATTTTCTTATTTTTCATTAGGGGGCACTGTTAGTATTTACACTGAAGAGGAAAGACAGATTTAGGTGATGATTATCTCTTGTTTTCTCTAATCTTGTGCTCTTTAGTAAAAGTTTGTGAAACTGATGCACAACGGGCTGCAGTAAATTTCGTTTCATTGGTTGAAGGCTGATGTTTTCCTGTGTCCATAACAAATTTAAAGACGTTGGCATTAACCCTCTCCAAAAAAGAAAAAAAAGATGTATAAATATTTTTCTGAAATGTTATTTACCGAATTTTTTGGAGTATAAAATGCTCCGGATTATAAAACGCACATTAGTTTTTGGGGAGGAAAACAAGAAAAAAAAATTCTGTCTCTGCCTACCAGCATCCATTGGTATTCATTTGGCTAGGGTCCTTGGAGCAAATAGCAAACAGCCTGGTGAGCTTCAGCACATCATTGCATGAGTATGAGTAGCCGATTGGCGGGTGGATCAGCCTCCCAAAATACCCCCAATCAGCTGTTCCAGGCTGCAGGGATTGCCACAGACCATCACCGTCTCTGTGCCTCATGTTTTTAGCCTCTGTGCCTTGCGTTTTTGGCTCCGAATGCTCCATTTTAGACTTGTTCCAGGCTGCAGGGATCGCCACAGCACGTCGCCACTGATCACTGCTTCTGCGCATCGTGTTTTCTGCCTCCCCATGCCCCGTTTTTGGCCTCCATGCATCATATTTTTGGGCAGTTCCAGGCGGTGGGGATTGCTGCTGCTGCCACCAATCCCTGCCGCTTGGAATTGCCCAAAAATGTGATGTGTGGAGGCCAAAAAAGGGGCATGCGGAGGTGGTGATGTGCTGTGGCGATCCCTGCAGCCTGGAACAGGTCTAAAACGGAGCATTCAGAAGCCAAAAACGCGAGGCACAGAGGCCAAAAACATGAGGCACGGAGGTGGTGATGGTCTCTGGCAATCCCTACAGCCTGGAAAAGGTCTAAAACAGTGATGTGCAGAGGCCGAAAATGGCGGAAGGGTGGGGGCTGGTGGGTGTGTGAGGCTACATTCAGTGTATAAGACGCACCCAAATTTTCACCCTCTTTTAGGGAGGAAAAACTGTGTTTTATACTCCGAAAAGTACAGAAACGAATTGATTCATCTGAAGCATATTGTTCAAACTAGATGATGTTTTGTTCATCAATACTCATGTTATGATTTGGCAAAGCCAAAGATTTCAATCTTAAATTAACTCCTATTCATAAACCGTTGGTCTGGGGTTTTTTAAAACTAAATTATTTGAAAATGCCAAATTTGATTGGAATTGTAAAAATCAGACAGTCTGCTAAGAGGACATAAAATGTGATTGCTTCTGTTTGTATGAAACAATAGAGCTGTGAGTATGAAACTATAGAGCTGTGTTAGACTTCAGCTGTGAACTCTAAAAAATACTTAAGTGTGTGCAAGCATAGCTTTTGTCTGCAATGCTTTAAGGAGCATGGCTGCCTGAAGAAATTGCAAATGCAATTTTGCACTCCCATGCTCTCTGAAGCACTTTTTGGAGACTGAATCTAAACTGCTGCCCAGCCTTGTTCAATTACTATATTTAGTCTGACTGAGAATTAAACTGGTACCTATAGACCGTGGCCATCTATTTAAATAGATTAAATAGAAAGTTTCAATAACTTTATTTTTTAAAAAAGTGTTGTGAAAATATATTCACCATGATATTCTTTTTTGTCACTGTCACAGAGATTTGCGCTTAATTGATAAGGTAGCATTTCACACTCGTCAAGACTCAATGGAACTCTCACTCTTCCAGAACATGATATTAAGACAAATGGAAGCTGCCAAGGATACTCTTTTTAAAAAGTAAGTTCAAATATCTTTTTAATGATTCTTGTCCCCTGGATTGAAAGATTGAGCACAGTTTATTTTGTGACTGAATATTCTCAAGCTCTTACTGAGCAGAGTTTTTTTGCCAAAGCTGAAAGGCTAACTTTAAGTCAGACCTGACTGCTGGACTACTAACTTTACCTGCCTTTAACATCAACACTTCATAATTTTGTTATTTGATATTACTTGTTACATTTTTGTCTTGGGGTTTTAAATTATATTTTTATTCTTTTTGCTATTTTGAGATGTGTAAACCACCCAGAGTCTATGAGGGGGAATAGTAGATGAATCACATACATAAAAATAAATAAATAATTTGATAATAGTGACTCCTGATCCCCCCCTCCTGAGAATTTTAAGAAATGTTATATTGGAGAGATTTTAACTCCATCTTGAAAGTTTAAAAAGATTCTGTAATTTTGGATTGCATTGAATTGTTTCATTCCATGGAGAGAGATTCTTTTCTTAGTGAAGGGGATTCTTAACATTGTGCATTTTTAGGCATCTAAAGTTCTCTTCTAAGAATGGAGAGTAACAGGACATCTGATTATGCCAGAGATGCACCTATGCCTTAGTTTCAAATATGAAGCTGTGTTGGAAGCCCTTGTTAAATTTGGGGGAGAGGGGGATTTGCAAAGCCTGTTAACAAAGCTGAATGTTGTGACCATAATGGGGGTGAGATAAGTGATGAACAAGCAATCACTGAATCCGATCTAGTCTCGCAAGCAAAGGCTATAGCGCAATCCCACACAGAAGATGGTGAGAGAGAAAGTTCTTGACGTAGACTAGGAAGAGGACAACTCACACAATTTTTACCTTGGAACATTAATCACTCTTCTCTCTCTCAACCACCTTGATCCCAACAACCAGAAGGAAGGAGAAAGCAGGAAAAAGAAGAGGAAATGTTGTCTCCCTGCCTCAGCCATTTGGAACTACATTACTGCAAATTGGTGGCACAATCCTGAGTGTGGTTCTTTGTTTTCAGCTGAAAATGCTCAACAGGGTTTGGGCTGCAGGGAAAATACAGAAATATAAGTGCACTGCATACCAATCCTTTCAACCCATTTCAAGAGTCGAATGGTGATTTGGATTTGTTCTGGTGATTGTAAGAATGAATGAGAAACATGGACGCAAGTGGGTAGTTGTGGCTTATGGATTCTGAGGCTTGGCGTGGCTTCAGTTTTGCTGTTGCAAGCCAGTTGTGGAGTGAAGGAGAAAAAACCCAGCTCACGTGTGCCTTTGAAGGGTAGTTGTGTTGTTGACTTTTGGAGGAAGAAATGGAGGACTGAATTTCCCTCTTCTATCACACTAACATCTTTTGAGGGCAACTTTTGGAGGCTGCACCACCTCAAGCACCTCTGGTTGCCACTGCAGTCTTCATTGTAAACCTCTTTCCAGATTGTGGCTGCCAAGCATCTGGATCCCAGCAATAACCTATACAATCCTTCAGAGGTTGTTGAAACTAATTCCTAGCATACCTTGATTGCTGGCATCATTAGTAGTAAGCAGGCGTGAAATCTACTTACCTTCCTTACCGGTTTGGAAGCGCATGTGCGCGCGCACACCTTCTGTGCATGCACAGAAGGTAAAAAAACATTACTTCCTGGTTAAAACCAGGAAGTAATGACACCTGAGCAGCGATCGCTACCGGATTGCTGAACCACAGGGAAAAATTGCTACTGGATCACCGGACCACAGGGAAAAATCGCTACCAGATCACCGGACCACAGGGAAAAATTGCTACCAGATCGGGCGATCCAGTCCGATCTGGGAGCATTTCACCCCTGGTAGTAAGGGATGCCAATACTTCAGATCAGGGACTTGTGGAGAGTCACACATTGCCTTCCTTCTCCTTAGTAAGGTGCAAACCTCTGAGAGCTGCAAGCCTGTTTGTATAGGCAACCTTCACTTATCGAGTGCCTCGTTTAATGTAGCGTCCCATGATCATGTGATCATCATTTGTGTGCTTTGCAACTGGCTTGTGACAAACAGATTTCATACAGAAGGCGGAATACAATGGTAAGTCATGACCACATCAGTGGTGGGTTGCCCCCAGTTTGGACCGGTTTGCAAGAACTGGTAGTAAAACCGGTGGGAGGCTCCGCCCACCGCCCTGGATGTCATCATCGGTGATCTGTGCAAGTGCAGAAGCGCGATCCCATTGCGAACCGGTAGTAAAGTAAGTAGAGCCCACCACTGGACCAGATGATGTTTTGCTTAACGATCAAAAGGGAAGTGAGGTCGTAAAGCCCATCACAGTCGTGTGAAGTTTTGCTTAGAGAGCTTGGCACTTAGTGACGGAATTGGTGCTCCCAATTATGGTTGTTAAGGAAGGACTAAAATGTAGCCATTTTAACTCCGCATTTCTCTAGAAGTACTCTGTAACTTCCCAGTAATGTCCATGGAGTAAGGACTCGATCAAAACAGGAAAGAGATCTGGTAGTGGCAGTATAATTATGAGTTTGTCCTTTTGCACGTGCATTGTAATATCATGACTGCCAACCCTATTTATGTTGAATAAATATTACTGCAAAATAAATGCTGAAGAAGCACAGGAGGTGGCTTAAAATATCTGGGAATCTTTGCTTTTACATGTTATTAAACTATATAACACTTTGGTGAAAGATCCATTTCTGCAAATCGCCAAAATATCCTCCCTCCTCCTTTTAGGTGGTTCCCAGAAGTGCAAAATATCTATTACCAAGGCAATAAACGAAAGCAGGTGCCTACCAATGCCAGCAGTGCCCAATTAGAGGCTTTCTTCAACTGTGCCGCAGCCTTAATGACCCAGCAACTGCAAAGCCTAGCTTTAAATTCAATGGAAGACTTCACAAATTTAATTGTGCAACCTAAGGTAAGAAGGATTTTCTGACAAGCTTACAAGGACCTTTCCACATTGTTCCAGGTGACCCTTGTAAAAAATAATGCATTATTTTTTAAAAAAAAGAAAGCTTCTGTTTAGAAAAAAAGAATGTATATCTTCTATACATATCAGGGGTGGGTTCTACTTACCTCCGGTACCAGTTTGCAAGGGGAGCGTGCAGTATGCGCAGATCGTTCATGATGATGTCCAGGCAGGTGGGCGGAGCCTCCCACCACCGTTAGTACTGGTTCGCAAGAACCGGACCGAACCAGGAGCAACCCACCACTGATACATATTTTTCTGAGACTGGACTTGGGAAGTTGATCTTTCAGAAAAAGACAATGGTGTAGCCTAAGTAGGATTCATATTTTCAATCAATCAATCAATCAATCAATCAATCAATCTCTGATACTTTAAGAACCTGCATTTTGCAGACATTTTCCCTCCTGTGTCACATTTTTGGACTATGTGGCTAGTCAGCATTGTGTAGTCACAGCCAAAACTGACCCCATCACTCACATTCTTATATTTTGTTTTGTTTTGAGTTGTGTCATTTGTAAGTATTCTCCTGTGCAAGCCATGTAATGGATTTAATTTTCTCTGAGCAGAAATCTATCTATGCCTTTGAACACCCTGGATTTATAATGCGACTGATTCTTGAGAATGAAACTATTACATTTGAACCTGAGTTTAATGACTATGAAGCCATATTTATGAATATTTTTACAATCATGGTAAAAGCTGTCAATATGTTTCCAAGAGTGGAGACTAAGCTTTATTCAAAGTGGGTAAGGAATATTCTAATTATATTATTGGTGGGGGTGGGGGTGATTGAACAATATGTATGTTCTGAAGAGCTCCCAGTTCCTCAAAGCCCGTCTTGTGAATTCTGTGTACAGGGAATCCTTGATTTATGACCACAATTGAGACTGGAATTTCTGATTTAAGTTGTTGAGGCTGTAAATTGAATTGGACCTGATTTTATGACAATTTTTAGGGCGATTGTTAAGCAAATCACATGGTTAAGTAAATCCAGTTTTCCCAATGTACGTTTTTTGCTGGAAGTAGGAAAAGAAGATCACAAATTAGATCATGTGATCACAGGACACTGCAACCATTGTAAATGCGAGCTGGTTGCCAAGTGTCTAATTTGTGATCATGCGACTATGGGAGTGATACGACAATTGTAACTGCGATTATAGGTCATAAGTCACTTTTTCCAAGGCTCTCAGAATTTGGTAGTTAAAAGAATGGTGATAAGTTAGGGACTACCTATATGTCGATAAGGGATGCGGTGGCTCAGTGACTAAGACTCTGAGCTTGTTGATTGAAAGGTTGGCAGTTCAGCGGTTCAAATCCCTAGTGCCATGTAATGGGATGAGCTCCTGTTACTTGTCCCAGCTTCTGCCAGCCTAGCAGTTCGAAAGCATGTAAAAAATGCAAGTAGAAATATAGGGACCACCTTTGGTGGGAACGTAAGAGAGTCCCGTGCGTCTTTGGCATTTAGTCATGCCGGCCACATGACCACGGAGACATCTTTGGACAGCGCTGGCTCTTCAGCTTTGAAACGGAGATGAGCAGCACCCCTTAGAGTTGGGAACAACTAACACATATATGCGAGGGGAACCTTTACCTTTACCTTTTATATGTGGATATATCAGTGTTTAGTTGGCCAGCTGGGGAATTCTGGGGTTGAAGTCCATCTTAAAGTTGCCAGCATCAAGAAACAGTGGCATATACTGGATCCCCTCATGTTGCACATCTATTTATATATATTTCACACGTATCTCTTTATTTCTTCCAAGCAGCTAAGAAAAATAATTAAAAACAAATTAAAAACCCAAGTTACTTTTAAAATTAAGACTTAATAATAAATCAAGCATACATTTGAACTATGAATATTTACACAATAACATTAGCATGCTTCACTTAAGGGTTGAATTAAAATATTTCCTGTGGTTTTTATGGCAAGGTAGATAGGATGGTAAACCATGCAGGAGTGGCCTTTCCCTCTTTGTTCAAAGATTGCTAATGACAGGAAATTAATATGTACCAAAAATAAATTTCGACTGATACAAAAAAAAAGGTTGCCAACAGTGGGGAACATTGCTATGAATAGAATAGATATAAGGTACCATGAAGGGAGCATCAACCCTTCTCAGATAGATTTGCAAATGACTCTGGCCCTTTTCATTCATGCCATACTTAATTGCAGATCAAGGGCTTGGCTGGCTGAATTCTCTGCTAGCATATTGGAGTTTCCACTTGAATCCTGTAGCCCAGGTTTCCCCAATCTTTTGCCCTGTAAAAGTGCTGAATAAGATTCTCACCATTCTTCATCAGCTGGGACAGGTAGGCAGGGATGACCAGAGTTGTAATCCAACACATCTAAAGAATACCAAGTTGGGAAAGCTGGAACAGTTACGCAGCTGCATGATGTTCAGTGTAGGATTTCATGGCTAATCTAACATCATTAAGTATTTACTGATTAATTTTATTAGTGGTACAAAAGAAATTCTATTATTTTGAAAGCCTGAAAGCAAAGCAAAATCGTTGAATTTGAAGCCTATCATCCTTGATGAAATTCTGGACGCACATAAGCAGAAAATTAAGAATGAGATTGTCAAGGAGAGTGTGGCACCAACCGAACATCTCAAATTGTACGATAAATACCACGATTTGATAACCAAACAAGCAGAGCGGGACATTGAACAGTTCCTCTCAGAGGATCACACATTTGAAGAAATAACAGCTGAAGTTGCCAAGTATCAAAGCGTTCGTGATGACATTCAGTACTACTCCAGAAAGGTAGTGTATTCAATGAATGGCAAATACCTTTTTATTTCATGTCATTTGATACTATATGTAGTACATCAGGTATAGTAATTTCATGATCTGTTGTACCCATTAGCATTTAAAGCCTTACCACTGACAAGCCATGGAACTGTATTAGACATAATGCTCAGCTAAGATTTTTTTTTTCATCAGGACTGGTTAAAAAAACCCACATTGATCTTATAATAGGGTCATGTATTATTAAACCAAGAATGAACAAACCACATTCTGTTTTTGTCCTATATATGAGCCCAGCCAGTGTATTCATCCCTGTATTTTTGATAAAGTATGCTCTCTAACCAGTTTCCTTTGTGCCAGCTCTTACTTGCAGTCACTAATCACTGGCATTTAAGTCAATAGTATGAAATACATGTTTCTCATCACCAAGAAGCTAACTTTGCTTGGGGTGTTATAAATGTTCTGTCTATGATGTGCTTATTGGCTTCTATGCCAGGGGGTGAATATTGGTATTGTGTTGTAACCATTGGTTGGCAGGCTAATTACTCAAAAGGAATTGCTTGTCCTCATTTTTTTTCAGCTTTGGGTGGGTGGGGGGAGATGTTAACTCCACAATGACAAAGGCCTGTATAGAACTATAGATGGGGAAAAATACTTCCTCCTTCTTTTGGAAAGAATCATTGTGGTAGAACTGTTTTTTTCATTAGACAGGGAAACCCACTAAGAGTAGGGTATATCATGACTAGACCCAAGATACCAAATTAATTTAATAAAATAAATGACAACCTTACTGGAGAAAGCTGAAAAGTTCATGTATTCCTAACAGTCAGTCAGAATTTCTTCCAACATTATATTCATGAGATGGAACAGATTTCCCCACTTTATTTAATATAAAAAATATATAATTGTACACAGGACCATGAGGCACACTTGTCCTTTTTAAGAATTTTTAAAAGATTTTTCAAAATCTCCACTTTATTAATTTTTATAAATTACTCAAGGCAACAAACCTAATACTCCTTCCTCTTCCTCTCTTCCCCATAACAACAAGTGAGATTGGTGCATTGAAAGAGGCCCAAAGTCACCCAGGCTGCTTCCATGCCTAAGGCGAGAGAAAGATAACAATTGGAGAGCACGTCCTTCCCCCCCCAACCACGACCTTGAAAGAGCAAGTCTCCCAGCCTTCTGCAAGGACAACTTGTGCTTCCCAAGGGCTCCTTCATTGTACAAAAATCCACTGTATCATGTCACGTGGTTTCCTCGGCGTGGTTCCCCATCATGTCACCTTAGCTTAAAAAAAGAGAGCAAAGAGCAGGGAGACCCAAGGAGATATCATAACATGAAGCAAGTGAAGTACAGTGTTCCCTCAGGAATTTGTGGACAAACTTCTCATTCCCCATTTGTTTCTCCCCCACTAATGGAAGAAAACTGGCCAGAACAATTCTGGCATTGGGTTAGATGTTTCTGACAGGCTTTCAAGGCAACAGCAATCAGTCTACAGATAGTGTAGTTTGCTCTGCTACGCCTTTCAAGATTTGGCTGCCATCACTGCATCCTTTGAAGTGAATTCTATAGTATAATCGTGTAGGTGGTGAAGGGATGTTTCCCTTCATATTCCCTTCCTATCAGCTTTGTGTAATATGGTCTGGAGCCATGCCTTTGCTGTCGGGGGGGGGGGGGGGGGGCTCCCTTCTCTTTTTTAGCTATCTCTGAACTCTCAGTCTGAAAGGAATAATTTTAGTTTGGTTTTCAGTGTGAAACTTTAGAATTTTAGTCAATGTGTACTTTGAAATTTTAGGAATATCCAAAGCCTGGGAATGAAAAGAGAGTGAGATGTTTCCTGCATTGTACTTTCCCCAATCCTAGTTATACCAATGAAGTAAATGAACAGTGTTTGGTAGCTAATTTATTTATTTATTTTGCTTTGAAAGCAAATTGTGTCCAACTTTCTTATAGCTTATAACTGCTGAAATATTTATCATGGGTAAAACAAACGTAAAAGTTCCCTTCAGAGTGTTCCATGCAGTATGAGATCAGGGCCTGTGCAGTCTCCTTAGCAGTAATGCACATTGGAAGAAGAAGGGTGGACTTGCAAATAAGAACCATTTCTACTTTGCACTTTATAATCCATGATCTGAGTTTTAATCTTTTTATTCAAAGTATTGGGCTATTATCAAAGTCCTCCATCTCTTTCAATTCGTTATAACCGATTCAACTGAAAAACTCCTCACAGCTCTTATCTCTTTTGTGATTAGAGTATCTCACAACTGCTGTGAATGGGAAGTCAGCCTTCTATTTTTAATAATACACTGCTGCCGATGACCTGGCATCAGGAACAAAACTGAACAGAAACTTGATATCCCTTGGGATTCTTGTGATATTTAGAGAGTTTGTTTTCAATTTTGCTGGCAATTCTTTTCTCATCAATGCTTGTGTTCTAGTGTATTCGCCTAGGAATGTTTGAGTTACATTGCGATGAACTGATCAGATCACTGGCAAAACGAGCTGATTCAATTTGTTCCAAAATAATTGGCAAAATGTTCAAAGATCATCAAGATCTAAATACAAGGTAAATGTCTTATTTGGAAGGATGCAAATAATTGTAGTTCTGATCCAGTTGTGGTAGCAGACAACAAATTGTTCTAAACAATTGATGCCTGGAGATGGGAATATGTGTTCCAGTTTCTTGAATTATATCCTATCTGTTCTAAAATAGTTGTATTGTGGGCGTAGAACGGTATGCAGATGTACATGGGAAACAGTTACATGCTTGCAAGATTGCTTCTAGACATGTTCTATTTCTACCACTAGAATGATGGTGTCTGCATCTTATTATGTATTATATCATTATGTATTTCATTCGAATAGCTCAGTTATAATTGCTAGAACCTGTTGTGTAGGCATGGAGGGAATGAACTCTCTTCTAGCCTTTGTGTAATTTCTGATCTGTTTACATTTGCTCAGGTTAGCAATAGGCTAACATCTTATTTTAAGTGTCCTCATTTTTCTTTTCATTGAGGCAGCTCCATTCTTTCTTTATTTTGCAGCTTTCCATAAGGCTATGGCCTGCATTTTTATGTCAATAATAGATGTCAGGAAGTGGGCAGCATAGACTGATTTTTTCTGTCTCTTTATTTGATTGCTTAGAAATTCAAGATGATGTACAGTATTTTGCATTCCTTCCTTTCATTTTTTTTCTCCGCAAGCACAACCCTGTAGTTCAGATTCAGAAACTCCCAGTGAGTTTCTGTGGCAAAGGGAGGGCTTGAACTTGACTCTTCCCACTTGTAGTCCCAACACATTAACCAATACTACACTGGCAGTTTGCTTACCAATGGTAACAGGCCTTCTGTCATCGTTCCGAATAATGAACTCCGGGAAGTCAGGACTCTTGACACTTTGTTCAGGTTCCAGAGATCCTTTATTGAGTACATTCACCTAAGAAAGGTGAAGCTAGCTCTAAATTATTCCCGTGCTTAGGGATAGTTAAAAGAATGAGACCTCCCCACCCCTCTATGTCTCTCAGGTCACATGGGCCAATCAGTCCAGATGTAGGTTCCCACTCAACTTCAACAGGCCTCCGTTGACATGACCTTGGTTCTCACGCCAACTGGTGGATGTTATGGCTAGCCAGCTGAAGCACCATATTCCTGAGTCCTCCCCCATGCTCTCCTCCCTCCCCCTTGAATGGCAACCAAGAAACAAAGCAGAAGTAAGCATGGCTTCAGCTGAAGTCGTTTTGCAGATTGACACCTTCAATTTCAAGGTGCTATAATCCTGCAGGTATTTAGATTTGTACTCTTTATGTTTGTTGCATATGCATGTGAGATGTGAGTGCATGACATGTTTGCTTTTCTCTTTTCAGGCTGTGCGATGAGTT
Organism: Ptyas mucosa; assembly: GCA_012654045.1. Taxonomy (NCBI): domain Eukaryota; kingdom Metazoa; phylum Chordata; class Lepidosauria; order Squamata; family Colubridae; genus Ptyas; species Ptyas mucosa. The sequence goes on along the minus strand of WNWU01000006.1, from coordinate 43,478,738 downwards.
TGAGAGGATAGCAGAAAGAGCCCTTTCCACTCCATCAAATACACATGAGTTAATGGAATTTAAGGTATGTGTTCCTTGGTAAATGGGAATAGATTTACTCTTTTGAAAAACAGAAAGCAAAGATTCTCTAAATTCTAAGCAAAATCTTATGTAGTATGCAGAAGCATTTCTGGAAACAAAGCAACTCATTAAGAGCAAGTCGCCTTCCTTGATCTTCACTGAAATAGGCCTGGATGTTTAGCCTTTATGTTAAAATCTAATTTTACACAGTCAACAAAGCAAGGATCTTTCAAGTTATTTCAAGTGCAGTGGAAAACCTTTCAAGTAAGAAGAAGTAGCCAAAAGCTCCAGGGATGTATGAAGTCATGGAGATCTGTATGGCCATTGTAGCTAAAAAACTGATTTCATGGTACCCTACCAAATACAATGTGGAGAATGACAAAAAATGGCATAAGAAACTCTAAATTAGATATATCAAGCCACAAAGCAATACAACTCCCAACCCAGTCACCTAGGGAAAAATGATCTGACGTAAGTATGAGATATGGTACCATCTATTGGATATTACCATCCCATTCATTATGGTCCTCCTATGTAAAAAAAAAAAATGTTAAGCACAGCCTTTTGCCATCAAACGTTACAGATGTCTGGCTTCTGAAAAGTGGTCTGCATATTAATATTCAATGAAACAAAACTATTTCATTAAACAAGACACATCTTGGAGATAATCCAAAATTTTATAAATTGGTAAATGGAGCTTTTTGAAGTATGTAATGATAGCTGTTTTGAGGATTAGAGTGAGATACTACTAGGCAATTTTGTAGCTAGCAAACTCCTTGGGGGCTATACATGGTTTTACAAATGTATTAAACAATTAATTTACTTGTTTATTTTTGTGCTAAAATCTAAAAAATGTACCTTAAAAGAGATAAGGTGAAGTCTTGGTCCATAAAGCTCACTTTCTGGTGACTTTGTGGAAATCTCCAAATAATTTTCTGGCATCAGGATGGAAGGGGTTTGACGTGGTATTTATTTTTTGACTTCCTAATCTATTTTGGGGCTACCCATTCAAATGTTATCCAGTTCCAGGCCTGCTTTGATGTTTAGCTTAATGAAGATTGATAAAGTGCTGCCATTTAATGGAATAAATGGAATAGGAAAGAGTTAATTTGGTATATTAAATTGGTACTGTATTAAAATACAGTAGGAGCCTGAGTGGCGTAGGAGGCTAATGCCTCCTACAAGGCAGCATTTAACATCCAGCTGCCTGCAATTACTGTAAGTTCGAATCTCACCAGGCTCAAGGTTGACTCAGCCTTCCATCCTTTCTAAGGTAGGTAAAATGAGGACCCGGTTTGTGGGGGCAATAAGCTGACTTTGTATAAAATATACAAAAGTATGAAGGCTATTGCTTAACGCATTGTAAGCCGCCCTGAGTCTCCGGAGAAGGGCGGCATATAAATAAGAATTTTTTAAAAAATGGTACTGTATCAGTTGACAACTATAGGCTTGTGACATAGTCCATTCAGTGAGTACTCTGGCAGGCTCATGAATGCTATCTTTAAGTAAAATACCAATCTGATACATAGGACATTGAACTGGTATGATCTGATTTTAATTAATGTTAGTATGTAAACCCTGCTCTGTGTTCAGAAATGACTCCAGTTGTTTAATGTTTCTTCCCAAACAGGCATATATAGAGAAAGTGGAACAAGTTGACATGCTGGAAATGGAACAAAAATTAGTTGATGTCAAAAATTCCCTGGCCTTCCTGATAGAATGTGCAAACTTTTCACCAGTTGATATTCGACTAAACAATAGTGTCTTTCAGTGGTATGGACGGATGGGGGAGATTTTCGAAGAACATAGAAAGATCATTAAAGAAAAAACTGAACAGTTTCAAGAAGGACTTAAAGTTAGTATTCTTTTTTACTTTGAATAGTTTGCTGAGATAATCAAATTTGCATAAAGCAGCTCTCACTTTAAAAATAATGGATAGCCATTAACTGCTCTGGACAAATGATAATGAAGAGTTTACTGCGTTGAATAGATAGGTATATGACATAGGCCATATCAAAATATCTGAAATAAAATGAATTTGCTTTGATCTAGCAAGACAGATTTACATATTTAGGCAAGCTCTGTAATGTTGCTGTAGATGAAAATGTATATCCAGATGTTATTCCTTATCTGCACTGAAGTGCTTATTTAGTATTTGCATCTGTCATGCAAATAGGGATGTTAGGCAAAGCTTTTGCCTGTAATTATAGCCCGAGGCTTAGCAATACACAGTTTTTAGTATTACCTATTAGAATTTAAGCCTAATCCTTTAAAAACTGTGTATCAATTGGTGCCATGGAGAAGATTTAAACCGATTACTTTTCAGACACTTGGCTGATTACAATAGTAAAAATGGTAAATAGTGGCAAAGTTGGACCATTATGCACCATTGTAATGCTGAACAGTTTACCTCAGTTTATCTATGTTTATCTCTATGAATTTGGAATTTTTTTTAGATGCGCTGTGAAAGATTTGTGGAGGAACTGGAGAGTTATGCTAAGCAAGTTGAAGAATTTTATTCTTATGGTGACATTCAAGAGGTCAATAGATATTTGAAAAAAGCCCAGGCCCTAAATACCAAGTTAGATGCAGCTGCTGATAAGGTAAGGTCTTCTGTTTTCCTTATAATTGTTTTGTCTTAATTTAGTGAGGGAACACAATATTATCATAGCAAACAACACAGATTCAGTAAATGGATCTCAGAAGATGGATATTTGAAGATCTTAGAGCCTGAAAATATTTGACCAGTGATCTGACTGAATATATACTATACTTTGTATATGCTTTGTTTACATTTGAAAGCCGCCTTGAGTCGCCATGGGCGAATAGGCGGCAATATAAATCTAATAAATAAATAAATAAATCACTATTAACTATGGAGACATTAAAAAAAGCAGCTTTATACTGAGTGTCTTGGTCCAGCTGTCTTAATTCTGTCTAGGCTAACAAATACCCTCTGGGGTTTTTCCCAAACTTTTTTTTTTATAGAGATGTTGGCTTTTGAAACTCCCCCAAGTCTGTGGCTTTCCAGTGAACAATCGGATTGTCATGATTTTATTTTCTCTCTGTGTTGAGATGAAACCTGTCAAATGTTTTATGTAATTATTCCTTGACCTTATTAAAGTTAAATGAATGTTAACTTTATATTAGCATTGCTAATAGCATAGAGATACCTTTTTAAGGGTTTTGCAGTGTAGTGGAAGCACCTTAAAATTAACCACAATAGTTCCACAAAAATTTGTAGTTATCTTTAATGGAAAAAGTTCTATCCTGGTTATGGAAGTTCAGCACGATTCTAGAATTGATGGTTCTCTTGCCAGGGATTCTCATTATCTTAATCCATAGGAGTGCCCTGTGCACCTTAAGATATAAGCTCTTGATTACAACTGACTATCTAGCACTGTGATCTGTGAAAGTTACAGTTTGGCATACAGCAGAGTGAACTCAGAAGAATGTGTTGAAGCAATAATTTATCATTTGTTCAACATTACTATTGAATTGCTTTCCCTGATGCCTTTAATCTTTTGCATTTTGGCTGTATGATACGTTTAACAGAGGGATACAATCAAGATCAAGTGAGGTACTAATACCACTCTATAAAGCCTTAGTAGGACCACACCTAGAATACTGCATCCAGTTTGGGTCACCACACTATGAAAAAGATAGTGTTGAGACTCTAGAAAAAATGCAGAGAAGAACAACTAAGTTGATTAGGGGACTGGAGGCTAAAACATACAATGAACTGTTGCAGGAACTGGGGATGGCTAGTCTAGCGAAGAGAACGACTAAGGGAGACATGATAGCAGTGTTCCAATATTTGAGGGGCTGCCACAGAGAGAAGGGGATCAAGGTTTTTTGCAAAGCATCCAAAGGCCAGACAAGGAATAATGGATGGAAACTGATTAAGGAGAGATTCAACCTAGAAATTTTTCTGACAGAACGATCAACCAATGGAACAGCTTGCCTTCCATTGGTTGATCAGTTGGAAGTTGTGGGAGCTACATCACTGGAAGCTTTCAAGAAGAGACTGGACTGCCATTTGTCAGAAATGGTGTAGAGTCTCCTGCTTGAGTGGGGGATTGGACTAGAAGACCTACAAGGTCCCTTCCAACTCGGTTAATTCTGTTTCTTCCTGTAACCTTCTTCAGTCTTATCACAAAAAAGTTGACAGCTAAGCCTTTAGATACCCTGTTTCCCCCAAAATAAAACATCCCCTGATAATAAACCCAATCGGGCTTTTGAGAGCATGGCAATAAGGCCAAGCGCTTATTTCAGGGTTCAAAAAAATATAAGACAGGGTCTTATTTTCGGAGAAACATGGTATATATCCATGTTACACTGATCTTACTCTAGTACTTCTGCTTTTAAGGACCATAAGGACAATTAGAAAAATTGGATCTAAAATCATAAGGTATCTTTGGTCTGGTTAAAATTTGTAGTAAAGCAATGATCTGTTTATTTCTTAATAAAAAATCCTTGTGATTTCTGTAGATTGATCAGTTTAATGCAGAAGAAGAAGCCTACGGATGGCTGACATCTCAGTACCCTCAGCGTAAAAAAATTCAAGATACTTTGAAACCCTACCTTCAGCTTTATGAAATGACAGTAGAGTTTAATACCAAATATAGGAACTGGATGGATGGAATATTCACTAAAGTGAATCCAGATCAAGTTGATCAAGACACGGGAAACACTTGGCGTGCACTGTACAAGTTAGAAAGAACCTTCCATGACTCTCCAAATGCTTTATTTCTAACAACAAGGATCAAGACAAAGGTGGAAGAATTTAAGGAACACATTCCATTGATTCAAGTAATCTGCAACCCTGGTTTGCAAGATCGTCATTGGGAGGTCATGTCAAATATAGTCGGGTACCCTCTGAAACCTTCTGAAGATTCAACTGTCTCTTCTTATATTGATATGCATCTTGAGCAATATTTAGAAAAATTTGAAACCATTAGTGAAACAGCCAGCAAAGAACATTCCCTTGAGAAGGCCATGGTGAAAATGATTTCAGAATGGGATGGGATGGAATTTATTCTCCTTCCTTACAGAGAAACAGGGACTTATATTTTATCAGCTGTAGATGATATTCAAATGTTGCTGGATGACCACATAGTCAAAACTCAGACCATGAGAGGATCTCCTTTCATCAAACCTTATGAGAAAAAAATGAGGTATTGTAAAATGATTCCTAAGAGATTTGATATTGTACACAAGTGAACTTGGTTTATTTGTGAAATTGCTTTGCTCTGGGAATCAAGCTATCAAGCTATGAGAGGCCAATGTATTGGAAAATGTCAGTTATTGATGTAACATTCAGCAGAGAAAGCAGAAAGGTTGGGTCATTTAATGTGTTGAGTGGGAATCTTGTAAGCAAGAGCAGAAATATTTGGTCAGGAGAGATGTTTTGATTTAATAGGACTTTGGTTATCTCTAGGGTTGAAAAACATGGCAAGATTCAAAATATGATTTCCCATAAAGTGGATGGGAGAGGTTGTGTTTTTTAAAAAATCTTGTCATGTTCTACTTTTTGCCTGTAACTTGACTTGGCCTAAGGCAGGGACTATTGTGCTCCTCCTCTTTTTCCTGTGCTATTTATCTCTCTAGGAATGCGATTATTAAAGCTTTTGCTAGCTCTTAGAACTCTTTTAGGGATCTGAATATACATTGACCAGCTCATACACAGTACTTCTTTTAAATAATTCAATTGTCCTTTGGCAGTATTCAGGGTGCATTGTGATAGAGGTTTGTGCTAATTGGTTGTATCTTTTATTTATGTCTGTCATGTATTTTGAAAATAGAACTTGGGACTTCTTGGTTCAGAAGGTGAATCTGATACATGCCCAAGTTTGAGCTTTCACAGTAGTAATATGAGTGAAAGTATACTCTTACTGAGTCCACAGATTATTGAATAGTGGTCCTCTTAATTATGAGTCTCTGTCCAAAATGTAGACTTTGCTGTCTTCAAAAGAGTGGCCTTTGTTTTTTAAATGCAGATGGACTGCTGAATCTAGTCCTGATGGGTTTGTTCTTTTATGTTGTGCCATGCATTTATGAAGTGGTTGTTTTGTTTCCCCAACATACAAATCTCCCTGCATTGTACTGCATATACCATGTTGCATATTGATAGTCTGCTTAGGGTGCTGCTCTCACACAAGGGTATGGGCCAAAAGGCCAGTCTTTTTGGTAGTAATGCAAATATATGAGACCAGCTGCTATGGAAATTTTCTGGATCTCCTTATTTATGACTTTCTAAAAGTCTAAAACTCTCCTTTTAAAATGGACCTTTGCTAATCTTGATGCCTAGTGGAGAAGGAGGGCAGGCATTTTACTATGTTATTATTCAATTTGTTTGGTTGAGATTCTCTGTACCCTGTAATAGACTGGGGAGGTAGAAATGATAAATTCCTACTTACATGCATAGAATTGGCTGTATGAAAGGAACTTATTTTCTAGGAACGAGGGAACCCCTTCAAGGGAGATCAGACTAGGAAACCAAAATTATGTACACCCGCACAACTTTTATTATAAAGCTATAGTAATCTTGCAAGACTGAATGTGCCTCCCTCCTCCCTCCATTTATCGTTGATTTCTCAGGTTACAGCTCTGCCTTGGACCCAGGTTTCTTTTATCTGACTTGCTTTGGCTGCAGATCTTCCTCCTCTCCTTCAAGGCCATTCCCTTTACATGAAGAGAGAATAGGATTACCAATACTTTTCTTCTCTGGGAACCATATGAACTATATCTGCCTAGGCTTATTTTCCATCCAAACCTCGAGAAATGTTCTATAATCTAATGCTCAGTTCATTTTGTTCTGTTCTATAGAGACTGGGAGTCAAAACTTTTGTTGGTTCAGGAAATCTTGGATGAGTGGCTGAAAGTTCAGGCTACCTGGCTATATCTGGAGCCAATTTTTAGTTCTCCAGACATCATGGCTCAAATGCCTGAAGAAGGTAGACGATTCACCACTGTGGACAAAACATGGAAGGATGTCATGAAACATGCCATTCAGGTAGTAACAATTCTCTTTGGAACAACTAATCATAACATAAGATTGATATGGTTTTGTTCATACCTTTATTGTATGTATTCTGTTAATCATGAAATTAAACTAGGGGAGTACACATGAAAAAAGGGGAGATGTATGTCCCTTCTTCCCCCCAAAGAGAGGGGCAAAATAAAAGGGGGCATAGCTTTGCATAAAAGGTGCATATATCTGTTTGGATATTTTTACTACAATTTAAATATATTTCATCCTAGAGATAACGCAGTAGAACACTGAACAAAGAGTAACAGGCTTTGAAGGGAAATAAGTAAATAAAATAAAGAAGTAAATAAGCAGCCTTTGTGCAGTGTAGTATCCAGATACTTCTTTGTTTATTTAGGTATACCAATCTGTCACTCCACTCACAATTCACTGTACTGTCACTGTACCGTCCTTTATTAGACTTCATTATCCTTAAACCTTAACCCTTATCTGATGAAGGACTATCCGTGTTTTGTGGCCATTGCTTTCCCTTCCAAACACAACTGCTGAAAATGATGGCATGATTTCTTGCAATCTGAGAATAAGAAACAGACAAAAAGACTGTAACAAATTGTTTTAAATCTTCAGATGAAGTATAACCAAAGAACTGTCATCCTGTCATCCGGACATTTTCGAACAGAGAATTGGTTCTTTTTTAAATAGCACATATGACTGTCTTGAACTAAGTCACTGAATTGAATTCAATAGATATGTAAGCAGGGGTGGGTTCTAACCGGCTTTACTACTGGTTCTCTTTGTGCGTGTGCTTCGTGTGCGATCGCCTCATCGTCTTTACGCAAGCGCGTTGCGAATCTGCCCAGCTGAGGTGCAGCAATCCGCTCTGCCGCACCTCTCAGCTGGGCAAAAAAAGAAGAAATATAAGGTCAGCATAACGCGGGGACGGGTGGGAGGGCCCAGCTCCCGAAGAAAGAGAACCGGTTCAGTGACATAATAGCGTCACCACTACCGGCTCGGCCGAACCGGGCCGAACCGGGAGCAACCCACCACTGTATGTAAGGATTAGGCTATTAGTCACCATACTGTGCTGCTTTCTTTGAAGTAATCCCAAATGGCTTATTTTCAAATGGGTGCTCATGGTTGGCTGAGAAGTATAGAAGTCTAGTGCTTTTGTCGAGTATTCATGTAGTTGTCTGTACCAGTTAGTACTTCTGACATTTTCCAGTGAACAAAAACCATTTTTGTATTTCCCCCCAGAAGATGGCAGTATACGTTTAAAAATTATTATTTGATTTTATAGGCACTGTGCATTCCTTCTCAACATAAATTAAATCTCGGGCCATGTGTTGATTTTTTTTGACTCGCAGTTGTGGTTTACAGTGACAGGTAGAAATTGTAAACACATTTTTGGATTGCCCTGTATTTTACCCTAGATTTGAATAATTTTTTTTCCCGTGTGGCTCAAATCAATAAGGATGAAATTGTTCTTTGATTTCATTGCTATTTTTGATAAACAAATGGTCTACAGGAGTGATCTTTTTCTGCATGGGAAGAAAAATCGAAGATATTGTATTAAGAAAAAAACCCCCTAAGGATGAGAGCCTAAGGTAATTTATAGCTTCTTTATGGAACAGCTAATCATGGCACACTAGAGCAATTATTTTTCTATCTTCGGCCCAGTTTAACTATTTTGAAAAAAAAACATAATTCACATCAGTCTCATTTAATCTTCAAATTTCATCAAGGCCGTACATGATAAACAGGGGTATAATAGTCCAAGTGGCTAAATAGGAAGAAATGATATATCCAAATGCCAAGTTTCCATATGAAATTTTGACAGGGTATAACAGTGATTTGAGCTAAACACAGCCTAGATGCATGAAGTTGCCACCTGAGGGTGCTAATGTGGCTTTCTTTGAAAAACATTTTTTTTTCTCACTAGAGGTTATAGTCTGGAGGAGATATTTGCTCAGTTCATATTTTGACATCTATACTGATTTGTGTTTCCCAAATGCAAGTGTAAACCCAAACATTCATAAAGACCAAACATTTCCTTGTTCCCACTTTATAATGCAAATTTGTATGTGTAAAAAGTCAGAACTGCTTTCAAAAACGTGTGCAGTACATTAGGCAAACTGCATAGGAGATATACATTAGACAAAGCATGCCAAAATCCCATAGTGGGAAAAAGAAGTATATCAAAATGTGAAGGCATTTTATGTAGACTTTCAAAAGAATGCTTTAAGTGGAAACAAACGTTAATGGGAAGAAACTGAAACAAACCCCAACTGAATGATGGAACAAGGCCAACTTTTATACACCGTAGCTGGAAGAGAAAAGCAATCTGGTAAAGAAGGGTCCTAACTGTACAATATTGAAGAATGAAGATGCAAAGAAAATGAAGAGCTGGGAAAGTATGGGGGAATCTGCTCACAGAGACTGTATCTATGAAAGACAAGGGGAAAAAATTACAGGGAAGTAGATGAAGAACAAGGACTCCATTGCAGCAACCTGCAGATGGATAAATAAATATATGTCAAGTGAGCAGTTTTAATTAAGAGAATGAGAAGCCCAAAAGAAGCTGCAGTTGTATGGGAATGTGGAGGAAGTGCTCAGGCTGCAAGTTTCCACCCAATATTTGGCTGTCAAATGATGCTGAATACAGAATCTCCAGACACTGTTCAGTGAATCTTCACATTTTGGTTTTGACTTTTCAGTATTCATTGTTGAGCATTGTTTATATCCCATCTTATCTGCTTGTGGTTTAATCAGAGGAAGGAAAGAAGGAAGGGAGGGAGGGAAGGGAAAGGAAGGAAGGAAGGAAGGAAGGAAGGAAGGAAGGAAGGAAGGAAGGAAATGGTATACATTTAAAAAAAGCATAGAAATTGAAAAATAAAATTGGCCAAATCAGTCTCAGAGCCTAACTAGCTGTTTCACAAAGGGGTTAAACACACCACAAGAAAATATCTTAGAAAACTTTCAGACAGTTATGAAAGTATCTTGGAAAATGAGAGAAAATTGAGCCAACTCATTTTAGTTTTAATGTTTTAGAGAAAATACTTAAGACTTTGCTCGGTTTTTAAATTGAGATAATGATAAGATATATGGTATGATATGAGTGGTATATGATATGATATGTGTCTTTCTCAGGACAAACATGTTCTTACAGTAGTGATGATAGAAAAGATGCTGGAACGCCTGAAGAAATGCAATGAGCTATTAGAATTAATTCTGAAGGGACTAAATGAGTATCTAGAAAAGAAACGTCTGTTCTTCCCTAGATTCTTCTTCTTATCCAATGATGAACTCCTTGAGATTCTCTCAGAGACTAAAGATCCTACAAGGTATTGTACTGTTTGATGCATGTTTAGGATAGCTGTAACTCCTGTTGTACATCATTACATAATGATTAAAAGCAGGGGTGGGTTCTATTTACCTTTACTACCGGTTCGCAACGGGAGTGCAAGCGTGTGTTTCTGCGCATGTGCAGAAGCTTCCTGATGACGTCCAGGTCAGTAGGCGGAGCCTCCCCCCCGGTTTTACTACTAGTTCTCGCGAACCGGTCCGAACCGGGGGCAACCCACCACTGATTAAAAGCTAATATCCAGTAGTTATAGAAATATGTTAATTTTTTTTGGTGCAATCTATGCAAATTTGATATAAATTATATAAATAAAGAATATGCGTGTTTGGTAAATTCAGAGATAATAGACATTTGACTTTATCAGATACCCTTCTCCCAAAAGGATGTTTACAGATGTTGTTATCATTCAGATACAAAAACTTTGCTTCCAACAACATATTCCTCATAACGAATCTGTAGGCAAGAGGTCATGTTGCTTCTTGTTTTTTTTGTAATGTTGCAAACATGTGAACTTAATCTCAATTCTGGTCCCAGCTTGAATCATCTCCCATTTTGAGTATTTTAATCTTCTTTGGGGTCTTCTATTACAATATTTTAATTTAGTTTTTGCCACTTAAACCCAGTTCTCTACTGCTAAGACAAATCATTGTCCTTCTCTGTTAGGCATAATACATTTGAATAGAATATTTATAGCTCAGGGTTCAACTGTGAGGTCCTTGATGTTCTCTGAGGTTGGTTGTTTTCTTGCAGATATATATGTCTTTACCAAACTAGACAACGTCTTCAGTGCTAGAAGGTGGTTTGTTCTCATTTTATATACTAATGGCTTGTCCTGTCTGTGCTGATGGAAGGGATCTTGGTGGTCCTGCTCTCACCCGAATGAGCAGAAATTAACATTTTAACACTAGACTAATAAGATGTAAACAGTACTCCATCAAGGAACCACCAACTTAGCCAAACAAGATAACATTAAACAACAGCCTAATCAAGGAACCACCAAGACCCCTCCCACCAACATTGACAGGACAAGCCATTACTATATAAATTGCGGGTAAACACCATTCCTTACTAGCATTGATAGTTTGATAATAAAACTTCTACCAGAAAACAACAGTTCTCAGAAAGCACCAAGGACCCCACAGTAATATATTTGGTTCAGCCTTAAGGCTTTCTAAAATGCAAGAAGAACAATTTTTTCAGCCTAAGTATTCCATTGTTTTCTGACCGTGCGCTCTAAAATATTTTTAAAAGTAAAAGCATGCTCCCAGTCAGCGAAAAGATTGTCTACCCTTATTTTATGGCTTAGTCATCAAGATACATTGCTGCAGTTCATTTGAAGTGGCATAGCATACCTGGTGCATTCAACATCCCTTATGGAAATCTAGTAAGATGGTTTCTTAGCAGATCTTTTTGCCATGTTAACCTACTTTGGAGAGGATTTTAAACAAAAATATAGTTTTTTAATACACTGGCTGTTTTTGGTCAGTTTGTTTGAGAATGAAATATCTAAATAAAAAACATCCTGCCTGTGGTTAGAATTTACTGCTCTGACTCACACAGATAGCATTATTAATCTAAACATTCTGACATAAGGTGTGTTTTGTTGAAAGAAGTTAGAACTTGCAAGTTTATTTCTTAATCCTCTGTTTGATTTCTTCAGAGTAAAGCCTCACTTGAAAAAGTGTTTTGAAGGAATTGCTAGTGTTGAGTTTACCGAAGTCCTGGATATTACACACATGAAAAGCAGTGAAGGGGAAGTTGTGGAACTTATCAACACAATATCAACAGCTAAAGCGAGAGGCCAAGTGGAAAAGTGGTTAGTTGAATTGGAATCAGCTATGATAAATTCCATCCACAAGGTAATAAATTACAGTTTGTTTGAGGTCATTCTCTAGACCAGTGATGGTGAACCTTTTCGGCACCTAGTGCCAAAAAGGTCGTGTGGAAATGTGCGTGTACGCTCATCGGGACCGCACTCCAGAAAAGCTGAACATGCATGCCTGACGATCAGCTGGCCGATGTGCATGCGCAAGCCGGTTTTCAACACTGTCACGTGCGTGAAGGGATTGCGCTCCGGAAAAGAGGAACTTCTGGGTTCTGGCGCACATGCACACCTGACAATCAGCTGGCTGGCACGCATGCACACACTGGTTTTTGGCACTGCCGCACACATGAAGGACAGCTGATTGTTGCGTGCTCATGTAAGCCAGAAACCCAGAAGACAAACAGGCAAGGCCGTGCATGCTGGGCGACATGGCTTCATGTGCCACTTTGGGCATGCGTGCCATAAGTTTGCCATCACGGCTCTAGACCACGGGTGTCAAACTCACCATGTCATCATGTTGTTACATGATGCTTCATGATATTTTTCCCATTCATGGAGCTGGGATGGGCATGGCCTGTGTGAGATGCATCTGGCCCATGGGCTGCCAGTTTGACACCCCTGCTCTAGACTATTATAGGAAGTAAGCAGACTATCTCTCAAAATCCTTTTCCTTTAGACCCAAATGGGGCATGATATAAATTATATAAAAACAATGAACAACCAGAAAGATTTTAAAAATCATCTCCCTTTCTAAATTGCTATTCCACTAGAATTGGCTGCATGGATCAGGAATCTGGTGCACCTGAAGTCTTTCCTTCTTGCTATTGCTATGATAAAGAACTCTTTCCCATGATTAGCATTTCATAGGCAAATAATGGAAATTCCCCTCCTAAAGTTGAAGCAGCTTCAATGGAGATGAGATTCAGTCAGGATCATAGCAGAGAAGAAAGAGTTAGGAGCTCTTTCCTCAATCTGCTCTTTCACTGCAGTATCTTTTTAGATCTCTAAAACTGTACGGTAATCACTGATGTGCAACAAATATTTGGCTTGCCTTGGTCTTGAATAGGACATAATTTGACTGAGTATTAAAAATGTGGGTCAGGTAAAATGATCTGCAATAGTGTGCATGTTAATTGTAAGCTTAACTACTGGTCAGATTTCTATTCTGCCAAATGTTTTCTATTCTAGTTGTAAGATTTCTTGTAAATGTGTAAATGCTCCTGTTATATATAAGAGGTATAGAAATTTAACAATAGTTGGCCATTTCAACCTATTGGAAAAGCTGAATACAAAATAATGCATTCTATCAATATCTAGGCATATGCAATAGATCAATACCAGTACAGGTTGTCCTCGATTTACGACCACAATTGAGCCCAAAATTTTTGTTGCTAAGTGAGACATTTGTTAAGTGAATTTTGCCCCATTTTATGATCTTTTTTGCCACAGCTAAGTGAATCATTGCAGTTGTTAAGTTAGTAACATGGTTGTTAAGTGAACCTGGCTTCCCCATTGACTTTGCTTGTCAGAAGGTCACAAAAGCTGTTCACATAACCCCAGGACACTGCTCCCGTCATAAATATGAATCAATTGCCCAACATCCGAATTTTGATCACGTGACCGTGGGGATGCTGTAATGGTCGTAAGTGTGGAAAAACTGCCATAGACCACTTTTTTCAGTGCAGTTTTTCAGTGCACTTTGAATGGTCACTAAACGAAATGTTATAAGTCAAGGACTACCTGTAGTCTTAGAATGAATATATAATGGATACCTTAGTTCAAAATTTTGTACAAACATCTTTCCTTTCAAGTAAAGTGGCCTTTAATTGTCTGTCTGTCTACATATATATTTATGGTTTCTCTTATTCTTGAGATGTTAAAAATGTTTTCTTTGGAAGCATTTTTTTTTAGTTTTCAAGATTACAGGCACTTTTTGTAACAAATAAATATATAATTTGTTGGGCACTTTAATTGCTAGATATTTGTCCACTTGTTAATGGAATAAATAAGATTAACCTTGACTATCACTATTAATTAATTATTGTTAATGGAATAAATAAGATTAACCTTGACTATTACTAAGTGTTGTATCTTTTTATTCTTGATGAATGTATTTTATTCTCCTTATCTACACTGAGAGCATATACACCTAAGACAAATTCCTTGTGTGTCCTTGGCCAATAAAGAATAAAGAATTCTATTAACTTGAATGATTTGGTAGGCTTAATGCATCATTGTTTTGAGTACTTTAGTACATGTACATTTTCATCCATGCTTAACCAAGGAACCCAGAATAAAAATGGTTTAGTAACAAAAGTAATCTAATGTCACATTTGTCTTTTTAAGACAAACTAGACAACTCGTGCCCTGTTGGCTCATAGTTTCAGAGATGTTACCTCACCAGATTCCTCAATGCCTTCAACAGTGATTCTTGTAATTCTTGACCCATTTGTTTTTATTCTTTCTGCAGCTGTCTCTGCCTCTCTCTCCCTTCTTCACTCCCTTTCAGCATTTAATCATTTCTTGTCTCTGTATTTTTTTCCTCCTGGCAGGAATTCTGAGGAAAGCAACTAGAAAACATTTCCTATCAATGTGATGTGATTCATTAAGGCTCAAGGCTCTATTTCTGCCTCCACTGAAAAACTGTTCTTTGGGGGCAAAAATCAAAGCAATGTCTCAGCAATTCCTGTGGATCATACCGAGGAAGCTGAGGAAAGCTGCTGGGAAGTCTCCTTTAAAGAAAATACAATTATCCCCGAGGGCATTGTTAGTTCCTGCAGAGATCATGCCTCAATAGGAATAGAAGATTCAGACAGACCACTTCATCAGTGTCCAAAGTGAGAGGGTCTGAAGAGGAGCACCAGAGTAATAAAGAGAACAAAATCCACAGTCCCACAAATGCAGCCACTGCTGATTTCCCATCTGCCACCATTTTAATGTCCCAATAGAATTGAATATAATAATGGCTGTTGTTCGTCTTTTGACAAGCAGAGGGCAAACGCAGGGTTTATTGATACTGCTAAAGATAATAACTGCTACTATTATTCTGCTGCTTCTCGGGGAGCATGTGTTCATGATTTTGAATGGTTTCCAAAAATTTTTCTTTTTCAGTTATTCTCCCCCCACTCGCCACTGCAGAAATAATTAATGCACCTTTTTAATCCAAGACTCAAATTAAAGAAATTCTTTTTTTTTGTTTTAAATTCAAAGCAGATTTAATTCCCAGTTCCCTCTACAGCAAGAGAAAAAATGGATTCCCTGTTTGATATTTCTAATTATCTTCTCTTCTTCCCAAACCTAAAAAAATGTTGAGGTGAAAGAAATCCTATATTTTTCAAGCAGCTCAATTGTCTTCAGTGTTCTGGCCTCATGATATGTCCTTTTAAGGTTCAGAGATATAGAATCACCTGGTAGTCCTATTTTTAAATACGTTAGCAGAGTTCAAGCAAAGAAAAAAATCATCCCAACAAGGATCAACCTTCTACCACAAAGAGCCTGTAGACTTTCCAAGGTTTCATGGTCTAAGAAAAAAAGATGAATTCTAAGTCATAAGATCACTTTGGTATCATTTAAATCTATTTTGCTCAATCTACCAGAGCCTCTTGCCAGTAGCTTGATCTTTGTAGGCTCTTCAATGGGAAGAAGACTTTCTTCTTTTCTTCCAATCTAGTTTACCCTCAAAATCAGATCAATCGATAATAGGTATAATTAGTACAGGAAACTGTACTAAAACATAGTAATCAACCTGTCTCAATCAATAGTGATATTTCCCTTCTCCATTCTCATGGTTAGTTGTAAGTCAGGAATTTATTGAACAAGCCATAAATCCTTTAATTCATATTTAAGCAATAGAATCATTCCCAGGTTCATTTTCAAGGATCTAGCTCAATATTCTTTGTCCTTTTTTTTAAAGGACAGGAATAGCAGGTTTATTTAGATTGAAATATTTCAATCGTTTGTGATATACCAAGGATGAAGATAAAAACATTACAATCAATCAAGGAGATTCTACACTCATCAGATCTGCCAGAAACCTATTTGCATGTACCAGCTGCTGTAATACATTGGTGGTTTTCATGCCTCAACATTTTCAGTTGTGATAATTATCCTTTGTGCTGGTCTCAGCTCTCTGCATTTTTTCACGGTAATGATGACAGTATTAGATCATCTGAGATTACAAGGCATCTGTATATACCCATATTTGCACACACTCATTCTCCCTTTTCCCAAGGCAAAACCAGATATTGACTTGTCATTAGACACAGGAATTCCTAATGAATTACAGGAAAAGTTGGGGGCATAGATAGATGCAAAACAAGACTTCATAATTTTGTTGTCAGAGATAATTCCAAAGATTCAGCCTCTAGTTTGATTGGAAAGGTGGGAAAAGTGAATGCTTCATGAATGGAGGACAGAATTTGGACCTCATCAATTTTTTAAAATATGTAAGCATCCTGTCTTGGATCGGATTACACCCTTGGCTTTGCAGTGACTCCCTGCTTTATATCAGCAGGTGATTTTTCAAAAGATCAGTTGCAGGATTTTCTTCTGTTCCCAAATCCCAGAAAAATGGAGTTTCAAACTATTAAAAGTAGTTTGAGTTCTGATCCTCAGTCTTTTTCATGGTTTTGAGAGATTGACAAGCAATCCAATCTTCCTAGCAGTCGTTGCAGATATGGTCTCAGAAAGTCCAATCTTATACCCAAATCCAACTTGAATTTACTTGGCTGCCTTGCATCTGGAAATGTTTAGACTACATGGCTGTCATAATTCTGTCATATTCACAAACCTTTTCCTCTAAGAGGCAATCCACAAATCAGATGTACGAAACAATTGAATAGTATAGAGCAGGGGTGTCAAACTCATGTTGTCACAGTGGCATCACGTGATGTATTGGGACTTCCCCCCCCTTTGCTAAACGGCATGGGTGTGGCCAGCGCATGACAGATCCGGCCCGCAGCCGAGAGTTTGACAGCCCTGCTTTAGAGTTTGCCTACGTAGAGCTATCTCACATGGACCTTAAACCTAAAGCTACACAGGCAAGCAATTGCATTGTCCTTCAGTCCTGGCTAGAATGGAATTGTCTCATTGTAGATTCTTCTGAGAGGCATCTTTGTGAAAACTTCCTCCCATACACCACTTCCTATGTAGCACCTGTAGGCTGTTCTCAAAGCCATCCTGAGCTGCCATTTGTACCCTTCTTTCCCAGTAGATTATATATCATTTAAAATGATATTTTTGATGACTATTACTTTTCCTTGGGGTGTTGCCTGAGAACCTTGCTATTTGTTTGATTTGATTTTGATAGCTGCCCATCTCAACAAACAACCCGGGTAGCTCACAATTCAATTTTTCAACCTTAGTCAGAGGTCCCCTATGTGCATTCAATAGTGAGACAGTGGTCTTACGATTAGCTCAATTTATAATTGCCAAAGCAAACTTATTATTTTACAGGAAACAAGAGACTACTCTTCTCTCATTCTCTTCAAAACCTTCTGCCACACTCATATAAGAGTGTGGCAGAAGCTGCATATTTGCAGTATTCTTAACATTTACAATCTGTATGTGAAAGTAATTAAAACTTTGGGTTCTGCTTTGAATAAGAGTGTTGTTCTGCCCTAACACTCTGGCTTAAAACTTAAAAATGCCAAAAGTTGTGGTTTATTCAGTGTGACCTCAACTTCAGCTTGTAGTCTAATACTGCAGGTTTTTTGTCATTTATAGAAAGCTACTTGATCATCTTCCATTTCTATCAGGAATGAAAATATTGAATGATCTGTTTCTATCAATGGAAAGTTTTACAGCAAATTGTTTCTGCTCATTAAAATTCCATTTGGCTTTTATAAAAAATGTGGTCACTGAGCCTCAGTTGGAGTTAGCTATTCATGTCTGACCCATCTAAGCAGTCACATGCCCATGAGCGAACCGGTAACGACGGGATTTGAAACCCAGTACTGCACTGAGCAGTAAAGTAGCTAGTTTATATTCTGCACGTTTGGATTTGGTTGTTCCCACCTGGCAATATCTGTGCCAAGGAAACTATTGGAAGCATTGAGGTGCCAGACAGAATAAAGATCTGGAGTATATATTCCCTGTCATCTTAAACAAAAGGGAAAATTAACTCATATTTGCCTCTTCTCACACCAAACAGGAATAGTCTATACCGGAAATATTTGATATTCTTATCTCTAGCCCTATCCTCTGTCCCACAAAAAACCAAGTTTTTTTTGAAAACACATTTTTCCCCTCAAAGAGAATATTTCCAAGATTGATTTATTAGATTTTTATCTTTCCTTTACTTTTGGTCAATTTAGGGCAGTGTGTCAAGTCAGCATGCATACCTTCCACCACCTATTTTCTCCAGCACAGCATACTTTTAAGGTAGGTTGGCTTGTCACCCAGTGAGCTTCTATGGTCAAGGGTGACCCAGCACAGTCTTCCAGTTTCAAGTCCAGAACCTTAGCAACCATACCAAAGTGGCTCTCCTGAGATGATATTAAAAGCAATATTAGTTATGACAGCAAAAAGAATAATAATAAATTCAATTCATTTACTATATTGGCTAATCACATTCTTCTCTTTCTTCTTCTTTCCTACTGTAATTACACATAGCACTAATTTGAAACATACACATTTTTATGCTTTTTGTGCCAGTTGAGGCTAGGCCAAATCTACAAACAATTCTTCCAGCATATCTACGTGGGAATTGTTTTATTCCTTTCAAAGCCAAGCGAGTTAAATTTTCTAGAATTCAGTTTTTGTGAATTGGTTTGTGGCTGTGAAAGGTGGAATTGCAAAACATTCAGATTTTTATTTGAATGAATGGTTGGTATTCTAGCAGAAGAAGCCCCTTCAGTATGATCACTGTGGTTAAAAATTCGTGTGGATTTGGTTCAGCATACCTGGAGGGCACTAGATACCCTACTGTAAGTGTTCTAATGTATGAAGGGCTGAGTCACAAGGCATTTCTCTTCTGTTCAGTGTTCATTGAGAGTCATGCAACTTGGATTTCTCTATATACAGTACGTTGAGCTCTAACTAAAGTGGTGCCTGATGTTCATTGGAGCTGATGGAGTAAGGTCATACAGACAGAACCGAAAGGTCATGACAGAAGATATTTGGAGTCTGCTTTCTAGTTTACTAGCAAGAGTTTCATGTTTTGTATTTCCAGGTGATTGGTTCTGCAATAGATGCTTATCCAAAATCTCTCCGTATAAACTGGGTAAGAGACTGGCCCGGACAGACAGTTCTTTGTGTATCCCAGGCTTTTTGGACTCTCGAAGTGCAAACAGCTATTAAAAATGGCCAGCAGGTAGGAAGGTTTCAATAGTATGTGAAATGTTAATAATTCCATCTTTTTTAGAAGATATGAATAACCAGTTTCTACAATCTGTATACTTGGTAATATGAAGGTGTTTGAACCAGTAGAAAATGTATGAGAAAATTTGCTGAGCTTTTTTCCAAATTTGTACCTTCATAAATGCAATAGAAAAGTTGAAACGTAAAAATACTCCAAGTTACTAATACAACTACTGTAGTCAGTAGGGCATAAAGCAGTGGTGAAATCCTATCGGTTCGCACCATTTGGCCTTCACTGCGTATTCGTGTGCACAGCATGTTTGGCCTGTACTGTGCATGAACGCACACAGCGTGTGTTTGGAATGCACTGTGCATGCACACATGCAGTGTGCATTTGGTGTGCACCATGCATGTGCAGGCAGCAAACTGGTGGCAAACTGCGGAGAATTTCACCACTGACAGTGTTCTTTATTGGTGATGCTGCCCTATGTATTTGTGAACTCCTTCTCCTTCTCCTTCTCCTTCTCCTTCTCCTTCTCCTTCTCCT
>WNWU01000006.1:43437763-43458645 GCA_012654045.1 Ptyas mucosa | reverse complement strand
CTCCTTCTCCTTCTCCTTCTCCTTCTCCTTCTCCTTCTCCTTCTCCTTCTCCTTCTCCTTCTCCTTCTCCTTCTCCTTCTCCTTCTCCTTCTCCTTCTGCTCCGACATGAACAAAGGCTGCTATTTTGCAAATGTCATATGTGTGATATTTTCTAAAATGTCTTTATGTTAGTTGTCTTCGGTAGAAGCAAAACATCTTGTGGCATGAAAAATGTATTGAATTTGTTATTGTATAATACTATATAAAATGATACAATGTGGTTCAATGGGTCTTAACTTTGAAAAATATCTCACATCTGTATGGATATTTTTGCCCCTGTTTTCGAACCCTGTTTTTCTTTATTAAAAGAGAAATATTGGATTACATCTAAGCTAAGATAAAAAGGATTGTGCCCAGAATAAGTTAATTGTATTAGTTAAAATTACTGTAACAAGTCAGTTATGATTTAAGTCCCATTGGTTTCAGTGAGAATCAGATTCAGTTTATTATATGGTAAATTTAACCACTGTAAAAAAATAAAAAATTGCCAACAGGGCTTCAGATATTTGTGGTAAACCCCCCCCCCCCATTTCCCCACTCCTTCGTTTTCTTCAGTGGATAATTTCACTGGCATTTTTTATTGCCAGAGTCTGGCTTTCTCTTACTATAGAAGTGAAATTTCAGGATGTAGTATAAAGGAATACTTCTAGCGAAGCTATCAACTAATCAGCAGAGGCCTCAATTTACTTCCCATGTGGAGTAGAAGCTGTGTCTAATAATGCCTTAAGAGCAGATGTTTGAAGAGTAGGAAATCCCACTGCTTCTAAAAGGATGTCATTTGGATGCTCTGCATAGGGCTGACTAGCCTCACAAGATGTGATCCTTGACATTGATGGCGAGGCTTATTGCTTCTTCTCATTTACAGAGAGATGTAAATCTTGAGTAGCATAAAATTATTTCATTAGTTTCAATGGAAGAGAAATTGGGAAAATTGGATGGGGAAAAAGCAACCAGGGAGGAAACAGCTACACATAAAATGTCCTTCCCTTCTGGTGGAAATCCTGTAGGGCACATGAATCTTGGAGCTTCCAATACAGATTTCTGTGAGAAAGGAAGTAGAATTATCCTTCCTATGGCAAATGCCTAATTTATCCCCCTCGATTTCAGTGGGATAAATCTTGGACAGTAGGCTCTGTCATAGAAAGAAAAATCCTGCACTTGACTGATTATTTTGTTCTCCTTTGGCATCCCCCCCCCAAAAAAAATCATCTACTTTGGAAAATTTAAGTAACCGTATGAAATAATTCAAAAGGGACGCAGTGGCTCAGTGGCTAAGGCGCTGAGCTTGTCAATCGAAAGGTCGGCAGTTCAGCAGTTCGAATCCCTAGTGCTGCGTAACGGGGTGAGCTCCTGTTACTTGTCCCAGCTTCTGCCAACCTAGCAGTTTGAAAGCACGTAAAAAATGCAAGTAGAAAAATAGGGACCACCTTTGATGGGAAGGTAACAGCATCCCGTGCGCCTTTGGCATTTAGTCATGCCGGCCACATGACCATGGAGACGTTTTCGGACAGCGCTGGCTCTTTGGCTTTGAAACAGAGATGAGCACCGCCCCCTAGAGTCGGGAACGACTAGCACATATGTGTGAGGGGAACCTTTACCTTTACCTTTTATGAAATAATTCAAGTGATGGACTGAGAAACAGGTGTAGATGGATGAAAACCAGCTACCATCACTTTTCTCCCTTCTGATGGCAGACACCTCCACAAAAGCCTTTCTATTGTAGAAGAACTCCTTGAACTGATATATGCATGTATGCATGTATTTAAAAGTAAACAAATTTGAAATGTGCCAGTGAACAATTGCTTGTCAAGATGATGGCTGCAGAAATGTGAAATCACTTCTAAAAGCAGCAGTTAGTAGAGCAGTAGACACTGAGGTTGATGTTTGGAGCTAATTGACTTCTCTCCGGTTTTTCCTTTTTATTCAGGCTCTTGAGAATTACCTGACCCAGTGCAATGGGCAGATTGATGGCATTGTCACCTTGGTGCGAGGAAAGTTGTCAAAACAGAATCGAGTGACCCTTGGAGCACTTGTGGTCCTGGATGTTCACGCTAGGGATGTGCTTGTATCTCTTGTGGACAAGCGTGTCAGTGATGACAGCGACTTTGAATGGTTAAGTCAGCTGAGATACTATTGGCAGGTAAGGGATGTCTCTGTGAATCCTATTAGGAGGTAATTTCTGCACTCAGCTTTTCTATTTGGACTCATTACTGACATAGGAGGAAAGATACACTAATAAGCCATTTTTTTTGCTGATGACAAAAGATTTTACCCATCATTCTGCATCATGTGAAGTAAGATACCCAATAGCCATACATATACCATTTACACTGTATAATTAAAATGATTTTTTCATCCCCACATTCCCTATATACTTGCTGAATTTGCAGGAGACTTACAGATAAAATTTCTTCTGTCAACAGCCATAGTTGAGTTTCTCTGAAATTGTTGGATAAATCATGCTTTTATTTTTTTAAAGGAGTCATAATTTTTTGAACTGAGCGGCCTTATTCTGAATTTTGTTAAAATCACACTATTGAGGACCTATATTTATTATGTGGATTACAATATTAGAAGGAAGTTACCTCAAATAGGCCTTTTTCCAAAGCAAAATGCCTCAGATGTAGTATCATACATTTTCCAAAAAGCTTGTCGATTTATTTATTTTAAGATAACTTAGTTGACATCTTTTCCGTTAATTGAATGTGACACGGGGAAAGCAGTGAATAGTGAAAATGGCTGATTGTGTAAGATATGAAAGTGCCAAATGTACTGACTTACGAAAGTATTAAATAATAATTTAGTGTTTCTAGTGTTAATATGTATTTGGTAAGGGTCTTCTAAAATAATTTGGGCATACTAATATAGGACATAGTCCTTTAACATAGAATATAGGGCATGATTAATGAAACAGTAGAAGTAGGAGAGTCACCTCAGGTGTCTACCTTATCTGGGGAATGGGTGTGGTATGCCAGCCTCCAGCACTGACATTTTTTAGACTTCTTTTACAAATCCATTTTCATCCTCCACAAAATTATTTTCCTCCACAAATGTGTTTTAATAGATAGTTTTTATTCTTTTTTTTAATCCAAATTTTTACTCCAATGTTTATTTTAACAGTTTTCAGGTTTGTACGCTTGTTCAGGAAGTGGTAGGAAAACACCTTTCCTGCAAATGTATTTTCATACTAGAGTTATGATTTGCCTTAGTGCACATGCAAATAACTGCTTGAAAAGAATGCTTTTCATCAAACCACAGTAGAGGAGGCAGAATTAATTATCCCAGCCTGCTATTGCAAGCTTCTGTGTGTGTTAAACGAAAACATCAATGTAGTTTGGGTTTTATATGAATTCATTTATATGAATTATACTGATCATATATCTGTTCATACTTCCATGTAAGCAGTGGTATTGATTTTTATAGCCTGGGTTATCTGAAGATTACTTGATAGGGTTACTTGTTCTTGTGTGAACCTATCTGTTCTATACATCTACTTTGAAAGTCAAAGCAGGTTTAGCATGTGTCACCAGCTTCATTTTCCAATAAAAGTCAATTGAGGCATGATGGCTCAGTGATTAGGATGCTCAGTGGAAAGCCGACAGCCCAAGTTTGAGACCTGAGCACTGCATGACAGGGTGAGCCCCTGTTACTTGCCCCAGGTCCTGCCAATTTAGCAGTTCAAAAGCAAATAAGTGTGAGTAGAGAAATAGGCACGGCTTCAGTGGGAAAGCTTACTGCATTCTGTATTTTCATGCTATGCTAGCCACAGGATGATAGAGGGTGGTGCAGGGGTCAGCACTTAAGAAGCTGGGCTTCTTGACTGGAAAGATGACAGCCCAGGTTTGAGACCTGAGCACCACGTGACCGGGTGAGCTCCCATTACTTGCTCCAGCTCCTGTCCACCTAGCAGTTCAAAAGCATGCAAATGGGAGTAGATAAATAGGTACCACTTCAGTGAGAAGGTAACAGCATTGTGTGACATCATGCTGACCACATGATCATGGAAATGTCTTTGGACAGTGCTGGCTCAATGGCCTTGAAATGGAGATGAGCACCATCACCTTTCAGCAGGGAGTCCTTTACTTTTTACCTTTCATGTCAGTGGTGGGTTGCCCCTGGTTTGGACCGGTTCACAAGAACTGGTAGTAAAACTGGTGGGAGGCTCCGCCCACTGACCCAGACATCATCATAGGCGATCTGCGCATGTGCAGAAGCTTCTGTGCATGCGCAGAAGTGTGCGTGCGCATGGGCATGATGCGAACCGGTAGTAAAGGTAAGTAGAACCCACCCCTGTTTCAGGTGATGACGGAAACATCTCTCAGACAATGCAGACTCCCTCGTCTGAGAATCGGAGACTAGCATCACCCTCCTGAGTCACTTACGGCTAGAAAGGGAAATCAATCATTTTCCGTGCTGGTTAGCCTAATTAAGTGAGACATAATATTTTCTTCCAGAGTATACATCCAGCGTATAAACATTTTATGTATATTTTTTTTTATTAACTGAAAAGGTAATTGTCTTTTTAAGGCTTTAAATGTGCAGTCATTGGGAAGGTGGATTCTAACATGATGTCAATTTATTGTTTCCATCTGACACCAAACATTGAAGAATGAACAACAGTCAGTCTCCCCAAGGGGACTGGCTTTCTTATATCTTAGATCCCTACAAAAATATTAAAAATGGCTTCAGAGATAAAATAGAAGCAAGAGTGTGCCTAACAATAACTAACCAGCAGGTCCAGGTGTTGCCTGTATTCTTTCCATGCATGTTCTGAAATCCAAGAATTTTCTCAATTAGGACACTTATAAATAGCTAAACCTGATTAATTAATTAAAAAAAGAATCAAGGGGGTAAATTACAGTATGATCACCCGGGCATCCTATTGCAAGCTCTGGCCCTTTTTATACTGTATCATGATGTCACATGTGTGTATAAAAGGAGTGGAGAATTTTAAGGAAAGCCTCCATTGCTGTAGATATTTCTCTTTTGCTTCCTACTTTCTTTTTTCCAAAATACAGTTGGTTTTTTTCTGTTCAAACTAGTAAAATGTTGGGAAGAGGTTATTTAGAGAGGTCTGACCAGTAGGATAATTCAAACCAAATCAAACCAAACACTCCCAAACCCTTCCCCCAAAGTCCTCCAAATTTGGAGACGCCACCTCAAAAGAGATTGAATTTGAAAATGGACCAGATCTGATTCAGATGACCCTGAGAGTACAAATATATCCCCAAGTGGCCTCAACGACTCTCAGAGAGCTAATGGCCGATCTTCAGAGTGCTAATGACCAGATGATTGCAAAGAATGTAAATCTTTCCATACCCCACCATTCAGTCAGAACTGAAGAAGCTTCTTGGATGAGAAGTGAAATGTTTTCAAGGAAAAAAAACCTGAAGAAAGTCCAGTTGCCTTTCGAAAAGCACCTTTGGGACATGTAAAATAATTGTCTCTAAAATTAGGTTTACTGCAAACCTACTTATTCTTTATTTTTATTTATCTTCAGTCTTTTTATATGTATATTTCTTGTCTTCTACTAGGAAGGGCATCTAGAAACAAAGATGATAAATGCTGACTTACGGTATGGATATGAATATCTTGGCAATACTCCAAGATTGGTTATTACTCCACTTACAGATAGATGCTACAGGTATCTCCCTTTATAAGTTAAAAGAATTAATATAATAGAAATAATGTAATGGAGATATTGACCTTGAACATTGTTCCAATGAATTAGAAAATGGCTGCATGCGTTTTCATTATTTTTTCCCTTAAATATAATTATGGACATTCTGAATAGCAGTTATGTTCAGATTTTAATTTCAAGAGTTATTATTGAAAAGCCAAATATTGAATTATATTTCTGTTCTAAAAGAAAGCTGGGCTACTTTTATGAGCCCTGCATTAATGTTTCTGCAAGCACCCTTTCCCAAATGGATCTGAAGCACTTTACAGCTCTAAAACATTGCATTTCTTCCCCCAGTTTTTGCCACAACAACAATTCTGTGTGGTAGGTTGACTTTACAGATAGATGGTCAGTGAGCTTCCATAAAGATGGACATCATGGCCAGAACCAAAGTTAAGAAAGGTGGCAATAGAAAGAACTATGGTGAATAAAACATTAGTTGCCAGAATTATCATTGTTCTCCATCACAATTTTCTTTTTTCCACCTTTTCAGAACTTTGTTTGGTGCTCTTCACCTTCATCTTGGTGGTGCACCGGAAGGGCCTGCTGGAACTGGAAAAACTGAAACCACCAAGGATTTAGCAAAGGCTGTTGCCAAGCAATGTGTGGTTTTCAATTGTTCTGATGGATTGGATTATCTTGCTCTGGGGAAATTCTTCAAGGTGGGGAATGAAAGAATATCACTGAAGATGTAATGCTGAGAATCAAAACATGCGTATCAAAGTGCTTCAATTTAATTTATTGGTTTTTAATTGATTTATTGGATTGATATGTTTCCCATCTTGCCTCAAGTACTTATACTTTGTTTTGCATGGGGCAATGTCAGGGGTGAAATCTGAACCGGTTTGCTACCGGTTTGCTGGCCGCGCATGCATGCTGCGCACCAAATGCATGCTGCGTGCGCATGCTGCATGCACATCAAGCGTGCGCTGCGTGCACATGCGCAGTGCATACCAAATGCGTGCTGAATGTTTAAAAAGCTACAGGTTCGGGTGAACTGATAGTTAACATGCATATGCGCGTACAGTATGCGCCAAAAGGAGGCTTGGGAAGGTAAGTAGAACAGCGAGGGGGGTGGAATCAGCGGTGGCACACAGTTTAGCTTCGCTAGAAATCCTGCTTTCTAGCAAAGCTAAATAGCAAAGCTAAACCGTGCGGCAGAGGTGATCGTTGGATCATAGCTTTTTTTTACTACAGGTTCGCCCGAATTGGTAGTTTTTATCACTACTGGTTTGTCCGAACTGGAGCAAACCGGTAGCATTTCATCCCTGGGCAATGTTCTAGAGAAAATACGAGACACCTTTGTAACTCCAAGAAACGCTTGTGCTGCAGGATATTAGGCTATGGACACATAGAAATACTACACAGTGTGTATGACCATACAACACAGGCCACAGACACAAACCTAACACACATTCATGCTCAAAAACATGTACACAGGGATGCACATATATTCACTGCAGTGTTGTTAAGTATGGAAAAGGTTTCAATTTCATTTCTTTCCTCTCGGTGTCTCTTCCCTGGGTCTTGTTTCTCTTCTTTTCATAAAATGAAGGAAAAAGCATACTCAGAGATATGACAGAGAGGGAAATAAGCCCCCTCCTCTTTTTTTCCAAGCATTGATTTGTTGGGGAAGTTTGTATGTGAAGCTTTGATGCCCTCTCCAGTGGTGGGATTCAAGTTATTTAACAACCGGTTCTCTGCCCTAATAATTTCTTCTAACAACCACTTTGCCAAACTGCTCAGAAAGTTAACAACCGGTTCTCCCGAAGTGGTGTGAACTGGCTGAATTCCACCACTGGCCTTCTCTATCTTCCCAACCAACCAATCAAGTCGTCAACAGTTGTCCTTGAGATGAGCAGTGATCACTGATCCCCATCTTTTGCACCCAGCCATTAGGAACTGACCCACAGAAAGCAGTAAGTATAGTTCTAGGCTACAGAAAAAAAGTGAAAGAACATTCTGAAGGCTAGATTGAATGATAAGAGATAATTCTTGCTCCCACAGCTCTCCATTGGTTTTACAATAAATATTGGAATATTTTTCACCTTTGGTTTCTTTCTTTTTAGGGTTTGCTTTCATGTGGAGCCTGGGCTTGTTTTGATGAATTTAACAGAATTGATTTGGAAGTATTGTCTGTCGTCGCCCAACAAATTCTTACAATCCAAAGAGGTAAAACATCTCCTGGCTAGATTTTGATCTCTTGTGAATTTAAGATAAAATCTATTTCAGCCAGATTTTAAGTGCTGTTTTTTTCTCTTGATTCCCAGGTATCAATGCTGGTGCTGACATTTTGGTATTTGAAGGGACTGAACTAAAGCTTAACCCAACATGTGCGGTCTTCATTACTATGAATCCTGGCTATGCCGGACGCTCTGAACTTCCAGACAATCTTAAGGTATTGTGACTGCATTTACCAAAGGGTAACTCTTATGGACTGCTATGGAGGAATACATAGGATTGTACAGTAGGAATATTTCTTGTCATTAAGAAAATCCTTTCTAAAAATTAATGATAACATTGAGAATAGTGATGAAATGACATATGATTGATGAGAGCAAACTTCATAAACTACATTAGGCATAACCATATTACATTAATTTGGTTTAAACTTAATTGAATTTAGTTTAATAGCAGCCTTGGTACCTGCCCCCTCATGTCTTGGAATGTGCTATCAACATATCATTCAAAGAGCAAACAGGGCTTTTATCTTAAGAAAAAGTTGAACATCTCAAGATTAGACAGACCATTAATTGATCCATAAAATCAATTCTTTCATTGGTACAAATCAGGGGTGAAATGCTCCCGGTTTGGACCGGATCGCCCGATCCGGTAGCGATGGAGGCGGGTGGTTCAGAGAACCAGTAGCAAAAATCCCTGCCCCCCCCCCAGGCCCAGCTGAGCCGCGTGATCATCAGAGGCTTTTTTTCTTTTAAATGCCTCTGACGATCCAAGCTCTGATGATCCCAGCTGAGTTGCCTGACCGGCAGAGCCTTTTGAAAGCATTTTTTTACAACCTCTTCGCCGAAGAGATTGTAGAAAATATGGTTTTAAAAGTAAAAAAAAATAATAATACTGGCCATGCCCACCCAGTCACACTACCCCCCCCCCCAAGTCATGCCCACAGAACCGGTAGTAACAAATTTTAGATTTCACCACTGGTACAGATGCATGTACTTAGTGCTCCAGTTAAACTTTCTGCTTATCTTAATTTATTAATTGACATTGATACACATGTCATTTATGTTTTGGTGTTATCTGGATTTTTCATTTTGCTTATTTCCCATGTTGATTTCCCCCTGTGTTTTGTTTTACGTATAATGAGCTATCCATTGGTCTGCAGTCAGGTGGCAACAAAATCAAATAAATGTATAAATTAGATTTACCGGCCATTGAACTCATAATATCTCTTTTATTTACCAGATTTATATCCACCTTTATTTTGGGCCATTCCAAGCAGTATACATAATGCTCCCTCCTCCTACTCCCCCCCCCCCCGTGAAGTGGATTGGGTTGAGAGAAAGTCACTGCTTTCTGGGGAGGGACTGGGTAGCTTCTGAGAAGGACTAGAACACCTGATCTCCAAAATTCCACTCCAGCATCTTCACTACACCAAAATATTTCCCATTCTTAACTATTAGAAACCTAGTGAAGACCCCTTTGTTAGGGCTGCACACATTTTGAAATTTGGAAGAAATGCTTCAAAACTCGGGGCAGTGCAGCATCTGTTTTCTGTTTGCTAAAGCAGGGTAGGTTTCTTTAATAAGCTAAATGATTGTGTTCCATCAAGTTGATTGTGACTCTTGGAGACTATATAGATTTTCTTCGTGACAATCTGTCCCCTGTTTGGTCCATCAGATCTTCCAGTGGTGCACCTGCTCTACTTTGCTGCTGGTCAGCCTCTTTTTCTTTGCCTCTTTCCAGCATTATAGACTTTTCCAGAAAGCTAGGTTTTTGCTTAATGTGTCCAAAGTGGGATAATTTGAGTCTGGTCATTTGTGCTCCATGTGGAGAAATCTGGGTTGATTTTGTTATGATTTGTTATGCGGTTCTAAAAGCAGCTACATATTTTTTTTTCATGTTTGTGTGGTTAGAGTAACAAACAGGTACCTTGCTTACACTTGCATGAAATGTGAAAGAGTTCTCCGAAATCAGTTTTGTGGTATGCAGAATGCTGTCTTTTATCCTTTTTTTGTGTGTATTGTTAGAATACAAAGCAGGGATGTGAGAGAAAACTTGCTGCCTGTGAAAATGTATGCATATATATCATTGTGTGTTACTCACTGCTTTTTCTTTTCCAGGGAGCCATTTGTCATCCCGATAATGAAATTTAGTTTCACTTCACTGTTTGAGAAGCTATTAACAGACTATAAACATCACTATTCAGACTGTGCAGTTACCTGTCTATTAATGTGTATTTAATAGGCTTTGTTTCGGACTGTTGCTATGATGGTACCTGATTATGCCATGATTGCTGAAATTGTCCTGTATTCCTGTGGATTTGTGACGGCACGGCCCCTCTCTGTGAAAATTGTAGCTACCTATCGCCTGTGTTCAGAGCAGTTGTCTTCACAGCACCACTACGATTATGGGATGAGAGCAGTAAAATCAGTGCTCACGGCAGCTGGTAATCTGAAGGTAGCATTTGATGCCCTTTCTCTCTGATCTCCTTAGAATTCTACCTTTTGGTATTTTGTTAGAAATAAATTTTTGTTTCTAGTTTGAGAAATATAGTTTCTTTCAGGACTTATCTTGCAGGTGCAAGAAAGCAAATACTTTATATTTGAGTATGCACAATTGGTATTGCAAAAAGATATTGAATTATATTTTTTGATAATTCAAAAATTATAAAAAATTAATTAAACAGTGGCCAGCTTCCAGAAGTTGGGAATGTATTTCCAGGCCAACTGTTCCTCTTTCGCTTGCTTTCCCTTGCTCATAAACTTTAGCACATGAATCATGTTCATTTTAAAAGGTTTTTTTTTATAAAAAACAAACAAACTAGAATAACAACAATAATAGTAAAACCTAGAATCTGATCTTAACTATTTTAATGGAAAGTTTTCCTAAATGTGACAGTGACTAAAATGTTTATGTATTATAACAAAATGTTGATTGTATGCCATAAAGGATCACCACAATGATCCTATGTGTTGCTTTCTTTCATACTGAAAACATCCAAAGCGAACTAGATCCAGCCTCAATTATATCTAGATGTTATGAAAACTTTTTTGGCCATCAAATTTAATACATCTATTTTCAGCATACTGTACTTTATTTCACAGAAATGAACAAAATTGACGTAGAACATTTTGTGTTTCAATACAATAACATTAAGATGCATAATTACTTTGATCCCATGTTTCTTTTATATGAAAGTTCAATCATAATACACTGAACATCACTATGTGCAAGAATAGGACATATTGGGGTTTACTGCCATGGTAACTGTATGTCTCCTCTATTTGCTTGAAACTTCCAGTTAAATGTTAGTTGTGTGGAAGAAAAACATTGCACGTGATCAATCCATTATGACTAATAGAAGAACTTTGGCTAGATATGTGGTCAGTCTGACAATTTTTACAGACTGCATGTCCAGTGTTCTGGTCTTGTCCGGCAGTATGTTGGGTTAGCTTATTGTTTGACCCAATTTAATCATACCTTTGAATGCCAAACAATCAGAAATTCATGTAGAGTTTCACGCCACAAGTCATATTAATAATAATATGTTGTCACTGGAAGCTTAAATACAAATCTCATCTAACAACCTAATAGCATCTGATGAGATATGAAGATGCCTTAAAAATTGCTATTACCTTTATCTTGTCCTTGATCACTATAAAAACATATCCAAAGGTAACAATTCCAATGTGAAAAACAGAGGCATGTGATTGAAGATGGTGATAGTCTGAATTAAGATAAAGTGATTACTCTGAAACTAATGCTGTGTTTTATACAGCTGAAATATCCAGAAGAAAATGAAGAGATTTTGCTGCTTAGATCCATTATAGATGTCAATTTGCCTAAGTTCTTATCCCATGATCTCCCACTTTTTGAGGTGAGGAATCTTTTTAATCTAATGTGAATTAAAGAAGTAAATGATGCAGAGATTATATATTAACAGGTCCTCAGATCTCTTTTATAAGCGCAATGTTATTACTCTTGTTAGGCTATAGATTTGTTTATAAGTATTAGAGAATTAGTAGATATATACAACTATGTTTATATTAGAGTAAAAAGTTACAAAAAGTTTTTTTGGGGGGAAAAATACCCTATTTTTCTTTCATTCCCTTTGCCTTCATTCCTACATAAAGTCCTGTCCTTTTTACTTCTTGTAAATCATTACTTCTTGATTATAATTCTGCCACTCTTGCCACAGATCTAGAATTTGCCACATTGGTAGAGATTGATCTTAAAGGGGTCATCAAGCATATTCTATACCTAAATTTCTTCAGTTGTTCATTAAAAACCTTAAGTATGAAGAGGAAATATGAGCTTTGCAGTCCTGTGCTCCCAGGCTCTGTGTGTCTGATGTAAATGTAAAACCACACTGTAGCACAATGCCCACAAAGAGGTTGAACAATATTAAACAAATTCTAAATACCCACCAAAAATACTTGCCCATCCATGTGGGTGGCATGACTTCATTCATTGGCTTACTTGCTACAAGTTGCATTCCCCCTGAAAATAGTGGATGGTTCTTGACTACCCATCGATGAATCCTCATACTAAACCATAGTTCAACTGTGCTTTGTTGTGTAAACTACAATTGATCTGGTTCCTCAAGTTGCTAAAGCTGAAAATATGCACCATATTAAAATCAACATTGTGTCTATATATGTATGAATCTATACCTCTAAACTGGGTCTCAATAAAATGGTATATTGTATCAATGCTGGCTGAGAATTCTTGGGGGTATTTTCAGAGAAACCTATATTGCTTGGGGAAGACTTTTTGACAGCAGTCAGATCATACAACTGGTCTGAAAAGGTATTTTGGACATCTTTAAATACCTTGCTTTATTGTTCATGCTTTGGCAGGGCATCACTTCAGATTTATTTCCTGGTGTGAAGTTGCCGAAACCAGATTATAACGACATCCTAGAAGCGATCAAGACAAACTGTGATGAAATGGACTTGCAAATGACTAACTTCTTTGCAGAGAAAATCTTACAGATATTTGAAATGATGATTGTGCGTCATGGCTTTATGATAGTTGGAGAACCCTTTGGTGGAAAGACCTCTGCCTATCGTGTTTTGGCAGCTTCATTGGGCGACCTGTGTGAAAAAGTAAATCAATTTGCTTTTGTGAAAGATGCTTTTGTTCTAAAAAGCAAAGATAATGCTTCTGTTCAAAATATTAAGAAGCACATTCTTAATTCAATTCAACTTATTTACTTACTAATTATTAATAATTGCTATTGTTAAATTAAAACTTAAATTCAATGGGATTTAACTTCTCGAGAATGATGTTTTTGATTGCAAACTCAAAACATGCTTGAATTTTTAACATTAAATGTTTTAAAACTGGAACCTTAATCTAGTGATTGTAACCTAACAAGAACAGAATTGGTAGAAGTCTACAAATATTTAGTGAATGAGCTCCAATCACATACTTTCCTCATCTGTTTGTTAACAGTACAGATGGAATCTGCACACCTAGAGTGATTGTCTTCCCCCTGGACCCTGAAAAGAGCCATAATGTATTTTCTTACCATTAATGGGACATGTCACCTTGTAGAATTTATAGTATACATCAGTTTCTTTTCCTCTCCTCTTTATTCTGACCTTTTCTACCCTGAGGTGATTATTCTTGGCAACAAACATCCTACTGTTGACTGTATTCACTTAAGCAATTATAGGTGACCCAAAAGCTATTGAGAAAAAAAAAAGGTGATAATGAAAGTCAAATCCTTTGGCCAGTAAGTCCAAACTTTTAACCTCCACCACATGTCCTCACCCTTTGAAGAATACCTGAGGCAGTTGGATGATTTGTACTTGTTTGGAGAACATTCTATTTTTTTTGTCAGGGAAGTGTCTGTTTTTTGGAGCATGATGCTGACTGCCTTTTGTTGCTAATGACCAAGAAAAGAGTAATTCGTTTATATATTGTTAGATTGATGATATAAGTGTGATATCCACATGTGAAATGCAGTTTATTTTGTGTGTTCAGGGGCTCATGGAGGAAAATAAGGTTCAGATCACTGTTATCAATCCCAAATCTATAACCATGGGGCAGCTGTATGGACAGTTTGATCCGGTCTCCCATGAATGGTCTGATGGTATCCTCGCTGTCAGTTTTCGAGCATTTGCTTCTTCGTCTGTAAGTAGATGCTCAAAATTAAATGTTTCAGTTTCATCATATGAGAAAAGAAAAATCATTCCAGAGATGGAAAAAAGTCCCTCATTGTTAATTTTATCTTAGCCAAACATTCTATGATTTGATCTTTAACTATTGTATTTTAAGGAAGGATGGCTAAAGAAATCTGAATTGATTAAATCATATTCATTATATCTGGTAGTTGTGAATACATAGCACATTCTTTGTATTTTCTCATGTGTCCTGCAAAAAGAAGGAGTTGGATTACCCGCTTCAAGAAGGACTGATCCACAGCGCTGACCCTTCCTCTCTTCTTGCTTATCTGTTGTTTTCTTAACAGATTCCTAGGGGTTTATCTTATAAAAAAAGCATAATACATAACTAACACAATAAAGCATCCATGGTAGAAATAATCGATACCATTATTAATTGAAATGATACTTTGTTAAGTACAGGACGTGGTTGCTTAATTACAGCCACAGGGACTGCTGAGATAGCTGTTGCTAAGCAATGCAATTATAAAGTCCAATGTCACGTGACCAGGTGGTTTAGCAGTAACAATTCCAGCAGTCCCTATTGCTGTCCCCATTAAGAGAGTTGATAAGTGGGAACCTCATGTGACTGTGACTTGCAACTTCCTGCTGGCTTCCAAGAAGCAAATCAATAGAAAACCAGAAAGTCACAACTTGTGGTCACAACAAGCCTTTCCTTAGGCAGCTTGCAAGCAGGACAAAGGATGAGCGTTGTGGGTCGGCAGGTGAGAGCTACAGAGTGCAGGTGAGTGCTACAGGCAGGTGCAAGTGCAGACAGGCAGACTATGGACAGGTGCAAGTAAAACTAGGTAGGCACAAAGGCAGATCAGTGCTATGGACAGTGGGTGCGTAATCAGGTGTTGTGGGCAGGCACTATGGCAGGGGTGTCAAACTGGATTTCTTAGAAGGCCAGATCAGCATTGTAGTTCTCATCTGTGGGCCAGCTGGGAGGAGGGGGGGGGAAGATGAGACAGGCCTCCTGGAGCACCCTGCTGGCCAAAACAGAGCACAGGGGGGGGGAGGGGAGCTTGCACAGCTCCCTCGCACCCCATTTTTGGCCTGGATGGCCTCCTGCAGCACTTTGTCAGCCAAAATGGGATGCCCAGTTTTGATCAGCAGAATGCTGCAGGAGGACATCCAGGACCCAAAACGGGGCACAGGGGGCCGCAAGAGGCCCCCTTGTGCCCCATTTTGGCCGTAGAGTGTTACAGGAGGCTGCCCAGGCCAAAAATGGGGCACTGGGGGGGGTGTTGCACGTGCACCCTCCACAGCCTGTTTTGGCTGCCCGAGGTATCAAGGGCCTGTCCTTTGCTATTTCCAGGCTGGCTCCGGGGGCCAGATTAAAGCACCCCATGGGCCGCATCCAGCCCATGGGCCTTGAGTTTGACACCTCTGCACTATGGGGTACAAGAACCCCATGCTACCTAATGAGAGAAAGTGGCAGGAATAGCAGGAACTTATGAGAGACACTTGGGGCTTCCTGCTGATTTTCCCATAGACTTTGCTTGTAGGTAGCTGGTATGAAAGTTTTAAATGACAATCATGTGACCACAAGATAATGCAACAAGTGTGAGCCAGTTGTCCAATGCCTGAATTGATCATGTGACTGCAGGGATATTGAGACAGCCACAACTATGAGGATCAATCATAAGTTCTCACATTCAGTGCCATTGTAACTTTGAATGATCGCTGAACAAATGGTCGCTAAGTGAGGACTGCCTGTAAAGTAATATCAAAATATTTTTTTTTCCAACTCAGACACCAGATAGGAAATGGCTTATTTTTGATGGACCAGTGGATGCTGTATGGATTGAGAATATGAATACTGTGCTAGACGATAACAAGAAACTCTGTTTGATGAGTGGTGAGATCATCCAGATGTCACAGCAAATGAGCCTTATTTTTGAACCAATGGATTTAGAAGTTGCATCTCCTGCTACTGTAAGTGTACCGATTAAGAGATGGTTTCTTGCTACTGAATGATTATCAGTCATCTTGAAAAAAAGAAATTGGATTAGACCTCAAGAATTATGGTTTATCAACCCATTTTCTTTTATTTCATTCAGATCTAAGGGAGTAAATTTGGAACTGAAATAACATGCCCTAGATTTTTATCTTTAGACCAACAAGTTGGGGCCTCAGGACTTGAGGGTTTATTTCTGGATGGGGTTGCACTACCTCAGACAGTCTCGGTACACAATCTGGAGGTTTTCCAAGACTTGCATCTCCTGATCAAAAATAGGTGGTAGTTATGATTGGAGAGCCCTGGTACACTGTTGTACTCCACTTGTGCCTTTTCCTGGATCATGATTCCTAAACTTAGTCTCTCAAGCTCTAATCATCTTCCTTTTGGATTATTGCAACATTCTCTTCATGGGCCTATCTTTGAAGAGTATTCAGAAGCTACAACTGTTGCAGAATGCAGTAGCATGGACAGTTCTGGTGGCCCCTGGCAACGAGCTGTATTGGCAACTAATTTGTTTCTTGGCCCAATTCATGGCATGGGTCATTACATTTAAAGCTCTTTGTGGCGTGAGTCCTGGTATCTGAGGTACCATCCCACCCTTGACTCCATTCATTCCAGCAGAAAAGGCCTACTTCAAATCAGCCAAAGAATTTTGATGGTGGGGTTCAGGAGAAGAGCCTTTTCTGTTGTGGCCCCATCCTTTGAAATATTCTTCTGTCAGAGGTGAGGTCTGCCTCCACACTCCTTGCCTTCCTGAACAACCTAAAAACTTAGCTCTGCTGCTTGGTCTGGGGCCCCGAGAGGAGCCTGCTTCATTGGCAGGATGACAGGATACAAAAGATCCTTACTCCCAGACCACCCACCATTTTGGTTTTTAAGTTTTAACTTTTCTATTCAATTTTTCTAATTTTAATTTTTGTTTTAGCACTTTTAAACTTTTATTAGATTATAAGCCATTTATAGTCGCTGTTTTGGTGAAACGGACAGCATATAATTTAACAAACAAACAAATAACACACTACTAGGGGATCATGTCTGAAGACCCTGTGTTTTTTAAAAAATATCTTGCAATTTTTGTAGTGTAGAGCGTCCTCATGCCAAGATTTACCAGTTGGGAGACATTGAATCTGTCATACATGTTGTTTTGCACTGTCCTTTTTGAGTGAGTGCTTAAATTTAATAATGTCCCTCATATTTAAATTGCTCTTGCAGATCTGTTGAAGAAAAAGAGCTATAGCATTCTTTTGGTGGATGTTAGAAAAGTAGCCAAACCCTATATGATACTATCGCTTTTACTTTCACTTAGTCTGTCATCTGATAAAAAAATTAGACATTTTTCTGCTTGATTTTGTTTAATAGATAAATTAAGCCAACCTTTCTTCATTGGTATGTATGTATGTATGTATACTGTATGTATTTATTTATTTGTTTGTTTATTTATTTAATAAATGTATATGCCATCCATTTTGCCATCAAGCGACTCTAGGCAGCTTACAATATGGTAAAAACAACACTATCAATATACTTCTGTGAAAAAAGGAACCTGATAGTTTCAGCACTAAAGAATGATATTGCTTATGTATTCTTTCAGTTACCTAACGAAATACCTAGAAGTTTTTATTATATGAAGGTGTTCTATCTTTTTGTAGGTTTCTAGGTGTGGAATGGTCTACATGGAACCTCATATGCTAGGATGGAGGCCTTTGATGTTGTCTTGGTTACATCTAATGCCACCTACAGTCACCACTTTGCATAAAGAATTTATAACAGGCTTATTCGATAGAATTGTCCCACTTTCTGTTGAATTTATAAGAAAATGTACAAAGGTATGGTAAAGTAGTATTTATTTACTTTTAAAAATATTATTAACAATATATAAAAAATATGTTTACACATGAGACATGAATGGTGTATTCACTGCTGTTAATAGTGATTCTGTAACACAAATATTTGTGTATGTATGTGTGTGTGTTAGCTTTTAGGACATAAATGTGTGAGTTTATTTTATTTGTTTGTTTGTTCACATAAAATAAAAATATGTTTTTGCTTCAGTATGGAACTCAAGGCAGGGTCCATGGGGAACTCTGAGATGGGTGTCTCATTTGGACATAGTCCAGACCATCATTTGTTTCAGTGTAATAGATACTTCATCACTCAAAGTGGTATAAAATGTTGTCTTTTCCTGAAAATGTGGATATTGAGGTGTTTGTTTAGCTATTTATGTGTTACATTTTAAAATATATTTGTGGCAATTTAGCCCCAATGGAATAAAGATTTTAGCATTTGTTCTACAACTACACAAATTAGTCCCTATTCTACTGTTGAATTTGGTAATTATTATTTCAAGGATATCACATTGGTTGCTAATTTTGTTCTTCCCATACCTGTTATTACAATCTTATTTTTTACCCAAAGTTCTAAGTAAAGAGTCTCTAGAAACCAATGTTTTTTTAATTGGTTCTCTGTGGTCACATTGTTAAAGGTGCATTACTGTCTAAAGCAAAATCAGTTAAAGTTGTTTCTAAATCAGTAATAGAAGAATGGTGTTCAAATTAAGTCACCTTTTTTTTTGTTTTTCTAGGAACTTTCTCCAACATCAGACACAAACCTGGTTCGGTCTTTAATGAATCTCATGGACTGCATGATGGATGAGTTTCACAATGAAGCAAAACTTAAAACTGTTACTGACCGAGAAATATTTTCATGGCTTGAGGTGGGCAAGATCTTTTAAGTACACTAAATAGTTTGAATGAAGTTCTCTGAACTTTTCAGAGGTGAAGATAATTAAGAGGCCAGAATAAGCATGCCTGTGTGATGTTAAATTCATTTTATTTTTGTATCGTCATAAAATTAAAGTCTTGGTTTATTGACAACCAAATCAGGTACAGTATAATAAATAGAAAATGTAACCTGTTGATAATAAAAACTAAAATATGAATATAAGAACATAGGAATAATTCTAGATCATATCCAGG
This sequence comes from Ptyas mucosa, assembly GCA_012654045.1. Classification (NCBI taxonomy): domain Eukaryota; kingdom Metazoa; phylum Chordata; class Lepidosauria; order Squamata; family Colubridae; genus Ptyas; species Ptyas mucosa. The sequence goes on along the minus strand of WNWU01000006.1, from coordinate 43,439,633 downwards.
CCCACCTTGGTCCACATATTTCATCATGGTCTCCATCTATGGAGTGTTGCCAAGCAGGAGATGAAGATACAGATAGTCCTCACTCACCGATCGGGACTGGCAACTCCATCACTAAGTTTAGTTTGGGGTTGCCTGTTTTCCCCCCTATGCAACCTTTGACCACTTGGTTGTGTTTTGTAGATTTCTTAAAACCATAAGCTTGAAACCTGAAATGGTGTTGTGTGTATGAATGGCTACTTTGAATTTGTTTTTGAATACTTCAGAGCACTTTTGTGTTTGCACTCACATGGTCCGTTGGAGCCAGTTGTAAAGAAGAAGATCGACTGAAGTTTGACAAGATTGTGCGTGAACTGCTTCAAGGATCAATGACTGATGAGACAAGAGAAAAGTATAAACTGTTGAGTGGGGTTGAGCATTTTCGGGCAAAAATCTTAACTGTTCCCTATCCAGAAGATGGAACAATTTATGAATATCGATTTATCAAAGATGTGAGTGTGTTTGTTTTGAACAGAGATTTTCAGAGAGTAATTGATAATTTTTTTCTCAAGATGATTTCTGATCGTAATCTAATTGCTTGTATTGTAAGATTTGGCTCATATGCAAATGAAAAAATGAAAAATGTGGAAATAGGACACATTTATTTATTAAGTGCTTGATGCACTCATTACATTATGATAATAAGCAAAAGAAGTAAGATTTGCCATTGAGATAAATTTATACTTATTCTCATCAGGAAGATGCTATCTAAAGTTGTATTTCGGCTGAAGTCAATGTGCTTTTAATCAGATAATTAAAATAGTCCATAACCAGTGGTGGGATTCTGCCGGTTCTAGGCGGTTCGGCCGAACCATTTGTTAAATTGCTGACTCACCCCGCCCCTTGCCAATAAATAGTGGGGGTGGTGCGGGGCAAGGGGCGGGCGAGCCAGTAATTTAACAAACGGTTCGGTGTTTTTTTGCAATTTATTGGCTTCGCAGCACACTGAACCATTTGTTAAATTGCTGGCTCGCCTGCCCCTCGCCCTGCCCTGCCTCCCATCCATGCGGCGTCAGCCTACCCTAGCCCAGGGCTGGGCAATTGTGGCTCTTTTACAACCTGTGGACTTCAACTCCCGCCTAGCCCATTCTGGGGAATTGTGGAGAATTCTGAGAGTTGAAGTCCACAAGTCTTAAAGCTGCCAAGGTGGGAGACATCTGCTGTTACACTGTAGAATCCTTTCAAGCATGAAGATGGCCAACTATCCTCCTTGAGAGACAACAGTTGAACATCAGGAGGGCTGTTAGAGGGCAAGGCTACATTTGGAAATTTTTGCATTTTTGCAGGTGGTGCAATACGATCTGGTGTCTGCAATGGAGAGCAAAATCCGGCTTCTTCTCTCCGCTATAAGTGCGGCATCAGGATTCCACCTTGGTATATTTGTGGCACAAGGCAGCCCTCATCTCCTGTCGCTTGGGACTCGGAGTGGTAAACAGCGTCTGGTTTGGGGAACAGCCGGATTTTGCTCTCCATTGCTCTCTCGGCCCCCTGCAAGCACTCGTTTCGCGAGGAGCGTTCCCTGAAGTGGTGCGGGAAACTTTGGTTGGGCTTCTCGAGAGACGAGAGCTTGCAGGGGGCCGAGAGAACAATGGAGAGCAAAATCCGGCTGCTCCCCGAACCAGATGCTGTTTACCGCTCTGATTTGGCAGGAAATGAGGGCTGCCTTGCGCCGCAAATATACCAAGGAGGAATCCTGAGGCTGCACTTACAGCAGAGAGAAGAAGCTGGATTTTGCTCTCCGTTGCAGATACCAGATCGACCCCCCCCTGTAAGAGAATGAGAGAGAGAAATTGGGGGAAAGAGAGAGAAAGAGAAAGAGGGGAGAGAGAAAGAG
>WNWU01000006.1:43419022-43437363 GCA_012654045.1 Ptyas mucosa | reverse complement strand
GGGGAGAGAGAAAGAGAATGAGAGGGAAAGAGTGGGAGAGAGAGGGGGGAGAGAGAGAGAAAGGGGGGAGAGAGAAAGAGGGGAGAGAGAAAGAGAGAATGAGAGGGGGGGAGAGAGAGAAAGGGGGGGAGAGTGCCTGAAGGACCCTATCCCATCACTGGGAGTCCAGGTGCTTCAGCAAGTGGCACGCTGGATTCGTATTAGTGGTCTGAGAAATTTAAAATTATGAACTTGGTGGTCCTTGAGGTCCAAAAGGTTGGGGACCCCTGCTCTGGAGGATTTAAGAAGCTTAACTGTGCTTGCTTGCCAATACCAGAATTACAGAGTTGGAAGGGACCTTTGGAGGTCTTCTAGTCCAGAGATCTCCAACCTTGGCAACTTTCTCTGCCTGGGCCTGATGCTTCCTGAGAGGCAGGGGGTCTCTCCAAATGGGACCCCCTCCCCAAAAGGCTGGCCCCAAAGCCCTAGCTCAGAGGTCTTCAAACTTGGCAGCTTTAAGACTTGTGGACTTCAACTCCCAGAATTCTCTAGCCAGCATAGCTGTCTGAGGAATTCTGGGAGTTGAAGTCTGCCAGGCTTAAAGTTTCCAAGGTTGGAGATCTCTGGACTAGAAGATAAATGATGGCATAAATGATGACCAGTCAAAAGTGCGAGGACCTGTCAGAAATCACTTTTTTCAGCCCTCTGGATAGTCCCTATGTGCATATGGACTATTTAGAGGGCTGAAAAAGTTATTTTTGACCGGTCCTCACAATTTATAAAGAAAAAAAAAACCAATGCTGACATAAATACATAGTTTAAAAAGTCAACTATAAGCATAATGAGGTATGCATGGTATAACTGGATCAGGAAATTGCAGGTTCAAGTAATTTTTTCCCCCTCTTACTGCAATGCTTTCTGATTATTTGGTCCTAAATTTTGAAACAGGGAGCTGGAAGATGGGAACCATGGATAGAAGCACTTCAGTCAGCTCCACCTATACCAAAGGATATGATGTTCAATGAAATAATTGTTCCCACTTTGGATACTATACGATACTTTTCATTGATGGAGTTACTAACAACACATCAGAAGCCTACCATATTTGTTGGACCCACAGGAACTGGCAAGAGTTCATATATTATAGTACGTATACATAAAACATGCATTATACTTAGTACAAGATCTCTACAGTTTCAATTAAAAAAATGGGTTGCTCCAGGAAAGGTAGATCCTTAGTTTCTTAATCTGAACCTTCAGATTCAGATTGGTTGTGTTCAAATGATCCTTCCTCCCTCCCTCCCTCCCTCCCTCCCTCCCTCCCTCCCTCTCCTTAGTCTCCCATGGAACTTCTTTCAATTCTGGGAAATCCTAGAGTTTCACAGAATGAAAAAAAAAACCCCAGTGTTTTCTAGTTCCAGGCCCTTCTATCTGAAGATTTCTGTCTTAAAGGGCTTGTGATACCTGCCCTCAGTCCACAATACATGGATGTCATGGGGTAGAACGTTCTTCTGAAATAGTGGCCACACTCCCAACTTTATTTATTCACAATAGCTGTTGGAGAGTTGTAGTATGTTTGAAGGAATGGTTAGATTGAACTGAGGTTTTGTGTTTTGTTTTCCACCACCCATGTGTTGTGCACACTGGGAATACCTGTGAAAACAAGATAAAAAGGGACATACTAATAAGGTTAACTTGCTATATTGTCTTTTGTTTTAAATAAAGTTAAGTAGGTTGTAGAATGTGTGTGTTAGACCATTTTGAAGACTCGAGGATTGTTAATATACAATTTGTGTTATTTCAGTACAAATATTGTTTTCCAATAAAATATCACCATAGCAAATATTAATCATGGCAAGAAGGCCTGCAGAAAACTTTTTCCAAAAATATCTTTTTTATTTTTTCCAACATTATTAGTTGTTTGTACTTATTATGAAGATCATAAGCTACTTCTTTAAATATTTTTTCTCTTGTTCTTTACTTTCTCTTTCTTTTTTCCCCTGTACACCTTTTATTCTCTTTTTTCTTTACTTTTCCTTCTTTCTGAGTTTAGTTTGTAGTTTCTTTTACTTTTGTTATTAAATATTTCAATAAAAATGCATTTTTAAAAAAAGGAAAGCGGCAAAGGAAAGCCAACAATTGTTTTGCCAATTTTAATGTTAACCAATTTATTTTGATTTTATATGATGTACCTAAATTACATTATTTTTTCAATAAAGCACTGTAATGGGCTTTTATTTAATCACTCTTTAATGTGACTTTCGTTTATTACTGTTTTAAAGTATTAGTACCAGTAGCATGATTCAGATGAAACAGTGAAGTGTTGTTTACATAATTGCTGCAATATTATTGTTGGTAATCGGTCTTATTTTACCTACGGTAAGTCAACGTCTACCTGCATTTATTGAAATGGCCACTATGCTTAGTCCGTTCATGTGATGCTCTGGAACTTGCTAATGAGTCCAATAATATTACGAAATATCAGTGATGTATTCAATCTTAATCTATATAAAAAGGTGTCTTTAAATTTATAATCCCTTTGGTTTATTTCTGCAGGAAACTCATTAGGGAGGCTTGAATGTTAATGACTTTGCGTTTGTCATTTTTCTAAAGAGAATAACTGGCAAACTTGAAGGGAAAAACCACCTCATTTGAATGACTTGCAATAAAAGCAGCCCTTCCGCTTGTCTTTTTCTGTGCTGCCACATTGATATGCTCATGTGACCCAATCTCATCTCTTTTTAAAACTATCTTGACAGGATTTTCTCTTAAACCGTTTAAATAAGGAAATCTACAAACCATTGCTCATTAACTTCTCAGCACAGACGACGGCAGCCCAGACTCAGAACATCATTATGTCTAAGCTTGATAAAAGGAGGAAAGGAGTCTATGGTCCACCCCTAGGAAAGAAAATGGTAACTTCTAAAAAAGTGAAATGCAACTTCTTGCCTGCTTATGGCAGTCTCTCTGTATTTTTTTTAATTGGTATATTTTGAGTGCCACTACATCCCTCGTCAAAAGCACAATGGTATGTAAATTGCTGCCTAATTTTAAAACGTAGCAAAATGGTTATACAAACTTTCCCAGAGATTTTAAACATGGAAGCAGCAGTTTTCACTTGTATCTCACGTTCACAATGGATATGGTATCGCTATAGTTTTCATTCCAAACTTATATAGGAATACAAATGAGTCAGTTTTGGTCTATAGATTAAGAAGCTGGGCTAGAAACTAGGAGACTCTGTGAGTTCTAGTCCTGCCTTAAGACGTGAAAGCCAGCTGAATGACCTTGGACCAATGAGCCAGTCACACACACTCGGCCCAACCCATCTCACAGAATTGCTGTTGTGGAACAAATAGGAGAAGGAAGTATTAAGTATGTTTGCTGCCTTGTGTTATTTATAAAATAATAAAAGATGGGATAATAAAAAAAAAAGATCATAGAAGAAATAACCCATGTAGTGCAACTCTAAATCTGATTCAGAGTTTGGATTTGCTTTGTTAAATTTGCTTAACAAATTTGCTTAATTTGTTTAAAAGGAATGTTGAGGCAAAATTCTGGATCATGTAATCCCCAAAATCCAACTATCACTGCCAAATAATTCAGAAGCTACATTTACCGCCAAATAAATCCAATTTTCTTCAGAGCGCAGCTTGAATCTATTAATTCCTCCTGCATCATACTACTCACTTTCTTGAGTTTTGGGAAATTTTCTGAATTCATTGATTAACACACAATCTTAAAGACGTCCCAAGAATAAGTCAAGAAGAAGTCAAGTGCTGTGATTTTCAGTTCCTCCCTCCTTGGACCACAGGTCTGGGGAATGAAAGAAGGGCAAAAGTGGGAAGAGGAACAACTGTCTAAGCTGTCCTGGTAGATGCTGATTCCAACTGCACTTAGCTGGCAACCCACCATTCTATCGCTTTGGAGTAGATGTTATTGGCATGCAAAAATGAATGAATTGCCTAGGTGAAGCAATTATTAGATCACTTGTCTCATGCAAACAATTCTTAAGTACATTTTGATTACTGGATAGAAGACAGCATTTTGGCAGTGATGGTTTGTCAGTAATTCTAGCTGAAGTAATTGGAGCTAGACCATGTTTATACCATCCTCTCTCTACACACACACACCCACCCACAAACACACACACACACACAATTTATGTATACATATGATGACCCACCTTTCTAGACAGATATTATTCATGGCATCTAAAATGGTAGAGTAATGAGATGGAAACAATGTATCACATCATTTTAGATTGAGAATTAATGATTATATTTTACTATTCCCTGGAGTAAATGAACCAAGAAGCAGGCATCTTTACATAACTCAAAAGAAGAAACTTGGGTTCTTTATTTAAGTTCTCTAGAATCTGCATATGATCGCAACAAGGTATAAATATAATGAATCAATCACTCAATCAATAAAAAATAAAGAAATAAGTGCGTATTTTTTAATATGACTTTTTTGAGAAAACAACCCCAAATTGCAAATTAAAAATTATATGTAAAACTAAGAAACCACTTAAAAACATCAAATAATTTAAAGACCCATACTATGGGCCAAAACAAATAGCAGACTAATAGCAAGCCAAAACAAATGTAATGAAGGTCATAGCAAATGCAACTCAGCGTTTCCAATCTACTGCAGAACTTTAATTTTGGAAATGGAAACGTCATCCTCCAAACAGCTTCCCAAAAACTCTGACACAAGGAAGATTAGGGCTGTGACACCAAAGGCTATAGGAAAAAGGGGTGATTGTAAACAGCTGAACAAAATTTGCACTAGTAGAAAATGTAGTGAAAAGACCCAGACCTGTAATTTTCTCATCCACTGATTTTGTTACTGGCTAATAAACTGCCATTTAGCAGTTCAAATTGAGTAAAGCTGCCTCCATTAACATGCAAAGAAATTGCAAAGAATTCATTGTGCAGATTTTCTTAATCTTTTTTCCCCTTGCAATCAGTTTGTATTGTTTCATTGATCAGCCTGCTCATGGGCAGCTTCTACGGCAATAGCCTTTTTTTAAGATTCAGGAAGAAAAACAAGTTCATGTGCAAAGTTCCTCACAGAAGAAAAAAAGAGAGGAAAGAATTAGCTTGGGTTCACATATTACACTAAGACATGGCTTGCTTAACCACAGTTTATTAATTATACTACAATTGCCTATGTTTATGCAATGCAAAGAAAAAGAAACCAGATTATAATTTAGCATAGTACATTAGAGCCTGCAAAAATGAGGATGGAAGAATTTCCTTAATATCTCTAGTGGTCTTCAGGGACGCGATGGCTCAGTGGCTAAGACGCTGAGCTTGTCAATCAAAAAGTCGGCAGTTCAGCAGTTTGAATCCCTATTGCTGCGTAACCGGGTGAGCTCTTGTTACTTGTCCCAGCTTCTGCCAACCTAGCAGTTCTAAAACATGTAAAAAATGCTAGTAGAAAAATAGGGACCACCTTTGGTGGGAAGGTAATGTGCGCCTTTGGTGTTTAGTCATGCCGGCCACATGACCACGGAGACGTCTTCGGACAGTGCTGGCTCTTCGGCTTTGAAACGGAGATGAGCACTGCCCCCTAGAGTCGGGAATGATTAGCATGTATGTGCAAGGAGAACCTTTACCTTTTTAGTGGTTTTTTGTAATGCAGATACCAAAGATATATACTTTTAGTACATGAATAGCCATACTCAGTATATCTAGCCTAAGAATAGGGACAGGTAGTCCTCAACTTACGACCACAATTCAGCCCAACATTTCTGTTGTTAAGTGAGACATTTGTTAAGTGAATTTTGCCTCATTTTATGACCTTTCTTCCCACAGTTGTTATCTGAATCATTGCAGTTGTTACATTAGCAACATGGTTGTTAAATGAATCTGGCTTCCGCATTGACTTTGCTTGTCGGGTGTGTGCGTGTGTGTGTCACAAGAAGTGATCACATAACCTTGGGACACTGCAACCGTCATAAATATGAGTCAAATGCCAAGCATCTGAATTTTAATCATGCGACTATGGAGATACCGCAAAGGTTGTAAGTGTGAAAAATGATCATAAGTCACATTTTTCAGTGCCGTTGTAACTTTGAACAGTCACTAAATGAACTTTGTAAGTTGAGGACTACCTGTATAGTACAGGCAGCAGAGCAAAGGATTGAATGCTGTCCTTAACCCTTGATTTAGAACTGAGCTAAGGTACCTGAGATGTAGGCTGAGATGTGTTGGGCTCCAATCAATAACTATAGAAAGTAGGAATTTTCCCATAGCATCTTACCCTGTCTTAGTAATATATAAAAAGAGAGTAGGTTGGTTGTGATTGATTTGCCTGGAAACAAGCTTACTCTAAATGAGCTCAGCAGCATATTTTTTAATGTCTTTGGGTGTAACCTGTGGACCATGTACAGAATCAGTGTCCTTTTGTTTTTTAAGGTGGTATTTGTTGATGATGTCAATATGCCAGCAAGAGAAGTCTATGGGGCTCAACCTCCAGTAGAGTTACTTCGTCAGTGGTTGGACCACTGGAACTGGTATGACCTGAAAGACTGTACTATGATTAGACTTGTGGACATCCAGATCATTTGTGCAATGGGGCCGGCAGGTATGCTTTTTACTTTTAGTTAGAGAATACATCTCTAAAGTGCCAAATGTGCTACTGATTTATTCTTTTTAAATATTCATATTAAACCATGTCTTTTGTTGTCATTCATGCATCATCTTTTAAATTTGCTTGTATGGGAAGGGGCCTCTAAGGCTGAAAATGGCTGAGTCTCTCTGGATCTTTGAGAGGGTCTGTAAAGAGCCTCAGTGCTCTGTTGCAGTTGAGTGGAGGGTTGCAAAAATGAGTCCTGCCCCCCCCCCCCCGAGTTTTCTATGAAAATATGCAGGGAGATCTACAATTTAATATGTGGAAAAAAATAATTCCAGAATTCCTTGTCTGAGCTAGAAACCCATAGGCTGATCCATGCTTTTAATTGCTGGTTTTTTTCCCAACACAAAGAAGTAGAGATAGCATTTTTGTTTAAAAGATATGGTTTGTTTAAGAGATCCCATAAACCAGCGGTCCCCAATCTTTTGGGCACCAGGGACTGGTTCCATGGGGAGAGGTTTTTTCATGGACTGGAGAGGGCATGGTTTCGCATGCTGCCTGCATCCCGCAGATGGGGCTTTGCTTATTTGTGTGGTCTCATTTCTGGATGCTGCGGACCAGTGCCAGTCCATAGACTGGCGGTTGGGGACTCCTGCCATAAATCTTTTCTCAACGTGATTAAAGATGTAGATTTGTCACTGATGAATCCTACCGTTAACCAATCCTAAATATTAGCATGGATTGAGAGCCTTTATAAGTAATAACTGTAGTTCTTTAGCATGTGCTTATTGACGTAACAAGACTTTGGATAGGATTGCTGCCACGTTGACTGTATTAGTGTGTAAAATTTTGCTTAATGCATTGTAAACCGCCCTGAGTCTCCGGAGAAGGGTGGCATATAAATCAAATTTTAAAAAAAATGCTTACACATCCCTCCTTCCTCAAAATAAATTGTCTTTTGCCTGTGGCCTGTGTATTTGGATTATAGAAGCTGCTCTTAATACGAAGTTTCCTTTGATTGATGCATGGAGAGTAGGAAGAATTCAAACTGGTCGCAGAAGTGTTTGATAGATTTAGATTTATTGTATGTGCATCAGTGATTTGCTTCCCTTACAGGTGGAGGTCGAAATGCAATCACTCCTCGATACCTGCGACACTTCAACACAATTACCATTAATGAGTTTGATGATGTTTCGATGTATACAATTTTCTCCCGAATATTAGATTGGCATCTTACTCTATGGTAGGTGACGTTGTTATATTGTGGCATATTAACCTAAATAAAAAAAGATAATGATAACCTGCCATAATAGCCTTCCTAAACATCATGCCATCCAGAAGCGTTATGCTGTAGTATCTGCATTTCCCATCAGCAGGTCTCCAAAGATAATTGACCCTCTGATAGTATCACAACATGCCAATATACTGTAGTAAATCTTCAAATTTACTATTAAAAGCCATTCCCCTCCCCAACTAGGAGAGCACACTCAGTTTCCTTAGTAATACACCACTTTACAGCTTTCATATTCATGTTCCTGGACCCCCAAACTAGATATCAAAGCCATGTCTTCAGGTCCTGATGGAAGTCCAGCAAGACTTCTCCTGGGTCCCATCAGATGACATCCATTCATGGACAGGGTCTGTAGCATGACCATCTGCTGGATGTGATAGTTATAATTTTATTTTTTATGAATAAATGAATGGATTAGGATTGACACAAATAGCAATAGTACTTAGATTTATATACCACTTCACAGTGCTTTATAGTCCTCTCTAAGAGGTTTACAGAGTCAGCATATTGCCCTCAACAATCTGGGTCCTCATTTTACCAACCTCAGAAGAATGGAAGGCTGAGTCAACCTTGAGCCGGTCAGAATTGAACTGCCAAACTGCTGGCAGCCAGCAGTCAGCAGAAGTAGCCTGCAGTACTGCATTCTAACTCCTGCACCTCCATGGCTCTTATGAGGCACTTCCCTAAAAAAGTTGGCTGTTGTGTCCTGAATTGTATCTATTTTCCAACTAGTTGCCAATTGTGCAATCTTCAGTGTTCTGAATATGAACATCTTCATATCCAAATAAACAAGGAAATTACTGTATTACAGGTAGTCCTCAGCGTATGTCCACAATTGAGCCAAAAATTTATGTTGCTAAGTGAAACATTTGTTAAGTGAATTTTGCCCCATTTTATGACTTTTCTTGCACAGTTGTTAAGTGAATCATTGTAGTTATTAAGTTAGTAACACGTTTGTTAAGTGAACCTGGCTTTCCCATTGAATTTGCTTGTCAGAAGGCCACAAAAGCTGATCACATGACCCCAGGACACCGCAACCGTCATAAATATGAACCAGTTACCAATTATCTGAATTTTGATCACATGATCATGGGGATGCTGCAATGGTCGTAAGTGTGAAAAACAGTCATAAACCAATTTTTTGCAGTGCCATTGTAACTTTGAATGATCACAAAATGAACTGTTGTAAGTCAAGGACTAACTGTATTCCTAGAATGTTACTTGGGCTGACCCAATAATCTCATTATAAGCTAAAGAACACCAAGAACTGGACAACTAAGCATCTAAAGAATGTTATAAACTAGAGAATAGAATATGAATTTCCCTGAGTAAACAAATTGGAAGAATAATTAGAGATCAATATTTCTGGATTGGTCTCATAAAATGAATATGGTGTAGTGTCTGACTCTTGATCACTGCTTTTGAGTGATAATTTTTGGTCCTTGATTGCTTAAAGGCCAAGGTCTCTTAAATCAGTCTCATGGATTGTAAAATAATTTGACTTCTTTGTGAAATTCATTCATACCATCTGGACAACATCTGCACAAGTCCCCAGTTCCTGGCATTTTTAAAATCTTTTCATAAAGGGTAGTTGCTGGTTTTGTTTGAATAGCTTTATTGATGATTATTACTGTATATCCCAAGTATTTTATAGCCATTGTCTGTAAACCAAACTTATATTTAAAATGCAATACAAAGAATTTGATGAATGTAGGAAAATGTTCAAGTTTCTATTTTGTGTTGTATGAGTTGTCCTACTGCTTTCATCTTTTCAATCAACAGTTACAACTTCCCTTCGGAATATGTTCAACTGACTGCACAAATTATTAATAGCACAATGACTGTATACAAAGAAGCTATGGATAACCTTCTCCCTACACCCACCAAATCACACTACTTGTTCAATTTGCGAGATTTCTCTCGGGTCATTCAAGGGGTTTGTCTGTCACGACCTGAAACAACCATTTCTACAGGAACCATAAAACGCCTTTGGGTTCATGAGGTAAATTTTCTCTTAGTAACTTAACTGACGGCTCAGTCTTATATTTGCTTGCAAAATATTTTCTTATATGATAAGGTACTGAATCGTTGAAAACTAGTAGCATAAGCAATTAACTGCTGTGCCTTGCATAGCTGTTTCTACATAAAAGAATCCAACAACAGAAAGGATCATATAGCTAAAATTATATAAGTCTGTGACTAGCCATACCCACTGCAGTATCCATTTTGGGAATGAGTAATATCATCTGCCCTTCTACTGTGGAGATCATGATGATTAAGAGTAAGGTACCCTTCCTCATCATGGTGCTGGCTAAGGATGTTAGGAATTGCAGCCCCATCTGGAGAGCATCATGTTGAGGAAAGCTGCTACAGGACTACACTGTGTTCATGCCAAAGTAAAGACATTGATGACAGAAAATAGCTTTTCCACATGATATTTAGTTATTCCCTTTGATTATATCGCTTCTCAAGTTTAATAATTTTTCCTGACAGAATGTATGTTTCTGTGTCATAGAAATTGTAATTAATTATTATAAACAATCACACTAACATCTTTTATGCAGGTCCTTAGAGTATATTATGACCGCTTGGTAGATAAAACAGATCAATCGTGGCTGGTTGAATGCATCCGTGAAGTAGTAACCAAGCATTTGGAAGAAGATTTTAATGAACTTTTCCAAAATCTGGATTTCAATTATGACGGTAGGGTAGAAGAGGATGATTTGCGAAGCTTGATGTTCTGTGATTTTCATGATCCTAGAAGGGAGGATACAAATTATAGAGAAGTCTTGGATGTGGATGAACTGAGAGTTGTTGTCGAGGGCCATCTAGAAGAATATAATAATATGAGCAAAAAGCCAATGCAGCTGGTTTTATTTCGATTCGCTATAGAGCATGTTTGTAGAATTTCACGCATTTTGAAACAACCCCGTAGCCATGCCCTTCTGGTTGGTGTTGGTGGAAGTGGTCGACAGTCCCTGACCCGTTTAGCAGCATATATGTCTGACTACACGCCATTCCAGGTTGAAATCTCAAAGAGTTATGGGCCCAATGAATGGCATGAGGACCTAAAAGCCATTCTAAGGAGATCTACTGAAGGTGAGATGCAAGGCGTTTTCTTATTCACTGACACCCAGATAAAAAGAGAGTCGTTTTTAGAAGACATAAACAACTTGTTAAATGCTGGAGAAGTGCCAAACCTCTTTGCAGTTGATGAGAAACAAGAAATCTGTGAAAAGATGCGCTCCATTGATCGCCAGCGGGATAGATCCAAGCAGACTGATGGTAGCCCCATTGCTCTTTTCAACATGTTCATTGATCGTTGCCGGGATCAGCTCCATGTTGTCTTGGCTATGAGTCCCATTGGAGATGCCTTCCGAAATCGTCTCCGGAAGTTTCCAGCTCTTGTTAATTGTTGCACTATTGATTGGTTTCAGGTAAGATTCTGAAGTACAACTGTGAAAAATGCATGAAAACAATTAAGGCAATCCAATTTTACTCATTTTACTCCTTTCTTTCCGGTGGGAAAATGAGCTGGGAAATCTAGCTACTCTGCAATGGAAACAAACAATGATTAGAGTTCCAAATTAGAGATCAATTGAAACAATGGTTTAAAGCTGGCTTCTTTATTCTGCTGTATCCGAAAGCTATTTAAGTATATATCTGCCATGTGTGTGTGTGTGTGTGTGTGTGTGTGTGTGTGTGTATATATATATATATATATATATATATATATATATATATATATATATATTTATTTATTTATTTAGTTATTTATTTATTTATTTATTTATTTTTATATGCCGCCCTTCTCCAGAGACTCAGGGCGGCTTACAATGTGTTAAGCAATAGCCTTCATAATTTTTGTATATTTATATAAAGTCAGCTTATTGCCCCCACAAACCGGGTCCTCATTTTACCCACCTTAGAAAGGATGGAAGGCTGAGTCAACCTTGAGCCTGCTGAGATTAGAACTCGCAGTAATTGCAGGCAGCTGGATGTTAAATGCTGCCTTAATAGGAGGCATTAGCCTGCTACGCCACTCAGGCTTAAAGTATATAACTTTAAGATGTGGTTAAGTATGGATTCCTTGTGGCTTGTTTAATCATTTGTAAATATTGGTGTGATAAAAAGAGCAAATAAAAATACAGGTAGTTCAATTCATTTAGTGACTATTCGAAGTTACAGTGGTACTGAAAAACATGACTTATGACCATTTTTCACACTTATGACCATTGCAGCATACCCATGGTCACATGAACAAAATTCAGATACTTGGTAACTGACTCATATTTATGATGATTGCAGTGTCCTGGGGTCATATGATAATGTTTGGTAATCTTCTGACCAGCAAAGACAATGGGGAAACCAGATTCACTTAACAATCGTGTTACTAATGTAACAGCTGCAGTTAACAATTGTGGCAAGACAACCATGGGACTAAACTCACTTAACAAATATTTCACTTAGCAACAGTAATTTTGGGCTACATTGTGGTCATAAGTCGAAGACTATCTGTACTGTTTCCTTAACATATGTTTTTACTTAAATTCTGATGTTTTTTCTATGTTCAGAGGTTTCTTTTTAAATGAAAGAATTATATAATCCCCCTGACTGTATTTTAAAATAGTACATATATCTCTCTTTTTTAGCTAATAGTTTTTGGAGCACAATAAATTGGACTAGGGCTATTGTTCAAAACTAAATGGATAGATGGCTGGCCTGCTGCCTTCCTTTCATGCTGTAGCCTCCCTCACTCTGCAGCTTCTCTTAGGCCAGAAAAAACCCTAAGAGCTTCAACCATGGATAAATGTTTGAATAAATACATTTTCAATTTATTTATTCATGATATAAATTTGCTCTTTAAGCTTAAGTGATTTGTATTATGTATCCATGATAGCCTTTTTTTTTCCTATTCAAAATCACTCATCACTGTTTTTGCTAGTCTCTTTGTTAAGACTGTTGCCCCTGTGAGTTTCATAGAATCCCACTAGTATATTTTCAGTGATGGCTTCTTAAAGGTGGGGGAAAAAAGACATGAATGGATGCCTGCCAAGCTTTCTCCAACCACACAAATCTGTTTTTGTCGCCTCTGGAATCTTTCCTACCCCATGGTGCCCTTGCCACTAAAATTCAGCAATATGATATAAACATATTTTCAGTGCTTTCTATGGCTTTAGCTAAGTAAAACTATTTAAACATTAAAAAGGCCTGGTTTATTAAACATGGCCCTCACCATTTTCTGACAAGGCTACATTTTTCTGCTGCCACTTGCAAATGGTACCTATCTAACTTCTTTCCGGGTGGCCTTTAGCCTGTTATGAAACCTATCCAGTAGTTGTGCTCTTCTCTTTTTAATGGCTCTTTTTAACGGATGACTTTCTTTATGCAACACTCTTTTTCCATAATAACAACCAAATGTTATCCCCCCCCCCTTCCTTAAATTCAGTCATGGCCTACAGATGCTTTGCAGGCAGTTGCCACTCGCTCCCTGGGCGATATTGAAATGTCTGAAGAAACCCGAGCTGGCTGCATTGATATGTGTAAAAAGTTTCATACCTCAACCATTAATTTGTCTGAATTGTTCTATAATGAGCTCCAGCGACACAATTATGTAACACCAACTTCATACCTGGAATTAATTTCCACTTTCCAATCTCTGCTGGAAAAAAAGAGAGCGTAAGTATGATTGATGTAACATTTGTTATCAAAAGTAATCTACTGTTTCTTCCACCACTGCCTCTCCACCCCCACCTCCATCTCAGCAGAGTCCAACAAGGGATGCATATAAACAGAAATAATATACAGTGCAGAGATCTCGCACACAAGAAAGGCAGCTTTCCTTCTACCCAAAGAATGATTAAAAACAATTGTTATAATTACTATATTGCAGCTGCTGGAAGATAACATAGCATAAAATATCTGATGTTTAAATAGTTCAAGAATAAGAATGCAAATGAGAACTTGCTGGGTTATCTAGATGATAATTATTCCCAAGAAAAACTAAAAGGAAAGTTTTATTTTTATTTTTTAAAATCAGTTTATCATAGGTATAGATAGATAACTGGCTTATAAATCAATGTCAAGTATGGTTCTTTGAAAAAAAAATATTTCAGATACAACTTTCTGTTTTCTGTTTCATTTTTATTTGTATTTTAATTAATGAGCTTCTATTGTTGAATTTTATTGAATATTATATTTTCAATAGTTACTTTATAGGGGACTTATAGTCGCCTTATAGGGGAGATGGGTGGCAAAAAATGTATTAATAAAATAATAATCGTTTGGGTTTGGTTCTGGAAGCTTGTCTTTATTTATTGATTGATTGAGTTAACCCCCTTATGTGTGGTTCTTTATCTTTTTTCAGAATAGCCTAAAATGCAGAATAAAGTCAATATTATAAAAGAGTGCTCCAAACAATGTATAAATCAAAAAGCAAACAAAAACCTTGTAAGGATTGCAGCTTCAGTTGACACCAATGGCCAGAAACTTTTGGAAGCCTTTTGGAAAGCAGCTGAAGAAGCATCTCTTTCACGAGGATTTAAGTAAATCATCTTAGGACTCAAGAAATACACCATAAATTTACTGGATTGGAAGAGGAATTTGTAGACGTAGGGCTGAGTAAAGACACAATTTCTGTCTTGATGGTTGTGTGGGTGGGTGGATGTTTGGGGATGAAATTAATGATACTCTTATGATGACAATGTCATTCAGATTCTATCTTCTGATTTATCTCCAGTGAGGTGATGAAATTGAAAAAGAGATATGAAGTGGGCTTGGAGAAACTGGACTCAGCTGCTGCCCAGGTGGCCACCATGCAGGTGGAACTGGAAGCCTTGCAGCCCCAGCTAAGGGTAGCGAGCAAGCAAGTGGACGACATGATGGTTGTTATTGAGAAAGAATCTTTGGAAGTTGCAAAGACGGAGAAGATTGTGAAGGCTGATGAAGAGGTAGCCAATGAACAAGCCATGGCTGCCAAAGCCATCAAAGATGAATGTGATGCAGATCTGGCAGAAGCTTTGCCAATCCTGGAAAGTGCATTAGCTGCTCTGGACACTCTGACCGCACAGGTATGGCCTCTGTTTCACTCTTGCTGAATTTCTTCATCTGAAAGAGGCAGGCCACTGACTTATTCATACCTTGTGTTTTTGTAGAGACAGGTCAAGATTGACATAGCATTAATTTGTTACAGTGCTACAGGATTTTACTTTTGTCCCATTTAAAAGGTGCCCCTCTTCCTTAGAGATAAGACATTGCCTAGCTCAGCATTGTTCTTCTAGAATTATTTGAAAGGTTGAGCAAGTTAGTAACATAAACAGACTTATTCAGTTTCAATTATACTGAAAGAGAGAATGAAAGAAGAGACAGAGATAATGTCACTTTGCGTCAGATGGCAGGAGCAGAACCAGTGAGTTGAAGCAACAAAAAAGTAGATTGAGGACAGGCGGAATTTCCTGATGATAAAAGCTGACAACCAGTGGAATAGTTTCCCTCGTAAAGTGGCATGTTTCCCTTCACTGGAGGTTTTAAAACAGAGGCCAGATTCATCTATCTAAAAAGCCTTAGCAAATGCTGTAGCCAGGGTTAAAGGGATGACCTTGCTCTGAATGTGATTATTTTGTTTGGAATTTGTTCTATTTGAGGCAATGTATTGAAGGTTCTTGATAACAAATGAAAGGAAAGATTGGGACACACATTTCTGTCCATTGTTAATATATATTTTTAAAAAATGTTAAGTGCTAAAACTGAGGCTGAAATTGACCATTTTAATTGTATCCAAATTAGTTATCAGAAACTCTTTGGCATCTGTCAGAATTATTTGACATTTCCATTGGTCTACAAACATAAGATCTAGCAGAGAATGTCAATGCTCACTGCATATTATTCATTAGTATGGATGTCCCAAGGATACTGATATAATGCTGAAAAACATTTGAATTAGTTGAAATTGAAAAATAAGGGAGAAGGCTCATTACTTGTTACACAACTAAATGTAATGATACTTAATCCGGATTACTTAATCATAATCACATCACCAGAAATCCTATAAAGGATTGGAATGCGATGAGATTATCATGTGCTTGGAAATAATGAACAGAATCAGTTCTCAAAATTAACTGCTAAAGTTAGGAAAATCACAGATTTCAGTCCAACTGTGCAAATTATAATTTTTCTTTTTAAAAAAGGGATTAAAATTGTTTTTTGAGCAAAGCATTAAGAGTATGTAGGTGCATGTGTGTGTATAGTGTGGGTCTGAAGCAGGGGTGAAATCCAGCAGGTTCTGACAGGTTCTGGAGAACCGGTAGTGGAAGTTTTGAGTAGTTCGGAGAACCGGCAAATGCCACCCCAAAGTGGGGTGGGAATGGGGATTTTCCAATATCCTTTCCCTGGAGTGGAGTGGGAATGGGGATTTGGCAGTATCCTTCCCCTGCCACGCCCACCAAACAACATCACGCCCACCAAGCCATGCCCACAGAACTGGTAGGAAAACAGTTTGAATTTCACCACTGGTCTGAAGAGTGTCGCATGTGATGCCTTAATCCAGCATTTGGTTCATCTCCCTACTTACCAAAAGGAGCCCACTAGGCCTCTCACATTCATGCCCAACTCTGTGCCACCCATGAAGGGCTTCTTATCCATTTAAAGGCTGAGAACAGATTGAGATTGTTTTGGCCCAAGAGCACATACATGGGTATGTATAAAGTATGCGGGAAAAGAATGAAGCATAAACTGGAACTAATTTCACGTTATTCTCCGTGAAATGATAGATACATGAATGTTTTTTTTAAAAGGAATAATGCTGATATTCTGCATAGTAATAAAAACAAATTTTCTTCTGGATTTAAAACAAATCTTTTTTTTTTTTACACAAATTTAAAAATAAATTACTTTTCACAATCTTTGTGAAGATGACTTTTTAGAGAAATTCTTATGGGACTGGTATGTATTTCTTGCACCTATCTTAGTTATGAAATGATTAAGAAAGTGACTGAGTGATGGATAGATGCGTGATAGAAAGGAGAAAAGACGTGGAAACATAGCATCTTTGGCTGCCTCAGAAACCACCAATGGTCCTACTTTCAGGCTTGTAATGTAAAAATATCCAATGGAGAAGGAAAAAGGAGTTCAGAGGGAAAAGGTAAAGAAGAGAAATTAGCTGCAGCTCCTGAAATGTTGTGAGGTCTTCTACTGGCAAAAGTGGAAATGGGCTTCTGGTTAGAAGTCCTGGGATCCTTAGTTTTGATGTACTTTGAAAAAATTTTCAGGTGGTCTGTCATTAGAATACGATGACATTTCTCTTAATGTTGTTTTCAAAATTAAAAATGCAATAGGGGTTTGTTTGTTTTTTTGTTCCAATCTCATCTTTTGAATATAGGATATCACTGTTGTCAAGTCCATGAAGAGCCCCCCTGCTGGTGTGAAACTTGTCATGGAAGCCATTTGCATCCTGAAAGGGATTAAGGCAGATAAAATTCCAGATCCAACAGGCACTGGAAAAAAGATGGAAGACTTCTGGGGCCCAGCTAAGAAACTCCTTGGGGATATGAGATTTCTGCAATCACTTCACGAATATGATAAGGACAACATACCTCCAGCTTACATGAATATCATTAGAAAACAGTACATTACTAATCCAGAGTTTGTTCCTGAAAAAGTTCGGAATGCTTCCACAGCTGCAGAAGGGCTATGCAAATGGGTCATAGCCATGGACTCCTATGATAAGTAAGTAATGGTTTCAAATCATAATGTAAATGAAGAACATTGGGCTGGCCTACAGGGAAGTGACTGTTGTGACTGTTTCTTCTCCCCAAGTGGTGATAGAAATTTGTGGGAATACCAATAAATACAGCCTCCTTTACGAATAGAGAATATGGCAACATCATCTTGTCTTCTGTGTACATGTAGGAGCTGGCAGACATCCAGATTCATACGAATTAATTTTGCAGATTTGCCATTTACAGAAATTTGTACTTTTTCTACTAATTACTGTATACCCACAATTCTCTTTTTCTTCTAGTTCTGTATATACAGCCCTGGTCCTGCATTGGGAGCTGATTCCCCCAGGGAATTCCCAAGCAGTATCTCTTTCAGTTCTTAGTTCAAACAAGCCTGTTGCCAAGTATTCCACCAGCAAGGGGTGCCGAAGGGTGTTTTCCTTGCTTTCTGCGGCATCTAAAAATAAAAATAATAAAGAATCCTGTACATATAACACTGGTACAATGATAACATTAAACGACACTAAGCTATTTTGCTCAATGGTTAGGAATCTTCCAGTCTATCCCCTCCCTTGTAAAATTGATCAAGTGGTCTCTTTAATGATACAGAAGACTTTTAAAACCCAACTTTGGAAAACCCAACTCCTTGGGTTTTCAGTCCAACTCCTTGTCTTGACAAATGGACTCAAATCAAACAGCTTTCTCTGCAAAGTCTCCTACAGTACATAGATCTTTCTTTCTTTCTTTCTTTCTTTCTTTCTTTCTTTCTTTCT
>WNWU01000006.1:43386607-43419012 GCA_012654045.1 Ptyas mucosa | reverse complement strand
TTCTTTCTTTCTTTCTTTCTTTCTTTCTTTCTTTCTTTCTCTGAGCTTGCTCAATCCCTTCTGAATTACATCCTCTCCCATCTGGCCCATCTCAATCCTTTCAGGGCAGGTCTTCTGGTCTCAAACCTTTCCCAGCAGATTCCAGTAGGTGACTTTCCTCATGGATGAACATTTAGCCCACACTCTGGTTGATCTGTCAATGGATGTTCCTAATTCCTTTGCATTCTTGTGCAAAGCTGCAGGGCGTGGTATCCCAAGGGGAAAAACCTTGTACCATACATGCTTTGCTTTTTATTCTTCCTGCTCTGCTAGTTCCTGGTGCCCTCCCTTTCTTCCTTTGCTTCCTTGCTTTACTAAATCTGGGGCCTTTTATATGGTTCTGAGATGAATTTCTGCTTATGTTTCAAATTATTGTTTTTCTTTCCCTTCTGTCCCCCTCTTTCTTTCCCTTCTGTCCCCCTCTTTCTCGTTAAACGATAGTAGTAATGATTACTACTCGTTAATCTTAACACCAACATCAGAATACCTAGAATAGTAAGTAAGAGTTTGCTACCTCTTCCTACCAACTTTGCCTTTATTTTAGCTCCCATCTCAGTTAATCCTTTTCTTGCATCCTGTTGTTTAGCTTAAGAAACTTTCCCAGTTTACGTTAACTATTATAGGGTTGCATGATTATGTTTATTTTTATGTATATATGATTAAACAGAACATTTGAGCAGCATTTTATGGACAGAATGGGACCTTCAGGCTTCTATGGTTTTTTTTTACATAACAAATGAACAGATAGCAGATTTACATATATTTAAGTATATCCTGCCTTTATTATTTTAATAAATAATTCAAGGCAGTGAACATACATAATACGGCTTCTTCCTCCTATTTTCCTCACAACAACAACCTTGTGAGGTAGGTTGGCCTGAGGGAGTGTGACTCACCTAAGGTTACCCAGCCACCTTTCATGTCTAAGATTGAACTAGAAATCACAGTCTCCTGGTTTCTAGACCAGCACCTTAAACATTAGACCAAACTGGCTCTCGTATATCTATCTGTCTCTGTCTATCATTATATACATACATATACTAAATGATCATGTATTTATTTCTCACTCTTTTTTTTTCTCTAAAAAATCTGAACAGATGTAAATCCTACATCATTCACAGAGTCAGAAATATCTGAATATATCACATCTTTTACTTGTAGCCTAGAGACATTTGGATTTTAAAGAATATTGCTAACACAAAGAATAAGAGAGAGGATCTGAATTTGACAAGGCAAAGGACAACTTCAGATCAGTAGTGGGTTTCAAATCCCGAGGCTATCAGTTCACTATCGGTAGCGCGTGGGCGCGCTCGCTCGCTTCGCAAGCATGTGGCGCTTCTGCGCATGCGCAGAGTGTTTTTGATGACATCTGGGCGGGTGGATGGAGCCTCCCGCCGCTGCCGCCGCCACCGGTTCACCCGAACTGGAGCGAACCAGGAGCAACCCACCACTGCATCAGATCCCAGTTATCAAATAATTAAAATGCTTAGGACTTACTTTTGTTCAAATTTTCCTCCAGGGTCTTCATATTTTACAGGAAGACAGTTAGCAGTCCATAAGCCATGTGATACTTTGAATTGCAGATAAGGATTTCTATTGCCTTGTTAGTGGAGTCACTGTACATATTGTATATGCAGGAATGTCTGTGTGTGTTTATGTAACGTGTGCAGAAAGAGTAGATAGATGGAATAGTATTTGCATGTGGATGGAACAAGGATGACATCCTTAATTGTTGTTGTTGTTTCAGAGTGGCAAAAGTTGTTGCCCCTAAAAAGATAAAACTCAATGCAGCTGAAGGGGAACTGAAAATTGCTATGGATGGTTTGAGAAAAAAGCAAGCAGCCCTAAAGGAAGTTCAATACAAGCTAGCACAACTACAGAAGACTCTAGAACAAAAAAAGCAGGAAAAAGCTGACTTAGAAAACCAAGTAAGTAACAAACATTTTAAAATATCAAAAATGCAAAAAGGAAGTCTATGTCATTGCTTTAACCTTTTTGTTTCTTTGCTGCTTCATTTATTTTCCATTTTTCACAACCCTGCTCAGGATATTTATCAAACGCTCTCAAAGAGCGCTGTTCTCAAAGAGCTCTTGTCTTTCTGAATTAAAAATATGCAGAGTATCTGCCAGATCTCCAAAGTAGACCTGAGGATCAAAGCAATAGCCACAAACTCTGAAGAAGATAGTGGAATTTTACTAAACAATTTCAATTAATTTGTTACATACGCTGTAAATTATGAATGTAATAATTTATTACATTCGTTATACCAGATTGTGCTGATAGTTATCATTTTCCTACATTTACACAAATGATAACCTCAAAAGTAATTTATGCTCAAAACTTGTTGAAGCTCCCTGGCAGTTATATGAATAATGTAGAGGTGAAGAAGATGGCTTTTGAGTGGGGAATGAGGAGGCTCTGATTCAGTTTCCCATTCTACTACTGAACTTACTGATGCTGAGTAAGTCACTCTCAGACAAAGGCATTACACAGAGTTGCAGATAAAATCTGGGGAGATTCTCATGTACATTGCTTAAACTTTATAGAGATAAAAAGAATATAAACAAAACCAATTAGTGGCTAAATGGAGCTTAAACCCTTACACCCTAGTGCAGTTAGTTTCCTGGATGGCGGATTGCAAAGACATAACAGAATGCAGAATGCATAAATATATTTTATTTTTGTATAAGAAACTGGGATTTGGATTTGGGGTTAGTATTTTTGACAATTCGGAGGAGCAGCTGGATTTCCCTTAGTTAAATGTGTTAAGTGTGAATGTCCAGCTAAACCCGGACCTGAGGGAAACCTATGCTCTCTATTTATATATTTAACAAAATGAATCATTTTTGTTTGGAAGGATATTTGGAGAGGTCAGAATGTTTGGTTTTGTGATGGCGTATGCTCAACTACAGTTCTTCCCTTCCTATATTGAGCAGGCTTGCTGGAATAAATGAGGAAGTAATGGGGTCTCTCCATGCCTTCCAGTACACCTGTGTATATACTGCTGGGTTTTAGTCTTATTTGCATCAGGGTACCAAGGTTTATTCCCACTTGGCTGATCTGTCCATACTCCTCTATTGTTGATGGACTACTAGCTTAGAGCACAAAGCAAGCATGGAGAGGCATATTTGCAATAGGACATAGTTTAACCTTTTTTGGGGAAAAGAGAAACCAACTGAATAAAGAGATGCTAGATTTCACCTGCTAGATACTGACTAGGATTAGGAAGTTGACGCATTTTATTTCTTTGTTTGCTTGATTATTAAATTTGTTTGTCTCCCACTTCAGCACAAGGCATGCGTAAATTACCAAGTTAGGGAAGGTTATTCAAGAGCCGAGGAGTCAAAGAAAGTGCCTCCATTCCACATTGCTGGTACTGCAGCTAGTTCAATGTTAAACATTTATTAGAGAAAACATTTTTGACAAATTGCCAGACAGAAAGCTCCTTATGCATTCAATTCATGGGCCACATCTGTGTAAGAATGACCTTCATAAGTCAATGTCATGCTCTTGTATGATATGTATTCCTTTTTGAGATGCAACTGTTTTTGGTATCGCATATAAATCCATTATCAATTTCGCACTGCAAAGTGAAGGCAATAATTTATTTGAAGGCAAGAAGAATGGAAATACTATTGACCTTGTTGAATTTCATCTGTGACAATTTGTCATACACACTTCTCTCTGTTTTTCTATCTTGGGATTTCAAATATAAAAACTTTTCGATGACGACGAGGTAATAATAATAATAATAATAATAATAATAAATACATACTGTATATATTATTTTCATAAGCATTGAAAGTAAAGCATGTAACTATTTGTAGTAGCATTTGCTGGGATGGCTTTGCTTAAAGTTTATATTTTGATTTTAAGGTTGACCTGTGTAGCAAAAAGCTAGACCGAGCAGAAAAATTACTTGGTGGCCTTGGGGGTGAGAAAACCCGTTGGAGCCAGGCAGCTTTGCAACTGGGAAAACAATATGTCAACTTGACAGGCGATATCCTCATCTCGTCTGGCATTGTAGCTTACTTGGGAGCCTTCACATCGCACTACCGACAAGTAAGGAATGAACAAACAATTGAATAAATGTATGAAGTTTAGTAAGCTAAATGCTTCTGCAGCAAATAAGCAACAAGCATATACCTTTACTTCATTTTGAAAATAAAAGAATTGATATGAAAAGAACACATGAGAAAATTATGAAGGTATCATTGTTAAAAAAGCATTTTTAAATTTAAGATAGTCATCTTTAACTTTGGTACATCATAACTGCCAACTAATATAGATCATTGGTGGCAGGGGTGAAATGTAAAATTTGTTGCTACCGGTTCTGTGGGCGTGGTTTGGTGGTGGTGGGTAATGTGACTGGGTGGGCGTGCCCAACTTTTTAAAAAAAAAAACTTTTCAAAGCATTTTTTCTAATGCTTTGAAAAGCCTCTGCTGATCAGGCAAATCAGCTGGGATCATTAGAGAGGCTTTTAAAAAAATACCTCTCTACCCATCAGGCAACTCAGCTGGGATCGTCAGCGACTTTTCAAAGCATTTTTTTTACCACCTCTTCGGCCACGAGGTTGCAGAAAAAAATGCTTTGAAAAGCCTCTGATGATCCCAGCTGAGCTGCGCGATCATCAGAGGCTTTTTTTTTTACTTTTAAAAGCATTTTTTTGTCTGAAGAGGTTGTAGAAAAAATGCTTTTAAAAGTTAAAAAAAAAAGCCTCTGTTGATTGTGCAGCTCAGCTGGGCATGGGGGGGGGGGCAAGGATTTTTGCTACCGGTTCTCTGAACCACCCGCCGCCATCGCTACCGGATCAGGCGATCTGGTCCGAACCGGGAGCATTTCACCCCTGATTGGTGGGATCTTTCCTAAACTTGGCCTTAATTAATAACTCACACTATCTTTAATTATTGTCAGTTATTATTGGGGATGATATGTTATAATTCAACTATATAATGGGAAATATTGTTTTAAGGAGAAATGACCTATACTAATTTTGAGATGTTCCACATACAAGGACTGCCATGAAATTCCGCATGAGAAAAAGTACATGATTGACCTGTAGTTGAATATGTCCTTTTCCAAGACCCCAAAAAGCCACTGTCAATTAGTGCAGACAATACAGAGATAGAATGGCTTGACTCAAAATAAACAGTTCCATAACCAACAACTTCTTCCCTTTAGAATCTGCAATATTTTAAAAGAAAGTCCAGTAAAATGTTTTGTCTGCAGTAACTAAACTTAAGGACTATGGTGAAATACTTGGAGTAAACCATGGATGCTCAGAACTTCCCATATGTTTCAACTCAATTTCTTGGCTCATTTTTGAGCTGTTCATAAGAACTGTTTCTAAATTGGCAAGGCACCGATAGGTTTAGTTACACATTGTGTTCTCCGTATAAATCACTTCTTCAGGTTGATAAGGTACACCATGTAGAGACATTTGTAAGTAGCCTTAAAAATTATTGGTGTTCTAAAAAAGTTCAAGGAATTTAGACAGAGTTTTGATTTTCATATTTCTGAAACATAACAGATTCTAACCTCAGCCCACAACAATTTGTGACTGTCTCATTGGAAGCCATGGGAGATTTTAAAAATCTTTTCCTAGTTTCAGTGGGAATTAATCATAATGCTTTAGCAGGATCAGAGCTAATATACATCATAACTCAGGCCCATGGAGAAGTTCGATTAAGGTTATGACTCTCCCAAATTGCAAACTATTGCTGCACAATTATGTTTTCCTTCATTAGACCAATGCAGCCAATTCAGCTATTAAGAAGGTATAATAACATTTAGACATTTATAGGGATGATAATAAAAAAAAATATTTGATACTTGAATCCTACGTTTTGCTTTTGTGTTGGAGGGAAGCATTGTGCAGTCATTTTCATTCTTCTGAAATTCCTCCATCCATAAACAATATTATTCCCTTTGTTAATTTCTTAACAAATGAATGGGGATGTGTCGAGCGCAGGTATGAAACACAAGCAATACTTCTGATAGGAAAAAAGAATATTTTTATGGTTGATTTTATATCCCCCACAAAACAGATTTAAGTTATTCTAATTCCCCATAGTTAACTTGATTTTATTAACAAGTGACAGGCAATTATTCTTAAATCAATGTTTTGAGTAAGATTAACATTTAGTTGGAGTTACTGCCTAAGCAATTTCAAAGTTTTTTGAAATGTTATTTTACATTGTAATCAATTCCCAGCTTCAACATTTCAAACAGTGTAGCTAATTTATTCCATGGCATGGCAGGTTTCTATGAACATATAGGCCATCTGAGTAGATCCTTCCAGTTGATTGACATTAAAATGCTTAACTTTCTCTGAAGGCATATTCACTTCCATTACTATTTAAGACCATCCAATTTAGTTTCCTTAGTTCCTTATTTCCAACTTTGTTAATGTAAAAACACTCTGCCTTGAAAGTAAATCTGTTTTCTACCTATTATGAATTATATTTGTTTCTGTGGGAAAGAAGAAGTTGGAACAGCTCTGTCTGGATATTTGTGTCCTGCCCAGAACAACCAAACTCCATCTCTGTGAGACGGAGGATTCCAGGGAAAAAGAAGATAAAATCAGATGACTTCTAGCCGTTCTGCCTTCCTTTTCAGTTCTTATTTCCATCTTTCCATGAGAAAAAGTAAAACAGGTGAAAAGCCTGCTTTGCTAGAATTTTTTGCTTCCTGCTCTTGCACAAATATTCAAAGCTACCAGTCTCCATCTTACACTGTTAAAAGAATCCTGATGCTTTGCAGTGCAAACATCTTGCTTTTAAAAAAAATAAAATAAAAGCATTAAATTACATTGACAGAAAAACAAAAGCATCAACTGCATCGGAACACAAATTCCTTTACATTATTCATTAACAGTTCTGTGCATATTTAAGTCTCCCCTCGCCACCCCTGTGCATGCTTCTTACCTCTCTTCCAATAAGTCTGTTTCAGTCATGGCATGAATCAGTTTTCTGTTGCTGTTCAACAGATTTTGATGTAGGCTATAAGCAGGGGTGAAATTCACTTACTTTCCTTACCGGTTTGTAAATGTGTGTGTACCGCATGTTCTCTCACTTCGCTCGCGCGTGCTGTCACCTGTGCATACACAAAGTCTTTTGCGCATGCGCAGAGGCTTAAAATGTTGCAAAAAAGTGATGGCATGACGTTCCTGCAGGTGGGTGGAGCATCCCACAGTCGCCGCTACCGGTTTCCCTGAGCCGGATAGAACTGGCTGAATTTCACCCCTGGCTATAAGTCACCTAGAAGGCTTTTATCCTCAAAATTATACACACACACACACACACACACACACACACACACACACACACCTGGTCAGAGGTATATATCATTCATCCAGATGGGTCAGGTATATATATACCAGCGCGTGTGCACTGGCTTCGCTCGTGCACACGCTCTTCTGTACAGAATCACTCTGATAACATCAGGGTCAGTGGGCAGAGCCTCCCCCAGTTTTACTACCAGTTCTATAGAACCAGTGTGAATGGGGGCAACCCACCACTGCCTCTGACCCATCTAAACTAAATGCTGAGAAATTCCAATAGAATATCCCACACTATTATGTGTTTTTAGATTGCCCCTAGAAGTGTACTCAGTCATACTGTTTAACAACTGAAACAATTATTTTGCACTGTAATTTTTAGTGTCATAAACTGTTAATTAAGGCCTTCTGCCTCTGCCTGTACCTTTCCTTAAGTACATGATGTCTAATCTTCAGAATATCAGGTGTGTACATCTCTCTTGATTTCAGCCCTTGTTGATAAACAATATCTGGTATCTTTCACTATGTACACTTCTGAGTTCGCTGC
The DNA here is from genome assembly GCA_012654045.1 of Ptyas mucosa. NCBI lineage: Eukaryota > Metazoa > Chordata > Lepidosauria > Squamata > Colubridae > Ptyas > Ptyas mucosa. The sequence continues at coordinate 43,411,146 of WNWU01000006.1, read as the reverse complement.
ATGATTATGATGTTTCTCCCCAAGGGCATTGTGGAAGAAATGGATAAAATCAGGGCTAATTGGATGGTGAAAGGCAAAAAAATTGATATGGTTCATTTTAAGTTTCATTAAATAAATAACTAAAATACTCCTTGGCAATAATTTTGTAAGTATTAAATTAAGGTAGTCGGCATTGAATTAAAAGCGATTAAAAGGAACTCAAATTTGTCCCAGCAAATTGTCAAGAAGAGTGACAAGTCATTGCTACTGCCAATGAGCCTCATTACACTAAAATCATTTTTCAGAATAGCTGCCCAATGTTTAGCGTTCTTCCTTTTCAGAATCAAGGCCGGGACTGGATATTGACATGCAAAGCCAGAGGCATTCCCTGCTCAGATGATTTTTCTCTAACTACAACTCTAGGAGAAGCCGTGAAAATTAGAGCTTGGAACATAGCTGGGTTGCCTTCTGATTTATTTTCCATTGATAATGGTATTATTATCACGTAAGTAACAGAAGCTTCAGATAGGCATAGTTTATTTCTTTGGAGAGTATTGTATGCTGTTTTCTATTTGTAGGGGCGCCATAAGGTACTATTGTATATTTTTTTCATTTAAAAAACATAATATTCAATGTTCAGTAGTGAAGAGCTTGGTTCGCATGCAAAAGGTCTCAGGACATAATCCTTCACATTTAAAACGTTCTCTATTTTTATCCTGCAGTGACAAAATCTCAAATTACAAGCCAGTGTGATTTCTGAACATGCTGACTTGGAATTCCAGAAGAAAGCCAGGTTGAGAAGTTCTAAAATCTCTAAAATCTAAAACAAAATAGTAGAGCTATAGAAAATATTGATTGGAAGCCATTGGGAATCTGCCCCCAAAGTATGAACTCAGTGTTCATACTTTCCTTGGGTTAAATGCAATCCTTTTATTGTTTTATTAAGTTACAGTCTTTAGATTAAAGCACTTGTTATTCTTAACGTTAAATATATGCAGAGATTCGTACACGAGTTTGCTGGTGTACCTTTTGTAAGGCAACCTTTTCCAGTTAGAATAGTGTTCTAGATGCGAATACCTGCTTCCACTTCCAGATCCATTCACAACAAATATTCTTTAATGTTTACTTGACAGAGGGAGGGTCTTGAGGCTACTTGGTCCTGCTTCATGCTAAGATCACCACCAGTTCTACCTTCCTGATCTTTATGTATTTGTGGAAAAATATGAACAGTGGCCTATAGTTATATACCTTTAACTTCCTTAAATCACTCAGATAAACTGGATGATTAAGACTGTTGGCCATGTGGATTAGCGAACTCCCCTTCTGTTGACTACAGATCTGCTTGCTTAGTGATCTGGGGAGTGAAGTCAACATTGCATTCAAATCGAGACATAACTGATGAATGCAGGAAGGCCTATATGAAAGGAATGTGGAGCACCCATTCATTTTCTTTTGTTGGGTGGATAGCAATAACTAGCATGGGAAAAAGCCCGAATGAAGGGCATGTGCTAGTCATTTCTACAAAAAGAGGGGAGTTCTATTTTCCCCTTGGATTATATCTTACACCTTTGTGGACTATGAGATGCTAGTTTGTTTCCTTTTGCAAGGGCCCAGAAAGTGAAAGCATAAAACTAGAACGAAATAGGTACTTCTTCACAGGAAGTCAAGGCAAAATTCTTGATGCTGTTCTGCACTGGTACGGCTCACAAAACACTTATTTCCATATAGGGATTTTGTAAATATGTTCAAGTACGAGAGACAGATTGATATAGTGGTTAAGGCTTCTGACTAGAAATCAGCAGACCATGATTTCTACTCCCACCTTAGGCACAAAGCCGGTTGGGTGATATTGGGCCAGGCACACTCTCTCAGCTCTAAGAAGGAGGCAACGGCAAACCATTTCTGAAAGATCTTGTCAAGAAAATTGCAGGGACTTGTCCAGGCAGTCTCTGAGAATTGGATATGATTGAGTGGAAATAAAAAATCAAATACATAATAAAGCCCCAAATAAATGTGCCATGCAAATTCACAAAGTTGAGGTATTTCACTGTTTTCTCTCTCCAGAAATGCAAGAAGATGGCCGCTTATGATTGACCCTCAAGGTCAAGCAAACAAATGGGTGAAAAATATGGAAAAAGCCAACAGCTTGCATGTCATAAAGCTCAGTGACAGTGAATTTGTACGAACACTAGAAAACTGTGTTCAGTTTGGTACACCTGGTAAGCTATCAAGTCTTTAAAAGTAGATTTTTCTTGCAAATTTTCAAAGTACATGATTAATTTTTACAATAGTTGGAATCATTTAGATGTAATGAAATGCGTCAGATGATAAAACATTTTACATTTCAAAACCAATTAACAATCCTCCACATCAAGAAAAAAATATAGACAGGTGCGGATTTAGGACATAACACCTCATCTAATATTTCCCATAATAAATATATCTTTGGCATTATACAGATTGTATTTTCCATATGAAGAGCAAAATTAAAACTGATGGAGTTTGACCATATTGCACATATGTTCTCAGGTTTATCTATCACTTATAACATCCTTGTGGAACTGAAGGAAGTTTATCTTAATTTCTTTTTAGGCTTTGCTTTTAAAGCCTTATATATCTCATGACATGCTGATTCAGTTCTATACTTGGTCTTTGTTATCATCTAGTACTTCCATCTCTTACACACTCTTACTCATTCAACTTGCATAATTTTATCTCTTTGGACACTCCTATCTGAAAAGTATAAGAAATATTTTATTGATTATTTGAGAGACCGTCTCTTGCCGGTCACATCTACCCGACCCACCGGAGCAGGGAAGCAAGGAATGTTGCAGGTCCCATCCCCTAGGGAGATACACCTGGTGGGACCCAAAAGAAGGACCTTCTCCGTGGTGGCTCCCTCTCTCTGGGACAGCATTCCCCCAAGATTAGAATGGCCCCCACTCTAACACTCTTTTTTCTTTTTTCTTTTAATTTGATTTATATGCCGCTCTTCTCCGGAGACTCAGGGCGGCTTACAATGCGTTAAGCAATAGCCTTCATACTTTTGTATATTTATACAAAGTCAGCTTATTGCCCCCACAAACTGGGTCCTCATTTAACCTACCTTAGAAAGGATGGAAGGCTGAGTCAACCTTGAGCCTGGTGAGATTCGAACTTACAGTAATTGCAGATAGCTGGTGTTAATCACTATGCTTTTAGTCTGCTGAGCAAAACCAGAAGGCGCTGAAGACCTGGTTCTGCCAGCAGGCCTGGGGGACGCAGAGTGGGATGGAGCCCATGAAATGGCTCATGTGATGCGTTGTGGCCAGGGCAGGGTGGATGGGGGTTATTTTATATTATTTTATTAATTTATTATATGATTCTCTTTTATTAGTTTTATTGTTTTTATATTAATTTTTATATTCTTGTAAGCTGCCTTGAGTCGCCATGTGCGAATAGGCAGCAATATAAATTTCCAAATAAATAAATAAATAAATAAATAAATAGGCACTATATTTCCAACCATTTATTTTCCAAATTTTATAATAGAGGTTCCTTATTCTTTCCTGTGTTAAATATTACAGCTACAGTCTTCAAGACTGCTTTCCGCTTCAGTTTACTGATGTACTTATAACAGCGTGTGTGCTTTTGCGTCCTTTGTTCTTGCATCTTGTAAATTTACGGTTCATCTCAATTTCTTGGCTGAATCAAAGTGCTGCTAGAAAATGTCGGTGAAGAGTTGGACCCCATTCTGGAGCCTCTTCTGCTTAAGCAGACTTTCAAGCAGGGGGGCAGCATCTGCATCCGCCTTGGGGATTCTACCATTGAATACGCTCCGGACTTTCGCTTTTACATTACCACCAAGTTGCGAAACCCCCACTACCTACCAGAAACCTCTGTCAAAGTGAGCATTTTGCCTGGGAACCTCAAGCGGTTGGCTTTTGTTTCATAAGCAAGTGGCTGATCTTATTAGCAGTATCACAATCCCTTCCTTAAGTCTCTCCCTATGCATTTGCATGCATATGTAATAGCAATAGCACTTAGACTTATATACCGCTTCACACTGATTTACATCCCACTCTAAGCGGTTTACAGAGTCAGCATATTGCCCCCAACAATGTGGGTCCCCACTTTACCCACCTCGGAAGGATGGAAGGTTCAGTCAACCTTGAACCTGGTGAGATTTGAGCTGCCAAATTGCAGTCAGCCAGCAGTCAGCAGAAGTAGCCTGCAGTCCTGCGCTCTAACCACTGTGTGGCTCATAATGATAATGCATATATAGCATTAATATGAGCAGATGCTTTTTTCCATTCTCTCCCTCTGACATATGTGAGTGATTATGTGTATTATATATAAGTTTAAAAATATTTAAGCATATTAACACTTAATACAAAGGATCTAACAATGGAAAGAAGGCAGTAAAAATGACAAAGACTGGATGTGAATAGGCCATGTATGTTCCATGGATCAGTTTCAAAGGTTCTCTTTTGTTCTGAACAGATACTCATCTTTGGCACTAACAAAAGTCCAGGGTAAATCCCACCGTTAGATTAAAAGCTACTCTATTATATTTTTTTTTACTTTTTTTCTATATTGCTGTAAGAATTTCTTTATTGCTGCTCTTTTCAATACACTTGGCCTCCCAACCTCCTGCTATGAGCCATGGTGGTGCAATGGTTAGAATGCAGTATTGTAGGCTAATTCTGTCGACTGCCAGCAGTTCGATCCTGACCGGCTCAAGGTTGACTCAGCCTTCCATCCTTCTGAGGTTGGTAAAATGAGGACCCACATTGTTGGGGGCAATATGCTGACTCTGTAAACTGCTTAGTGGGGGCTGTAAAGCACAGGGAAGCGGTATATAAGTCTAAGTGCTATTGTTATTGCTAGAGGAATGTGAAAACCCCATTGTGATCCATTGACACCCAGCAATTCTCATATTTGCCTTTGCTTTTTTGGGAGGGGGAGGGGAGGTGGAGGAACCAAACAGCTCTATGAGGAAGAAGAGAAAAAGCACCAAAGTGCCTTGGTTTCTGGGGGAGTGAGGGTGGAGGGAACTGGAACAGGAAGCTGGAGGTAGGAGTTCCCTTCAATCAGACTTTGCCAACTCTGCAGTTCCAAAATAAATAGGGCAAAACTTTTCTTGATATCACTCTCTCTGGAAAAGCAGCTGAGTTGAAAGCTAATTAGTCTATCAAAGTGCAACCCACAGATTTTGTTTCATTATGTGGCAGTCAAGTCATTGCCAATTCTTAATGACCAAATGGGTAGATTTTCTCCATGATGATCTGGGCTAACTTGATTTTACAAGTCCCCCCCATGGTCCCTTTGGGCATAGAGTGCTGTTATTTTCTGACCAGAAGGTGGGAATTACTTTATGGCAGTCTACTCCAACCTAGCACTTCCTATTTGTGAGAATTTCCACCCGCTATACACAAGTATGGGAATTCTAGAAATCAGGAAAATATACTTTGAAAGTTCTTGTTTGGAGAAGACTGCCGTATGGTGAAGAGGACAACTCTCAGACAAAATCAGAAGTAATTCTTTTCTCTTTCTCAGAAATGTTTGATATGTGTTAGAACAGGGGTCCCCAACCCTCATTTGTTAGGAACTGGGCCACAGAGCTGGAGGGGAGTGTGGATGAACAAATGAAACTGAAACCATTTCCCCTGCCTGTGGAAAAATTGTCTTTCACAAAACCCTGGTGCCAAAAAAGTTGGGGACCATTATGTTAGAATTTATCACAGCATCCTGAAATTTAAATATCTTATTTGGATAACTGGTGTTGACTATTGGGTTTTGGCTTACCTGGTTCTAATTCTAATTTGGAACTCTTGAAATTTTCAGGTAACTTTGTTAAATTTCATGATAACTTCAGAGGGGATGCAAGATCAACTGCTTGGAATAGTTGTTGCAAGAGAGAGGCCAGATCTGGAAGAAGAAAAACAAGCCCTGATCTTACAAGGAGCTGAAAATAAAAAGTATCAAAATATTATTAGATAGAAAGTTATCTCAACTGAATGATAATGTTCTACAGAGAGAAAGTAATTAACCTACAGAAGTCCTCGACTTACCACCATTCATTTAGTGACCATTTAATTTTATGATGGCATTGAAAAAAAGTGATGTATTACTGGTCCTTACATTGAAAATTGTCACAGTGCCCCAGTGGTCATGAGATTGTAATCTGGGCTCTTGGGAACTGGTTCACACAACAGTTGCAGCATCCTGCAGTCATGTGAGCTGTGGTGGCATAGTGGTTTGAATACAAGCTAACTCTGCCACTGCCAGGAGTTTGATCCTGACCAGTTCACGGTTAACTCTGCCTTGTTTTTTGAGGTCAGTAAAATGAGGATGACTCAGCTTGTTGGTGGCAATATGCCGACATTGTAAACTGCTCAGAGAGTACTGTATAGCTCTACTGTATAGCAGACAGCAATATATAAGTCTAAGTGCTATTGATAGTGCTAAGTGATTTGCAACCTTCTCAGCTGGTTTATAACAAACAAACTCAATGGGGAAGCTAGTAGGAAGTTGCAAATCACAGTCATTTGGTGTCTCACTTAATGACAGAGGGTGATTTGCTTAATGTCTGTGGTAAAAGGTAATAAAATTGGGTATGGCCATGTGATGCCTCACTTAATGACTACATTGCTTAACAACAGGTTTTACAGACTCTAACGTGGTTGTAAGTTGAGGATTACTTATATATAATCATTAATTGTGTAGCTCCTGATAAAAAGTAGTTGACTTTGTTACTGGAAAAGTAAGAATTGTGAAAATTCTTGGACTAACAAGACCTTTTCTGTTCACTGTAAAGTGTGGTCTGACTTTGTAGGTAATTGAGAAGTCAAAGGAGTGAAAATTATTCTGTAAATGTACTCTTGAGCTTTATTGGCAGAGAATTCTCCATAACATTTGAGGATATTATTTCTCTTTCAAATAAGGCTTTTCAAAAGTCTTCTATAAAGGGCCAATGAGTGTCTCTATGTTTATACAGAAAATCCTTCTCTGAAACAATTGAAGTATGCTAAGTGATTTTTTTGACATTCCATATTTTCCTCTGTAAATTTATAATGCCTTCTGTACCATTGAATGATTCTATGCCTATTATATGTTAAACCACAAGAAAACTAATGAAGGTTTATATTAACCGAGTTTTAGCGTGTGATACAAAGGGAGTCATTGGGTCTTTATCTTGGTTTAAGTAGCTGTATAAAACCACCCACAGGACAGCTCATATGTAGACTTTATCATTGCAAGACTCAGTAATGGTCACTAGCTTAGATGGTTTTATAAAGGACTTCAGCATCTTAATGGAGAGTAATGCAAGCTGTCCATGATGGTTGTATGGCATCTCCTACTTTTTCAGAGGCTATTAAATAGTTTTTAAGGGGAAACGGGGGAGTGCCAATGTTTTAATGTTGACTTTTAGTCTTTCCAGAGACATCTGGCTATTGCATGATGCAGTACTAAATAACCGAAACTAGATCAGATTGTAGATACTGTTTGATAACAGAGGTTCCTCATGCTTTATGTTTCTAAATACCATAATCATGAACCTTTCTTGTGAGTGGACACTTGAGAAGTTGATGATTAACATGTGAAAAGTACCAGACTAAGAAAGACTGCTGCATTCCAAAGTGGACTTCATTAGTTTCAATATAAAATGCAGCTCAGAATGGCAGCTCGGGGACAGAGTAGAATTATGAAAGATCCCTGGCCATTGAGAAGAGCAACTCAGACTTTCCCCAAGATTAGCATAGATCAGAGAGATTTAGGAAGTAGGGACTGAACTGAGCCCACTATTAACTTTTTCTAAGAGTGAAAAGCTTGTGACTTCACTAAAATGGGCTTCTTCAACAGATGAACTCTATTATATGACCGTCACTTTTCACAGTTATGACCTTTGCAGCATCGCCATGATCATGTGATCAAAATTCAGATGCTTGGCAACTGGTTCACATTTATGACCATTGCTGTGTCCCAAGGTCATGTGAACCCCTTTTGACAAGCAAAGTCAATGGGGAAGCCAGATTCACTTAGCAACCAGGTTACTCGCTTATCAACTGCAGTGATTCACTTAACAACTGAGGCAAGAAAGGTCATAAAATGGGGCAAAATTCACTTAACAAATGTGTCCTGAACAACAAAATTTTGGGCTTAATTGTGGTAATAAATCGAGGACTACCTGTATGTGTGTTTTGCTGATTGGCTGGAATGTGTCAAGAAATTGTTGTACAATATCAGGTTTGTGTCTGTTTTCTACCTTAAAGTTTAAAATAACTGTCAAAGATTTAATCCCTCAGTTCCAGTTTTGTTTCTAAAGTAATTAATATTCTAGGATCCCTTGACTATATCAAATCAGTTTCAGATCACTCGCAGCTTTTACAGGGTATTAACCTAATTTTCTGTTATAGACAGTTACAGGAAATAGAGGACAAAATTTTAGAAGTTCTGTCATCGTCTGAAGGAAATATTTTGGAAGACGAGACTGCTATCAAGATATTATCCTCTTCTAAAGCTTTGGCTAATGAAATTTCGGAAAAGCAAGCCATAGCGGAAGAAACGGAAAAGAAGATAGATGCTACCCGGATGGGCTACCGCCCCATTGCAATTCATTCATCAATCCTCTTTTTTTCAATTGCTGACCTGGCTAATATTGAGCCCATGTATCAGTATTCCTTAACTTGGTTCATCAACCTCTTCATCATGTCTATAGACAACTCAGAAAAGTCAGATATTTTGCAAGAAAGGTATATGAAATAATTACGATGCTAATGTTGCTTTTACCATCTGTTCTAACTGTGAAGCATCCAGCAAGAGCGGGTGGGTTGGGATTTTCAGGTTTTATTACTTAGGCTGTTTATTATATTGAAAAGTTCTAGATAAAATTTATTTATTAAGTTTCTACTCTGCCCATCTCACTGTCGAGTGACTCTACAAGGCCTACAGCATCATAAAACAGCAATATAAAGCATTAAAACCTTGAACATTAAAAATTAACAAAAAAACTGGGCAAGATAGGAACCAATACAAAGACAGGTGGAGATGGTATTTTCTTCTAAGTCTACTAACTAACATGAGACTGGAATCAAGTTATATATTAATCAAGTTATATGTTAATCAAATTAGCATATGTGTACTTATTTCATTGGGTTAAGTAAAAGAGTATTTTATTGTAATTTGAGCCAGGGTGAGCAAATCTATATCTGTTAGTAGAGTTCCAGCTTATTTGGGATAGATTTCAGATTCCCACTATTTATTTACTTAAAGTAATTGTATGCCACTTCCTATTTTCCAAAATTGCTCTAAAGGTAACAGTGCAGAACGGCAACCATCTTAAATTACAGTTAGACCTTGACTTACAACAGTTCATTTAGTGACTGTTCAAAGTTACAGCGGCACTGAATAAAGTGACTTGTGACGATTTTTCACAGTTACAAGCTTTGCAGCATCCTCATGGTCATGTGATCAAAATTCAGATGCTTGGCAACTGGTTCACATTTATGACAGTTGCATGTCCTGTGGTCATGTGATCCCATTTTCCGATCTCCTGAGAAGCAAAGTTAATGGGGAAGCCAGATTCACTTAACAGCCAGGTTACTAACTTAACAACTGCAATGATTCACTTAACAACTATGGCAAGGAATGTCGTAAAATGGAGCAAAACTCACTTAAGAAGTGTCTCACTTAACAACAGATATTTGGGGCTCAATTGTGATTGTAAGTCAAGGACTACCTGTATATCAGGGAGACGGGGGAATTGTGGATATGCAGGAGTCGATTTTTACGCAGAAAGAGTGTGGGTTTTGTTCTGTTCTGCTTCACAGAACAAGTCTCTGTTTTTGGTTTTCAATGTTGGAGTTCTGATAAAACGAAAACAAGGGAATGTATGAATAATGTGTTTTCAATATGCTCAAGCAAGCTTATATTTTATTTATTTATTTATTTATTTATTAGATTTATATACTGCCCTACTCCCGAAGGACTCAGGGCGGTGAACAGTTATTAAAAATGATGAATACATGTGGTACAGATGTTCAAAAACCGATTAAAAATACAAATAAATGGTTTAGTTTGGAAATAGAATTAAATTAAACATCTCAAATTTATAGGGCAGATTCAAAATTTAAAAATTTAAACGTCGTTTTAAACGAGGTTAGATCATATGAAGAAAGAAGCTGTTGTTGTGGGCACATTTTTACCTGAGCAAGTTTAAAGTATTGGAGACCAAATAGTTTAAAAGTGATAAATGCCTCACTCTGAAGAACTGTGTAAGAAAGAAAGTGAATGGAACATTCATAAATTTTCCATTCAAAGTTTTCCTTCCCCTCCAAATGTTCTTCTTTAATAATTCAATAAAAATACCAAAGTAGGACTTAAATAGCAAACCTTGAGAAAATTAGGCAAACCTAGCTTGACTAATTTCACTATCTTCAGTTAATTGGACACAGCATTTAAGTTTACTTCAATGAAAAGTCATTTAAAAAATAATGTGCTGTGAAAATTAAGTTCAGTGTTAGATTTTATGTGATATTCATTTGTAGCTTGGGACTGCTAAATAATAAACACAAACTTGATGTTTGAATTCAGCCTCCCCATCCCCTTTACCCTCTCTGTACTTTTTGGATGTTTGATTGCTTGCTGTTTTTTTGTGTTTGGACCAATTTATTCTCACTTTGGACCCATTACTTACAGTTTCAAGTTGTTGACACTTTAAATGGGCCAGCTATTTTTCTGGCAATGTTGACTTCAGGAATTCTGGGAGTTGAAGTCCTCCAGGCTTAAAGTTGCCAAGGTCGGAGACCCCTGCTCTGAAGGGTATCTCCTGAAGGATTAGTGGGGTTCCTTGTGCAACTTTTAAAAAATAAAATATTTAATTGAAAAAATAGATTACCCCTGTAGAATTGAAATTTCAAAGATCTTCAGACTTGTGGCTCCCAGTGTTGTCTTTTAGATCCCTTCCCTGTTATTTATTTATTTTTAATACTTTCAGACTGAGGCTTCTCAGAGATCACTTTACTTACTCCCTCTATGTCAACATCTGCCGCTCGCTCTTTGAAAAAGACAAGCTGCTCTTCTCCTTCTGCCTGAATGTAAATCTTCTGAAGCACGATAAATTGGTTAGTGCTGCTAAAAACACATTACTGGATGGGATTTTTGCATAATGGGGTGCCATATGTCTGATAGTCTATTTTTCTCCCCAAATATTTCTAAGCTCTGAATTCCAGCAGGAAAGTAAAAAGGGCAAAAATTGTCAGAATTGCTTGTTTACTTTTAAAGAAACTGGGGCAGCTCCTTGGCTCCTTCCTGCCCCATTCACACATTTCCCAACATTCATCCTTTCTGTATCCTCATTCCATCCTGCCATTCTCTCAGTTCATTGCCCTGTTGCTCCATCTCCTTCAGTCTTTCTCTTCTGCTTGCATCTAGCCTTGTATTCCTCCCTAACTTGTCTCTTTGCTGCTCGCTTGTTTTCTCCTTCTTGTCCTAATTCAGCCTTCACCAGCACCAGATCAGATCCCCCTTTTCTCTCCAAACAATGATCTTTCCCTCTTTATCCCAGGATCCAGCCTCCTCTGCTTCTCTCCCTCCTTCCAGAATCCAGTCCAGCATCAAGCCCTCTGCTCTTCCTTATCTTGAAGCTTTCCTCCATTGCTACTACTATAGGGGATGGGCAATGGATGGGACAAGGCTCAGAAGGTACCCACAGGGAGAGTATACAATGCCGTGTATCACTGGGTTGGGTGTGTGTTTATATTTCTATGTGTGTATGAATGTGGTTGATTTTTTTTTATTGGGGACACTCAGTTATTGGGGACCGTCAAGTTTAACTTCCCACTTGACCACAGGGTTGCTTGGGAATTTAAGTTAGTCATGTTCTCTCAAACCAATTTACCTCAGTGGGCCGTAATGGGGATAAAAAGCTTCCTTTCTCCCCACATTAGTTGCCTTAAGCTTCCAGGAGAAGACAACATACAAAAGGAAAAACTTTGAGGCACAGGAGGTAAAGCAACCAACTCACCAAAATGTTCTCTTTCTAAAATACTTCAGCCACCGGAAGTGATGTATTGTTAAGCATTTTGTCTCCTCTATTTCCTGGAAATATCTTTTTGATATATTAATCTAAACATAACAAGTAATCCGGGGACAAGCAAAATTTTATGAAGGACGATGAAATAAGACAAAGTGGTTTTTGCCTGAGTAACAGTTCGTCAGGCAAGGATGAACTCTGTTTTTAAAGAAGGCCTCACCAAGATATTTTCTTATCAATAATGACTCTGTCAGAGAAGGTAATTACAACATTAAATACCCATAATGCCCTGGGACTGCAGAACATCTGGACCCTAGGGACAATTTTAAAATGATGCATGTCTTTGCAGATCAACATTGACATTTGGGTCCTCCTGGATGGTTGGTCCTTGCAGCTATTCTGAAAGACCAGGCCAGAATCCCTAGTTTTACAGATTTGGAAGGATTTGATTTGATCCCTCCCTTGTCACCTCAGATTCAAAATGGTTGTCTTCTGACCATAAAACGGTATTGGCGTAGCAACCAAAGCTCCCATTTCCAGTAATTTGCAGGGTTGCACTGAAATGTTGAAACTTGAATCCATGCATCTTACTATGCTTTTCTCCATTTGAGTTCAGTTGGTAGCATCGCCCAAGGAAAAACTGAGGGAAGAAATAGTTCTTGTCTTCCCTCTACTTATTCTCTTCAATGTTTGCACAATTGTCCAGGATAGACATTAATACAGGAGGCCTCGAGGTAAAGAATCAGATGTAACTTTTAACAAATTTGGAAAAATACAGTCTCTGAACTTGGTTTTGGCTGCATAGACAACTGCATCTTTGAATTTCAAAGTTTTAAGTAATTTATTTTGTTTGAAACTATTGCAGATTAATGAGGATGAGTGGAAGTTTCTGTTAACAGGAGGGATAGGCTTGGACAATCCTTATTCTAATCCCTGCCCCTGGCTTCCCCAGAAGTCATGGGATGAAATCTGCCGCCTGGATGATTTGCCAGTGTTCAGAAGTATTCGAAAGGAATTTATACGCTTGAAGGAAGGATGGAAAACTGTATATGATAGTTTGGTAGGTCTGTAATTATCTGGTGTACATTCCTTATTTAAATAAGCATTCAGCTTTGCTTCAGCATTAAACCCTCCCACATATATCTTTATTTTTGTATTCTAAACTATGTTTATAAGGACAATCATTACTTTTACAATTATTGGTAATTATTTTGTTAATTGAAAAATACCAACTTTTAGATTACTAGGAAAAAATTCAAAACAGTTCATATGCTGCTCTTTTTTATTGTAGTTCCAGCCTTGCCATGATCTGTTTTTTTTGCCTCTGATGCGCGTTTATTGGTTTATTTTATAGTTTCCGATTTTAGAATTACTTTTACTGAAAAACAGGCTCTATATCGATGCAGATTTTCAAGGCCAGCATCAATCTAATGGAGATGTGCTTCAGGGCTAGCAGGTTAAGGACTGATATTTGATATTCTAATATTTTGCAGCAGGTGCACCTGGTATGTTCAGGGATAAAGTGATCAGCACTGTAACATAATTTTCAGGAGCTCACGTGCAACCGAATAGGATCTGACAGAACTTTTGTGTTTGTAGCAGAACTAATTGCTAATTGGACCGTTTCATCATATTTCTGGAAGGCCAGTTTCTGATTGGTCCTATATCCAGGTGAATTTTTAATTCCAAAGGAACTAATTTTTTATTGCTCTCTTTTTGAAACATTCACCTTTGTGAGATTGCTGTTGATTCTAGATACAGATTAACAGAGTTGGACGGGACCTTGTAGGTCATCTAGTGACTAGTGACTAGTCCAACCCCATGCCCAAGCAGACCCTACACCATTTTTGACAGTTGACAGTCCAGTCTCTTCTTGAAGGCTTCCAGTGATGAAGCTCCCACAACTTCTGAAGGCAAGCTGTTCCATTGGTTGATTGTTCTGTCAGAAAATTTCTCCTTATTTCCAGGTTGAATCTCTCCTTGATCAGTTTCCATCCATTATTTCTTGTTTGGCCTGCTTTGGAAAATAGCTTGACCCCTCCTCTCTGTGGCAGCCCCTTAAATATTGGAACACTGCTATCATGTCTCCCCTGGTCATTCTCTTCATTAGACTAGCTATGCCCAGTTCCTACAACCGTTCACCGTATGTTTTAGCCTCCAGTCCCCTAATCATCTTGGTTGCTCTTCTCTGCACTTTTTCTAGAGTCTCAACATCTTTTTTATAGTGTGATGACCAAACATGGCTTTGATCAATTAAGGCCTGTTTTATTTTAAATTGGCATAAAGCTGGAAACCAGACTGTGTTAACCTTCAGACTTTCTTCCTTCTTGTCAAAGTTATTGGAATATTTATAAATCTCAATGGCTTGTCTGGGCACTCATGCATAATTATTAATTTTGGATATGAATAAGAAATGTTTGATGAACCAGTTTGATGAAGTATTGCTTGTCCAAATTGTTCACAGCTCATTTTTTTGCTGGGTAGGCAGCTGGAGACACTGCAAGTTCTGGAACTATCTGAGTAATACATTTGCTGTGTTTCTAAGTAGTAGAGTTAGAGAGTATGCTTGAATGATTCCAAATCCACTGCTTACCATGGAACAGAATAGGGAAAAGCCATTTCTTGAGGTCTAGCAAAATTGCTAGATGCTAGGCAATAAAAATGTGTGTCTTACTCCTCTATTAGCGACTTCATATGTGAAGAGGAAGTGGTCTGTTCCCCCTCCAGTTCCTGTTTTTCTCCATGCGTGTGCTAAGTTTAAAGTAGCATCTGTGGGTTCCAGTAAAGCATCACCTACTTTAGCTCTCAATCTTCAACAGCTTCATATGTTCAGGTGAAGCTAAATTTTTTAGTTTGATATGTTGTTAAAGGGAACACAGAGAGCAAACTGGGGAATGACTTACAGTTTCATGACAGAACAGACTTCCTTTGAGGCAAGTGAGTTCATGTTTTGACCCCAGCATGTCAAATAAATTAGAATTAAAAATCAGGTAAATGTGAATGACTCCTCCATTAATGTTAGTTACAGATGGCTGGAAAAACTTCCATTCTGACAGAAGAAAAAGGAGGAAGCTTCTGCAGAATTTTTTTTTGAGAAGCCACCCCAGAAGACTGGAAACAGAGCTGTCATCATGCCATTGACAATAGTTCCAATGCCACTGAGACATAGGATAGTGGTTTAATAACTGCTGGTTAACCACACTTTTGGATAGGGAAATTGTTTGCTAATGGTCCAGAATAAATTATTGGACAATTTTTTTCATTAGGAGTTAATGACTGAGAAAGAGCTGGAGATTTCCATGAAGTGTTTTGAATGAATTTCCTAAGACAGCTAGCCATATTAATCTTCTGTAGCGAAACAAAAAAAATTCTGGCACCTTAAGCACCAGATAATTATCACTTGAGCTTTCATGAGCGATAACTCATTTTTTAAAAAGTGAAGTTTCAGCTTAATTTGGAGATGTGCATGCAGTCAAATAAACACATACATGCATACTTGTATGTGTGAGGCTGAGGGTAGGACTGTAAAGAATGATTCATGCAGATACATATGGGTAGCTGTAGTTCTCAGCTCATGATCCTTTGACAGTCTTACTCCTCACACAACGGTCACAGCATTCTCATCGTCACAGGACTGCAGTTCAGCATGCTTTAGTGATCAGCATGTATTTATGACAGTTGCAGTGTCCAGGAGTCATATGATTGCCTTAATGAGTATAGCAAAAAAAGATTGTAAAATTGGGCACTTAATGACCACACAACTTAGTAACAGACATTCCCATCCCAAATGCAGTCATAAGTCAAGGACCATCTGAATCGTGACTTGAACCATGTGACATGAAACTGAATCTTTTGAAGATTTTCAATTTGTTTAGTGTTATAATCCCCCTTTGCCATTTTTGGGGTTCAAGAATTGTCTGTGTTTTCAGAATCCTCACCATGAGGAATTTCCTGAGGAGTGGCAAGATAAACTCGAAGGGTTCCAGAGGATGCTAATCATTCGTTGTCTGAGACCTGACAAAGTAAGTATGGTCAGCTGGTTAACAAATGTACGGTATATTAGACTCAGTGTTATCTAATTGTTTACTCTTAAGAAGGGTAGCTGTGTCTTTTTTAAAAATCTACATTGGAAGTAGCCAATGCTGGAATAGCTGTGGAAGAATCTTTACTTGTGGTGGGTAAATAATTTACTATTAGGTGAATCTCTCTTTTCCTATTACATCAGAGAATGGAAAAAGGGACAAGAACATTCCAGACATAGAAACACTGCTTGCCTTACATTACTGTGATGTTTATTTGTTTTAATGATTCTAGGTAAATAATCTGTGCTTATTTTTCAATATCTACAGTGGCCTTTCACAAACTTTATAGACATTGCCAATGGAGCATTTTACAGTTTCTTCTTCCCTAATTTACACAGGTTCCTTGTAGACTACTTTATGTAAAAGTACTGCTTTCTTCACTTTTGTAAGAGTCACATAACAGATTCAAAAAAATGAATAGCACTTATATTAATAAAAGCATTTTTTTTCATATTTGTTCATGGAGGAACACTATTGTGACACACAAGCTCTTAAATAGGGAAACTCATCACACCTTGATGTGCGATGCCAAAAACAACATATTGCAGAACTGGCATTACACTGACAACTGTATTGTGCATATTATTTGTAAGATATATTATTGGATAAATTTGGATATCAGTTTAAAAGAAATCCCTCTTAGTCTGTCCAAAACGCTTTATTTAAAATTCTATCTTTACATTATCCAAACACATTATCTCAGTTTAGTGGAATACTTCCATAAGTCAGAATTATTTCCTTCTGTCTTCCTTCTGGCTTTATGCAGAACAAGCATTACAACACAATAAAAGCATCAGGAATATAAATGGCTATCCAAAGATTCCATTCATGTCATATTAGCCAGTATTACAGGCCAGGCCTTTGTTCACATTGATATGTGCCTTTACCTCTGACCGTGCTTGTCATCACAAGAGACTGTCAGCTACAATCCATTCTCTTCTATTTGTTGGCTGGCACACAATTTTCTTTTGTTACAAACGGCAGAAGTCTCCGTTTCTGGTGTGTACTGGTATTTATTCATGAAATGATCCACAAGACGTTTCCTTGTTAGAGCTGCTTCTTTTTCAAAGGTGTTTATTATACTTCGGCCTGTTTTGCACTTGAAAATAAGTGGAGAATTCAGTTAGCCACAATTTTTAGATGATAGACAGTGTGAACAACTACAAGGGATACTGCAGAATGTATTAATAGCTTTCCTTTTTAAAAGAAAGCATCTACACTTTTGACAGTAATTGTTTCCAACCTCAATTGCTCATTTGGATCCACGCTCATAGCCTAGCATGATTTTAGGCTACTGTGAGGGAAAAAACTAAATCTTTGTCAATGCTTGTCAAAGAGAAAAAATAGGGAGAAAAATGGTAGCTGTCAGTTGTATGTACGTCAGCAGCCTCTTGCAGCAACAAAGCAAGATTTTTAAAAAGAAAGAGAAGCCACATTTCACACTGACCCATGAAAAGTTTGCTAAGAAATGGATGGGGTCAGGAGGTGCTTTAAGTTCATCATTAAGTTCAGATTGCTTAGGTCACCTCAGTTCTCCTGATATCACTTCCATTACTTACAAGAAAATTTCTGGCCCTTTCCATCTCTAGTTCATAGTATTCTTCTACTGTCAGATCATCAAAATTCTTCGAAAGGGACAAGAACCCACATGAGTTTTGGCTACGCTTGGAGTGCTCCAACCTGCCAAGGAAAAAAGGCCATTGGCAAGAAGTAGAATGAGCCAGGAAAAGTAGAAGAAACTTTCAAGAACACAGTTAGTGCTACAGTTAGAAATGTAAACATTTTCCATGTAAGCGGTTGCCCATCATTCACATCTTCCAGCGTGATTCAGTGACAGAGTAATGTTATGCAACAAGTTACTAAGTCACTATCAGCACTTATACCTTTGTAAAGCAATAAGTAAACTAGGTTGGTTGAGGGGGATCAATTAAGGGGGATCAATTAGCATGCCTGACAACTCGACATTTAAATACCTTAATTGAAGCAACATTTGGAACGGCTGAGCTTCACATATTACATCAAACCCAGAGGCTACTACTGCCCCTAATTAAGGAAGCACAACCGATCAGCGCCAGAGCTCATTGTGTTTACCAGTTTGTAATTGCGGAGACAATTACATCGGCAGAACTGATAGGTGTTTGGCTTTCAGAATAAAGGAGCATCTTCTGAAATGGGTCCAGACAGTCTTGAGTAATCCAACAGCAGCAGCAAATCATGGCCATAAAATGCATTCTTTGGCCATTGCAAGACACTTACTATCTACGGGCCACCAGGTAGATCCAAACTCTGCGTGGAAAGTTTTACTGCACCACAGGAACTCTCGTTTCCTGCGGTTTGCTGAGGCAGTTGCCATTAACCGTCTGAAGCCTCTCTTGGGTGTACAGAAACAGCTTTATGTCAATCTATGCCTTCCATGGGCATAAGGCCTGCCATTGGTTGCTTTCCTGCATACATTATAGGCTTAATTAATGCTCTTGCCAGATCTTATATTTGGCCCTGATTTAAACTGTGTTACTGCAATGCAGCTACTGATGAGCCAATACGAAATGTTTGCATCTACCTCTGTTCGTCTTTTGGCTGTATTGTTTAGGTTGGTTGAATTGTTTCCTCAGTGGGACCTAAAAAACGGTATGAAATTCCATTAAAGGTGGGGAGATACCTATCAGAACTTGGGGAAAGTAATTCTGCTCCAGCCAAGAAATGGTTTTCAAACCTCCTCCACAAGTGCATGGACAACAACATTCTTAGTCTGAGCTGCCTCAAGGCAGAAAATCAGCAATAGGAAACCATACATACCAGGGATCGTGATTGGACTCCCAGCCCTCTAACTCTATCAAGCAGAAGAAGCACTTGGCCACATCAGGTTCCTCTGCATGTGGATGGTGGATGAAGCCAGCCTTGGCCATCTACATAAGAAGAGGATAAGGACACTTTGAAGACTGAGAGAGAACTTTTATGCTTCCTAGGATATTGTTTGCCATCAGCTGGATCTTTACTAATGACTACGTCCCAGGGGTGAAATGCTCCCGGTTCGGACTGGATTGGGCGATCTGGTAGCGATTGTGGCAGGTGGTTCAGAGAATCAGTAGCTATGGCAGCACGAGGCTCCACCCACCTGCCCAGGTGTCGTTACTTCCTGCTTTTAAAAGGTAAAAAAAGGCTCTGATGATTGCGCGCCACAGCTGTGATCGTCAGAACCTTTTTTTTTTCCTTTTAAAAGCATTTTTTTACAAGCTATTCGCCCGAAAAATGCTTTAAAAAAGTAAAAAAAAAAAGTTGGCCACGTCCACCAGTCACATTACCCTCCCTGCCCCCAAGCCATGCCCACAGAACCGGTAGTAACAAATTTTACATTTCACCACTGCTGTGTCCACATGACAAGGTTAAGCTGTGTTTCCTTGAAGATTGAATCAGTCACAGGAGCTGGCCTAACATAATAGGCTAAGCTATGCACAGATTGTTGGACTCTGGCTTATATCTCAGAGTTCTGCATAATTCAAATTGCTTTACAATTTTTCTCACTTATACTGAAAAGTAAACTGCATCTGGAATTAGTCTGCATTTCTGCAGATTCTATACAATTCTGCTTAGGCTGCCTGACATACCACCTTCTGGTTTTCTCAACTATCAAACATGCCCCGTTTGCAGGAGATCCCAGAGCCAAACAATCTCCAAAAAAGAAAACTTTGCTAGGCTTATACAAAAACGTGCATCTCCTTTGTCCTGCATATTCCATTTTTTCACAGAGCCACCTCAGACAGCTTAGTTTGACTAAAGGAAAGAATATGGAAGTGAACTAGTCTCTCAACTAGAACTTTCCTAGGAGAGAATTCCTAAGATGATAGCAACAGTTTTCCCCAGCTTAAAGATACACCTACGAGAGCTTTCCCCTACAATTTCTAGAAAAATATATGGGAGCCAGCCTGGGCTTCTTTTAAAAACTAGAGAGGTTTGTAACATAATTGGGAAATAAAGCTTGCAGATTTGGGACAGGAGGAGTAGACCTTTTTCTCTTTCCTCTTCTGAAATGTTAAAAAACAACAACACAATGAATGATTTAGCAGCAAGCTTTTCCCTTCTCGGGAAGGGAGGAAAACTCCAGTTTTTAAGAACAGCTAAAAGTATTATTCAAGGTAAAGACTATATTTATACAGAGAAAGCCTGGCTGAACTCTACTTTGAATGAATACATATCATTGGGGAAAAAAATGGTGGCTCTTTTCAAAGATTTCCCAGAATCTCTAGACTTACATTCTCAGGAGTACATTTGCAGTTGTCCTTAAAAGGCCATGCAGTTAAGGTCTGTAGGCGATTTCTATATTCATACATTTCTCTGAATTCAAGTAGGCTCTTGGAAGTTGAAGTGATTTCTCTCAGGAAAGCTTCCATGTAGGCTATGAATGTTGCAAACTCTTATTCTCACCACACTTTCTTTCAAAGCCACAAGCTTGTATGGATTCTGGCTTCATATTTAAGGCATTTCCTTAGCTCTCTCAATTGATGTCACCTGTTAATCAACCTTCAAAAGTTGGGAGAAAAGATGGATAAACTATAAATAAGCATGGATAGTTTAATCTATCTAAATCACTACAATACCTTTTCCTCTTAAAGGTAAATCTCAAAGTGTTTAGATTTAAAACACTAATTCAAAAATCAAGTTTGCATTAAAATATTTTAGAAAATGCTAAATAAAATAAACATTAAAACATCAAAAAGTAAAAGCAATAAAATACTTTAAAAAAAAAGACTAGTACAAAAATTGGTTACTTACTATAATTAACATCTTATTTCTTGGGATGCTCCTTTCCTTTTAATTCTACAGATAACTACTTGAAGCACATGCTGCTTTTCTTGCTCCTGTCATCTAAAGCTGCATTTGCCTAAATTCTCGAGAGTTATCAACCCTGGCTTCTCACTACCTTAATAATACAGAACAATTGTTTGGCTATATCCCTGCTTGAACTGGCATTGAGGCCCAGCTTCTCTGATGTAAGGGTATGGCCCAAATTGAGAGAGGTAGAATATTTTTTGGAGCTGGTGGGCACATATGAATTTTCAAAGCATTTTTTAAAAAGTATTTTATTTTCAAAAATGTATATGCTGCCTACTCTTCTGATTCTAAGTTGTGAACAAGCAAACAAAATGACTGTAGCTATGACAACTTATCAAGCCACCCATTTTTCAGAAGGGAAACTGATTAGATCATTTTCCCCTTCCACTCAGGATGTTCTTAGCCTTCCATTTCCCCAATATATCTTTTTTTTTTGAGGCAGGTATGAAGGCTTGTAAAGTAGGGCTGCAAACATCTGTACAGACACTAGGTGGCAGCGACAATCCTGCATCTCTTTTCCGCCATCTAGTAGTTATACAGTTTTTGCAGCTGATTTATGGGATCTTATGTAAACCAAGTCATCCCAATGTATATTTTCTGCAGGGAAGCCAGAGGCATTCTTATAAATAAAGGGGATAATGTCTGATGCTATTTGTCATTGTATGCCAACATTCTATGTTCTCTCTCTTTCTCCCTCTCTCCCTCTCTCCCTCTGTCTCTTTCAGCATGAGTGTATGTGTAGAATAGTGGTCATCAAAAGAAGGATCGATCTGTTGGCCCATTGGTGGCAAGAGGGGATAACATATTGCTTATCCCTACCCCTAAAGATTTGGATTTCAGCAACTATTATGAACACAGAATTGCTATACTTCCTCTACTATCATTTAGAACAGTGGTTCTTAAAATATGACCTTAGGATCCCCCCCCCCCCAAAGATGCTTGCACGGGTCTGCAAAGACAAAATTATTTGCTAGCCTATGTTGAAAAAATAATACATTTTAAAAATCCCATCAAGCGATAGCAACAGTGAATGGATCAGTTTTAATTTTTAATATGGTAAATATGAATAAAAACAACTCATATAAATAAAAGCCCTTTGGGGGAGGTCTTCCATAATTTTTTAAAATAGGAAGGCCTCCTGAGAGAAAAAAGTTTTTAAAAATATTGATTTAGACTATGCCAGGTTGGAGAAAGATGGATTGGGACATTGCATCTAATATGAACATAATACTCATACTTGATGCTGTAGAAGTTTACCTAACTTGTAATTTTTTCCTTTTCCACTTTTTCTCTTTTTTCTTGTACCAAAATTATTCCTTTTAATTTTTTAAGAGAATTGGAAGTAGAAGCACAGCATTTGAAACTCTAACCATGTCATATATTTTTGCCTTCTTGACTTTCTAGATTATTCCCATGGTGCAAGAATTTATCATTAACAACTTGGGCCGTCTGTTTATTGAGCCTCCTCCTTTTGACTTAAACAAAGCATTTGGGGATAGCCACTGCTGTGCTGCACTAATTTTTGTGTTGTCTCCGGGTGCAGATCCCATGGCGGCTCTTCTCAAATTTGCCGATGACCAGGTATGTAGATGATTATTTCATTAAGCTTCCCCATGGATATGAGTCCTAACACTGGAATGCTTGCTATTGCATTACTTGTTCAGTGGGATGATATATGAGCAATAAGGTGTCAGGGTTGCTGGGAACATCAGTTGAAATAATTTTACAGGCTTGATCTGATTTACAGTGACAAAGTCCAGTGGTTTCATCTCAGAATGTGATAGTATTGTCAGAATGACATAACTGGTGTTGCCATGTTTATGTGCATATGTGCAACATCACAGTACACACATACAAAAGAGACAGAGCTTGTGCCACAATGCTCATATCATTACTTGCTCTCTATGTAAAGTATGCCTTATTATACATGCTGGTATTCAGGGGGTTGTAGAAGGAAGAAAACGCTCTTCCTGTAGTTGTTTTTATCCTTTTATGGAATGCAGCCTGGATAACACATACTAGTATTGGAATGAATATAGGCTGCACTATATATGAACAGTCACTTTTCTGAGCCTCTGGTTGAATCTGTATCCATTAAAGTACTTAGAGTGTCCTTTATCCCCAAGTCTCGGTACATATTAATTTCAGTAGAGGTAATGGATTTCAGTCCCAAGGATTAGTTGACCTGTCAGGCTGGAGATCTGATAGATTAAGAGCCAATCTCTTCCCACTTACCCTGTTCCTTCTCTACCCTGGCAATCAACTACCCTAAGCTTCAAGAAGAGATGAAAAAGAGGAAAAGCTGATTTTTAGCCACCAGCTTTCCCAGGCATAGAAGTTCTGACATGGCCTTAACCATGCACCCCCAGGGAGAAAGGAAGCAAAATTTAGCCCTTTAAACTCACCTTCCTTTGTCTGCTCAAAGTAAAGGAAGCACGGCTTTCCTTTGAAAGTCGATGATCTAGTCATCTATTAAAGTGATAGTAATGCAGTGACAGATGGGCAGCTTTCCTGCTGGCTGGTGATGTTGACAGGGTAGGGGGGCTGCCAAATTGAAGGGTTTCATCAATCCCTTTACTCCCTCATCAATCTCCTGAGATATGAAATCAGGACACTATCACTCAGCAATTATCAATTGTTATAGGAATTGGTAAGAAGGACCAACCTACGTGAAAGAAGCCTTGGTGAAAGTTGTTAGTAAGTAACCTCTCTCAATAAAAGAAAGGCAAGGAATGCCTTCTAGAGGACCATGGCCAATTGCATTTGTTTCATACATGGAACTTAATAACTTGATGTGACTTCAACAAGACTTTCTTTAGGATTCTAAATGTTGACTGTAACCTAAACCTCGCCGTGCTCTTACAACATTTGATGATTCCCCACCTCCCCTTTTTTTTCCATGGATGTTTTATATGTTCAGGGCTTTGGTGCATCAAAACTCACCTCCCTGTCCCTGGGCCAAGGCCAAGGCCCCATTGCTATGCGCATGATTGAGAAGGCAGTAAAAGAAGGTAGTTGGGTAGTTTTGCAGAACTGCCATCTTGCAACCTCATGGATGCCCACACTAGAGAAAGTCTGTGAGGTGAGTACAAACAGGAGCTTAAACTATGATGACATGTCATCTGGAAAAAAGATGAGTTGTAACTTGTAAACTAATTTTGTGGGTGAGATGGGCAGAACAACGGTAAAGGAGCCAGAGCTGGATAAAGATGACAGTACTCAAATTGGCTCATAAGGAAGGTAGCAGAAGGAACTAAGTTTTAAGTGTGACATTGTGAACAAAGAGAACATCTGAGGAATCGGTGGATCTTGAAAGTAATGTTGGAGAAAATTACCCCTGGACTGAAGACAATAAGATAAAATGCATAAAGCCAGGAATAGAAATATGTGTATGAGGTAGGAGACAGGCCTACTAAATCTGGGCTGAACCAATCTACATGACCACTAAATGAAAGCAAAACAATTCAAAAACACCCTCTAATTATTTGTTGAATCCTATTGGAGATTTGGATTTCTCAGCCTACCTGTTAATATAATTTGCTTCAGGTTAGTTTTTGTGGGAGCATGCAACTATACCTTTGGGTTATCTATCTATCTATCTATCTATCTATCTATCTATCTATCTATCTATC
>WNWU01000006.1:43292876-43386507 GCA_012654045.1 Ptyas mucosa | reverse complement strand
CAAAGTCAGCTTATTGCCCCCACAATCCGGGTCCTCATTTTACCTACCTCGAAAGGATGGAAGGCTGAATCAACCTTGAGCCTGGTGAGAATTGAACTTGCAGTAATTGCAGACAGCTGGCAGCTAAGTGCTACTTTAACAGCAGCAGTTTAGTCCGCTGCACCACCTGAGGCTCTTAATCAATAAATCGTCATCAATAAATAAAAGAGTCTTCACCAATAGGTTGCTTGGCAGATCCAAGAGTGGAACGGCTGGAGAACAATCCTTTGTCAATAAACTTTTCCCCCTCCCTGCATTGCTTCTTCCCCTTTTGTTTTGCCCACTTGGGCTTCTGCAAGGGAGATGTTAATGAGCAGAAGCTCTTGGACTTAAGAGGGGAGGGTTGAAGGAAGCTATACTGAATCAGCTAGTTCTGCCCAGTGCCTCAGCAAAGGAAGTGGCAATGCTATTGCCAACACATCAAGTTAGCTAATGTTTCTTCCATTTAAGCCTCATCATTGCTGTTGCCATTTCCATTACTATTTGAATTTTGAGGGTGTATTATTACATAAGCAATCAGCAAAAAAAAAACCCTGAGACATAAATAGTAACTTTTACTTGTTTTGGAGTCTCAGAATTAACTTAATCCTTAAATACTTATCTTGAATAAACTCTTCCTAAAATGTAATATTGGGAAAGTACCTTGGGGCTCTAAATATGAGTAGTAGCTTTCATTGAATTCAACTTTCAGTATGTATGCTTAGGTTTGGCCTGCAGGGTGCATTTATTTCTAATATTGAATTAGACTGTATCATCCTGATTTTTTAAACTATGATATATTGGTTTTTAAATCAAATTTTAATAGTTTTGTGAAGATGGGGTTTTTTTTTTGGGTGGGTGGGTTAAATTAGATAGGCCTAAATTGGAACTGGCTATCTCTGAAGTTCAATTATTGAGGCACACAGAGAAATATCTCTTAGATTACAATGGTAGCAATTAGTTTTTAAATTGGAGTATATAACCATTGTATCAGACATTGATTGATGGATGCTACTAAAACATAAATAGATCTAGCACATTTGCCCACATAATATATGGCATAATATCTCAACTGTGCTTGAAAGCAAAGAACAAGTATGGGGAAGCAGTACTTCCAATAAAAGGAAGCAGTTATCCGGCATGTTCTGCCTTCATTGAACTACAACTATCGTAAACCCCAAACAAGATGGCCTAAGATTGTAGGAATAATTTAAACTATCTGGTCAGCATGAAGTTAACAACCTCAGCAATACAAGATTTCACGTTAAACGTGAATACGCATCACATCAAGTTTCCTGTCCCCATTTATAAAAATTGTTATTGAACATAAATATATTTGAACGTGGGTAGGCCTTAAGAAGAAACACTTAATTTGTAACCTTCAGCTGGTGATCTCTTGTCCTTACTGATTTTCTTTTTCTTCTCTATTAGGAACTGAATCCAGATACAACACATCCAGATTTCCGTATGTGGCTCACAAGCTACCCATCTCCCAACTTCCCTGTTTCTGTGCTCCAGAATGGAGTGAAGATGACCAATGAGGCCCCTAAAGGTCTACGGGCAAATGTGATCAGGTCATATCTAATGGACCCCATCTCAGATGTGGAGTTTTTCAACAGCTGCAAAAAACCCGTTAGTATTCCATGATTTGTCTTGTTTTTCTCCTTCTCAAGCAGACTCTTAAGGGCTGGCTTGCGTTTTTGCTGGTTTATAACCTACCCAATGAAATAGCCCTTCTATGCACAGAAACGTGCCTTTATGGCTGCCTCCTGGGATGCAGTTAATAGCAGGCTTTATTAAAATTGTATTTTTATTTTACCGCCAAGCTTTATTCCTCCTCCACCAAGCGTCAGTGGTGTGCCATTAATAATGTTGTGTGCCCATTTTTAAAGAAGTCAGGAGGAAGTAGTTTCCCGATGCAAATCTGCAAAGCAGGGGAGAAATTTTTGCAGCCGAAGATGAGCTGAGTGTTGCCCTGCTGAGAATCAAACCTTCTTTAATCGAAAGCATTAAAATGCTGGTTTCATAGGACCGGGAGGGCGAAAACGGCTCTATGAGTTGATGGATGGCACTCATCACTACCTTCTTTAGAATAACAGCTTCGAGTGAGGAGCCACCTGCTGTTTTCATAATTAGGTTTCAGAGTGCGAAGGCGCTTGACCCAAGATAATTTCCATGATCGGTGTCGTAATTAAGAATGGGAGATTGTTGTGCTTAAACTGAGATGATGATGTTTTTCTGCTTGCCTGGCAATTAAAAAAACAAACAAACTCTGAAACTTTTTAAAAAGTTAAAAATGCAAACATGCTGAAAGAAACAAAAGGAGCAAGAGCAGACATTTAGGTTGCAGGTTTTAAATATATCATTCAGAAATAAAGGTTGCATATTGTTCCTAAAAGGCAGCTCACATCATAATTGTGTAAATTTCTGGGCTTCTTTCCTTACCCAAGGCTCAGTTTCTTTGAAAGAGGGTCACAGGAGACTTCTGACCTTTTCATGGAAAGTTTATAAGCATAAAGGGAAAACCCCCAGTTTTCACAAACTCCAACAGAGTTCTATCTCCCATCTGATCCCTAAAACCCTACAAAAGAGAGCAGCTTGACTTTTTTCTTTTCTTTTCTTCAGGTTCAGCACAGATAGCTCCCACTACAGGCTAGCTGGACCTCTTCTACTCTGCCTATACCCAGGGGTGAAATTTACTTACCTTCTCAACCGGTTCAGAAGTGCATGCACCACGCATGCGTGTTTGCTTCGCGTGTACGTCACATCTGTGCGTGGACCCTCTGTGCATGCTCAAACCCTTTTGCGCATGCGCAGAGAGTAAAAAACTGTTTACTTCCTAGTTAAAACCAGGAACTAATGACGACGGGGCGGGTGGGCAGAGCCTTGCGCTGCCACCGCTACCAGTTCTCCAAACCACCGACCACCATCACTAATGGTTTGGCCGAACTGGTCCTAACTGGGAGCATTTCACCCCTGCCTATGCCCATAGGTTCCAAGGTTCTTCATGCACCTTTCAGTAGCTTTGGGTGACCATTCCACTCTGCCTTTCTAAAGTAACAGCTGGAGAAAATAGAATAACAGAGTTGGAAGAGAACTTGGAGGTCTTCTAGTCTAAGCTCCTGCTTAGGCAGGAAACCCGACACCACTTCAGACAAATGGTTATCCAACCTCTTCTTAAAAACTTCCAGTGTTGGAGCATTCACAACTTCTGGAGGCAAGTTGTTCCACTGATTAATTGTTCTAACTGTCAGGAAATTTCTCCTTAGTTGTAGGTTGCTTCTCTCCTTAATTAGCTTCCACCCATTGCTTCTTGTCCTGTCCTCAGGTGTTTTGGAGAATAGCTTGACTCCCTCTTCTTTGTGGCAGCCTCTGAGATATTGGAACACTGCTATCATGTCTCCCCTAGTCCTTCTTTTCATTAAAAGCTTCAGTACAGGGGCAGATCCATATTATTTAATTAAGTGAATATTAATTGTGTTTAAATTCAGTTTCGTTTTGGAGTTGGCCCCATCTGCAGTTGCCTGATTGAGAGGAAAGCATCTGGAGAGGATGCACACACACACACACACACACACACACACACGGTGGGCATGGGATTAGCTCAGCTTTTTCACTTGCATGAACTGTCCCTCTTAACAGGGAATTTGGGGCTGGTGGACACATTGGCTTTTGAGAACAAGTCATGTATAGCCTCACAGAACAGCTGCCACAGAGACATGGTCGTGCACTAATTGGTAACACGATGAGTATGGCATTCACCAAGCATCCATTCATAAGTGCCCATTACCTTTCCTAGCCTCACATTTATCAGAGTACATTTATCTTTTCTATGGGCAAATGGGACGCTTCCAACAAAGCACTAAGCAGACCCTCTGCCCCAATGGCATTCAGGAAATTAAAGATTTGGAAGAAACATCCAGTTCCGGCTCCTTTTCAGGGAGAGAATCCAGGTTAAATCTTCCCTGACATATGGCTTTCTAGCTTCTGCTTGAACCTATCCAACAAAGGAGATCCCATCATGTTTCTGGATTATTAGCTGCATTGTCCAACTTTTATTCCAGTTAGGAAGTTTGTTTTGCACCTTGGCTAAAATCTGCCCATCTCAAACCCCCCTTTTTATTACTCTTACATGCTGGAATGCTAGAGAACATGTTGTGTGGCAACACTGCAGGTACTGGGGGAAAAATGTTATCGTATTTCCATTCTTTCCTTTTTTTCTAACAGGAGATCCATTTCCCATGGTCTTTGGTCACACAACCACCATTCTAGTTGTCTGAACCTCCCGATTGTCCTTCTGTCAACTTGTTTTGTTTTCTTTGAAACTTTTCAAAACTATAGTACCCTCATACTATATACTTTGGAAAAGGTTTTATCTGTTGTATACAACGTTATACATGGCAGAAGAAGGAGGTTCCGAGTCATGTAGAATAAGAGTGGAATATACTTCCTCTGCTTTTAGAAATAAAGATGATGCTAGAAGGTGGGCGATTGATTTTGCAGCACTGTACAGGTAGTCCTCATCTCACAACAATGTGTTTAGTGACCGTTAATGTTAAAACGGCACTGAAATTATGACTATTTTTCACACTTATGACCGTTGCAACTTTATTTATTTATTTATTTATTTATTTATTTATTTATTTATTTATTTAGTCATATTTCTATGCCGCCCACTCTCCGAGGACTCTGGGCGGCTTACACCAATAGACAGTATACTAAATAGCACATTGCCCCCAACAATCTGGGTCCTCATTTTACCCACCTCGGAAGGATGGAAGGCTGAGTCAACCTTGAGCCGGTGAGATTTGATCCGCTGATCTGCTGAACTAGCAGTCAGCTGAAGTAGCTGCAGTACTGCACTCTAACCACTGCGCCACCTTGGCTCATCCCCATGGTCACATGCCAAAATTGAGCCTCTTGGCACCTGTCCCCTATTTATGGTGGTTTCAGTGTCCCAGAGTCACATGATCCCTTTTTGCAACCTTCTGACAAGCAAAGTCAGTGGGGAAGCGAGATTCACTTAACCACCATGTTACTAATTTAACAACTGCAGTGATTCACTTAACAAATGCGGCAAGAAAAGATGTAAAATGGGGCCAAACTCCAAAATTTTGGGGCTCAATTGTGGTCCTAAATTGAGGACTACCTGTATTGTTTGAATTAAAACAAGCTTTCTTAAAACAAAGGTGAGGTGGGGCAGGATGGTATCACTTGCTATTCCTCCCTTTCCCACTGCCCATATAAGACAACCATGGGCAACGTCTGGGGTCATGCGTAGTCTTTGGATCGGGTGATAATGCAAATAGATGAAATGAGACAGTTTTTTTCTTTTTTAGTTTCTCCCGAATTTGCCGCTGAAGGATCAAAGTTTTAATTAGCAATAGCAATAGCACTTAAGACTTATATACCGCTTCATAGTGCTTTTACAGCCCCCTCTAAGCGGTTTACAGAGTCAGCATATTGCCCTCAACAATCTGGGTCCTCATTTTACCCACCTCAGAAGAATGGAAGGCTGAGTCAATCTTGAACCAGTCAGAATTGAACTGCCAAACTGCTGGCAGTCGGCAGTCAGCAGAAGTAGCCTGCAGTACTGCATTCTAACCACTCCACTACCACAGCTCTATTTAGATGTCTTAAACTTAATATTTTCTAGGGCACGTTTAACTTATATTAGGGCTTGTTCCATGCCCCCCGTTTTCAGCAGGTGTGTTCAGAGGGTGTTCCAGGGCTGCGGAGAAGGAGCTGTGGGTACCTTTAGGTTAGAAATACGGGTGTGTTTAGCTTGAGCTTCAAAGATTGCCTTGGAGCACATGATGTAGCTCTCCAGTTGAAGTTCAGCAGTTCCAAATTGCCTCAGCACTAGAAAACGGGTCTAGAAAGAAGGTTGATAGGAATTGAAGTGAACTCCTTGGGGGAAGCAGGTAGCTTAATAAGAAAGAAAATTATCACTGAATTAACCACAGTAGCACAACCGAGAATCGCTAGGCAGAAGAAGGGCTTAGATAAACCTTTCCTTTTTCTCTCTTTCCAAAGGCTGAATTCAAGAAGCTCCTGTACGGCCTCTGTTTCTTTCATGCCCTGGTCCAAGAGAGACGAAAATTTGGGCCGTTGGGTTGGAACATTCCCTACGAGTTTAATGAAACCGACCTGCGGATCAGCGTGCAGCAGTTGAATATGTTCATAAATCAGTATGAGGTACTGAATGATTCGAAAACAATGTCAGTTTTGTTCTCTCTGTTGCTGAAAGAGTTGTCTGCAGGAATTGCTTGTTTGTTTGTTCATTCAAAAATAACTACATAAATAAACTTTCTTCACTGGGAAAATGGGGAGGGGGGATTTCTCTCTGATGCTGTTGGCAGGGATTATGATTTATTTTCAGGATCTTTGGGAAGCCACAAGGCATGTATGTTTAAAGTAGGGGGTTGAAAAGGGATGCTAAAGACTAATATAATTTTGTTATATTTTCAGCAATGGAGTTCCCAATCTTGGGAACGATCTTTTCTCAACATTACTAAATCCTATTTCCAAAACACTTCTCCTCCCTATCTAATGTGTGCCTCATTTTTGGCCCTTTTTTCAGCCTGTTTTAGAGGCTTTTTTCAGCCCTTTTTTCCCGAAAAAATGGGCTGAAAAAAGCCTTGAAAATGGGCCAAAAAAAGGCCTGAAAAAGGCCCAAAAATGGGGCATGCGGAGCCAAAAAACAGCTGGTGGGTAGGCGGGGCTTCGGCAATATTCGTTCTATAAGAGAGACAGACATTTTCACCCCCTTTTGGGAGACAAAAAGTGTGTCTTATAGTACGGAAAATACAGTATAGTGTGTGTGTGTGTGTGTGTGTGTGTGTGTGTGTGTGTGTGTGTATCAGTGGTGGGTTGCCCCCAGTTCGCACCAGTTCTATAGAACAGGTAGTAAAACTGGCGGGAGGCTCCGCCCGCTGACCCTGATGTCATCAAAACACTTATGCGCGAGCGAAGCGAGCACACACATGCGGCCCCATTGTGAACCGGTAGTAAAGATAAGTAGAACCCACTCCTGGTATGTATGTATGTATGTATGTATGTATGTATGTATGTATGATGATGATAATAATAATTTAGAACCTATGCATTTTAATGGGCTCTGCTCCTCTCTTCTTATGCTTGTCTTTGACTATAATAAAGATTTGATTTGAAAACATAGTGAGTGGACAGGTATGTCACAGAGACCCTTGGTTTTTGTCTCCCCCAGGAGTTGCCATTTGATGCTGTTCGCTACATGACGGGTGAATGTAATTATGGAGGCAGAGTTACTGATGACTGGGATCGGCGTACATTGCGCAGCATTCTAAACAAGTTCTATAATCCGATTATTGTGATGGATCCCAACTATAAATTTGATACCAGTGGCATTTACTATGCTCCTCCTGAAGGAGAAGTAAGCATCTGAACATACAACAGGAAGTTTTTCTGACCAAATCCCATTGAATGGAAGGGAATCCAGGCGAGAGGCTGATGCTAAAAGATCAGCATCTACAAATGGCTGCATTTTGTAGGGGTGTGTGTGTGTCATTCTCTGGGGTCAAAGAAGATGGCTCTGGTGTAGCTGTTAACCTGTACTTTAAAAACCTCTGTAATATCCCTGCATTCTTCAATATGTCCAAGATTCAAAATTCCCATTGGGCTTCATAAGATGTCAAGTGATACTGAGCAGCAGAGGAATGTTGTGTGTCACTTCAAAGAGAAGATCTAACTCTCATCCATCAGAGGTTCTCAAATTCCCTCTTACTAGAAAAGCAATGGTGGTTCAGGGAAAGAGGCAACTGTAAAAAAAAAAAAAGAGCTGTAAAAAGAGTCTCTTCCTGTGTCTGCTCAGGTCTCTCTAGTATTAAAAACAAAATTGCCTCCAGTGGAAGGAATATATAGCCATCAGAACTCCAACTCATGAGAGGCTTCTCCACAAATTGATGTAATTCCTTTTTAAAGCCATTCAGGTTGACCCATATCTCTACATTAAATTGACAATAAATTCTAGTCTCCCATCATTCAGTTTCAGGCAAGCATAGCATTACAGGAGGAATGGTGGGTTTGTGTCACACTTCCTCTTCACTGCTCCACTTGCCTTTTGTGACATGGTTCCTGACTATGATACCAAGGGGGTGTATGTGTGTAATGTATCTTGGTCTAGAGCCATGATGGCGAACCTATGGCACGCGTGCTACAGGTGGCACGCGGAGCCATATCTGTGGGCACATGAGCGTTGCCCTAGCTCAGCTCCAGCACGCATGTGCGTGCCAGCCAGCTGATTTTCGGGCCTTCTGGGCCCACCAGAAGTTGGGAAACAGCCATTTCCGGCCTCCGGGAGGGTGGGGGAGGCCGTTTTCCCCCTCCCCAGGCTCCAAGAAAGCCTCTGGAGCCTGGGGAGGGCAAAAAATGGGCCTACCAGGCCCACCGGTAAACTTTTTGCCATTGCGTGCCAAAAGCGGGGGGAGTGTGGGTGTGGGTGTGTCACGTGTGCATGCATGGGGGGGGCACTGAATTATGGGTGTGGGCACGCACGTGCGCAACGCCCCCCCGCTCCCCTTGCTTTTGGCATGCGACGGCAAAAAGGTAATCATCACTGGTCTAGAGTGCATCAAATGTGCCTTAGAAGCCACATTTGCCTAACTGAAATAAAAGCTTCACTCGCTTATGGCAGGAGGGGGCAGTGTGGTGGCTCAGCCGTTAATATGCTGGGCTTGTCCTATTAAGAACCTGGGCTGCCACCCCATCACATGGCAGCCCAGGTTCAAGACCTGAGTGCCAAGTGATGGGTTGAGCTCCCGTCCTCACTCCAGCTCCTGCCAACCTAGCCGTTTGAAAGCATGTAAAAATGAGTAGATAAATAGGTACCACGTTGATTTATGGTCAATGAAATCAGGCTGGAAATCCATTTGGTTAGATTTTTTAAAAAGATATTTTATGCCACCTTAAGAGAGAGAGAGAGAGAGAGAGAGAGAGAGAGACTGATCCAACCAGTGGGCTTTTATGCTTTAAGACGGGACTAAAATTTACATCTGTTGATTTCTAGTTGTCTCCTTAACTACTACAACAAACTGGCTTTAGGCAGACCTATAGCTCCATGTAATTCAGGATCAATTTACTAATAAATCACTGTTCTTAATCATTTTCAGTATCAAAGTTACATTGAATACACTAAGACTCTTCCTCTGAATCCTGCCCCAGAGATCTTTGGGATGAACTCCAATGCCGATATCACCAAGGATCAAGCTGAAACGCAGTTGCTGTTTGATAATATTCTTCTCACACAGGTGTGTCCCTTTTCAGTTCAAAAACTAAGAACCTAGCTACCACTATTACAATCAGTGGTTTTATGCACTTTGGGGGATAGTGTTTGAAATGCAGAAAATCATCTTTTTCTTCCCTGTGGTGGGCCTGTAATCTTTGCGAATTGTCTGGCATATTAGACTGTGAAATACTACAATTAGGTTTTTACAAGAGCAGTTTCCAAATTGCGTGCAGAAAGATAAACTGCGGACAGTTCAAAAGGAATGTTGAATTGCCTGAGTACTGTAAAGCTTTTAAGTATCTCCAGTAAATTCCAAAATATAGTATTGACTTCCTTCTGGGAATTCCACCAGTAATAATGAGTATGTGGAAAGATGTCTGCAGTACTTTAGGAAGTCATCCTGGCCTGCAAGCCTCTAATGCTTTCCTATTTTTACTTCTGTTTCTCAAACATATCATAATACAAGGTTCAGGAGATCTACCATAGAATTTTATTTTCCCCAAGGATGAAAATATTTCCATTCCGTAGGGAAACATGGGCATACTGAGAACTAAGTCACAACAATAGAGACTTGAAAGGCACACATAGATCTTCAAGCCACACAGGAGGCCTAATGATTGAAAGTTTTGACATTGCACAGGTGCTTGATTATGAAGCAAGAAGAACAGGTCCACCATCTAGACCAGGGCTGTCAAACTCGTTCCCATCGTGGGCCGTATCAAGAGTTTGTTTGCTCTTGTGGGGGCTGAGGTGGGTGTGGCCTGGTCATTGTGGCTGACTGAGTGGGCGTGGCTGGGACCGGGGTGGCAGGGGACGCTGACATATCTGATGTAGACTATATGTGAGAAAGGCCTGGATCTCAATGCAATTAGAAATATATGTGGCAAATGCAGATTTGAGTATTCTTAAAAATCTCCAGATTGCTTACCAATGGATTATAGCAAGGAAATATATGTGCACCCTAAAAACCTCATTATCTTAGGGTCCATACTTAGTAGGATCATTCAGCTGGCTACTTCATAGTTGGTCAGATTGGAAGCAATGAGCTGGGAGCAGATTAACACTTCACTTCTGCTGATTTCAATAGTCCTGTCAGTCCTGAAGGCCATCTTTTTCTTTGGATCTTCAGGGCTGCCACACTTAGTGCTGTGGGAAACTGGGAGGGGGATTGCATAGAGCGGTGGAGATATTTATATCCATAATAACATTCCTTTCTCTGAGAGTCAAGGACATTCGGCTCTGCACCTGGAGTGGCGTGACTGGGAAGCATCTCCAGTTGGGGCGGTGGAATGATTGGACCATGTGATGGACATGCGGGTGCAGGGGAAGGGACTTGGACTTTCTTTTGGGTGGGGAAAACCTGGAAGCTGTCAGATTCGGGTTTCCCCAGATGTGCCAATATGACATCTCTAATAAAATGGAACTTTGAGGAATTTCTAGCCTGAGTCTTCTTTCATTGGGGGTGTTACTTGGAACCCTGACAAGTACTCTAATATAAAAGCTGTTTCAAGTGAGGATAATCAGAAGGGCAATCTACTTTGCTGCCCTTGAGATATGTTACTTTATAATACTAGCCAGCTACATTAAATCTTCTGTTGTCCAAGATGCCCAGAGTATTAAAAAAGCACAAAATGGCTCCAAGCCCAGAGTTTCTAATGCAAGAAATACAATTTTTGCATTTGAATTAAAGGACATCAACAGGCCATTTTCTGTCCAAGTTTAGGTCCCCAGTAAAAGTTCTTCCTGCTGAGCGGAAATATCTGGTAGGCTTTGCAGCATTTCACTGCTCTCTTTCTCTCTGTTTTGTAAATAGTCTCGTGCAACAGGTGCTGGTGCCAAGTCGTCTGATGAAATTGTTCGTGAGGTGGCAAGTGACATCCAAAGTAAACTTCCCTCTGACTTTAATATTGAAATAGCAATGAGGAGATACCCAACAACCTACACCCAGAGCATGAATACTGTGCTGGTCCAAGAGATGGGCCGATTTAATAAATTATTGCAAACTATACGAGACTCGTGCATCAACATTCAGAAAGCAATCAAGGTAAGATAAGCTGACGAGAAAGCGTATTTAGTTTGAATAGGCTGGAAAGAGTAGCTGTCAGCTCCCATTAGTTTCACTGGAGTCTTTGGGGATTTGCCCAATAGTTCTTTTAGTCTGAAGGGTTGAAATAATCCCTGAGCTCTGACCTTCACCACTACTTGGGAGGTGCAGTTCTCAATTATAATAACACTCTCGGCATTATGCATCACCGCTGTTTTAGAAATCTATCGGTAGAGACGAGGAATAGGATGAAAAGCCATAGAAGTACTTTGGAGACAGCAACTTAAGCTAGTGGCCTGCTATGCAGCCGGAAAGATGGTCCCCCAAAAAGTTGCGCAAATGTCAGTGACCCAAACTGAGCAATGAGCTAGTAAATTCTCTTTTCAACTCTTTCTTCTGCTAAAAGCTTAACATGGACTCTCTGGTTTAAGCCTTTTCCCGTTCTGGAATGGAATGGAACAGAATAGAATAAAATACTTTATTGACCATGTGTGATTGGACACACAAGTAGAGTAGTTGTGTATCAAATTACACAATCCAATACAGTACAGAATACGCCCTTACATGGCTGCCATCCGACTGTTTGAGGACCAACTAACAAATTCACATGTTCATGATCTGTGTGATAGAACTTACCTAATACAACTATTGACAATAAATAACACTTGATTAAATCTGTATGCCGCCTGACTCTAATGACTGGGCAACATACTCTGTAGCTCAAGTAGTGGTAGAGGGTGAAATACAGTAGTTAATTTTCAAAGTTGTTGTACCTGTTTCATCAGAACTTTTCCTTATTGTATAGCCATCATCTTCACCGCTCTGAGTCCGAAAGGAGAAGGGCGGTATAGAAATTTAATAAATAATAATAATAATAATCCTATAACTAAACTGTGTAACAGAAATATGAAGTGTATCAATCCTAAGAATAAACACAGGCATGTAAACTGAGCAGTGGCTCATTGTATGTGCTGCCACCACATATCAGAGTACAAGCTTCTATAGTAACATGGTAGATTTTGAGTGACCACTGCATAGAGACTAAAGTACTAAGCTCAGCTACTCTCCAGAGGCAATATTTGGTAAAGCTATATGATATGGAGAGGGACAAATTCACTTTTCTTCTTTTGTATCTCAAACAGGGTTTAGTGGTGATGTCTGCAGATCTGGAAGAAGTAGTAAATAGTATTTTGAAAGGAAAAATTCCAGGCATGTGGATGAGTAAGTCTTATCCAAGCCTCAAACCTCTTGGCAGCTATGTAAATGATTTTCTTGCCAGATTGAAGTTCCTACAGGTGAGCATTTCACTTAAAGTTTTGAGTCTAGGAATTGAAACCTTTCTTGATCTGGGTGTGCTTTAGATAAGTATAACTATAATTCATCATCCGACCTAGGTTTAATAGGAAAAGCTGCACTATTTCTTTGTATATGCATTTGGCTTTAAATACTCTTATAGACGCACATCGCATGAAAGAGGTATAATTAATATTCAAAACACTATTTCAGATTCTGGGCGCATGCTGTTTACAATGATTTGAGTATTAGGGCATATGTTATATAATCTACCCTGTTTCCCCCAAAATAAGACATCCTCTGATAATAAGCCCAATCGGGCTTTTGAGCGCATGGCAATAAGGCCAAGTGCTTATTTCAGGGTTCAAAAAAATATAAGACAGGGTCTTGTTTTTGGGGAAACCCGGTAGTACAATGGCTGCCTATTTAAGTTGTGTCGCTGAGCACAGAATACTGACTTTTTCCATTACTGAATGCCTGCACTTCAGAAGTCACCTAAAACCAAAGTACATAAACTTTAAGTGCTGGAGACGCATCTTGCTATGATGCCTTGGTAACGATTTGGTGAGATTTCCTATTGATTAAAAGCATCTTAACGTAAGATTTTAGATTGAATTCATAGACAGAGGAAACATGGTTTGCCATCGACAAAAAAGAGCACAGGAAATAGAACTCTCTTGGACATTCTGAAGGGGGTTATAGAACATTACAAGACAATTGTATCATCTTTAGCTGCTTAGGGTGTTCTTGTTGTGCTACCATCTAGAGTTGAGGTAGGAAATGTGGCATTCTAATCTTATATGGTAGTCACAGTCCCTGGTCGTGTTAGTTGGGGTTGATAGAACCCAGGATCTGACATACCATGGAGTCCACTGTCATCCTAAAAGAGCCTTGCACAAACATGAGGCAATCTCCTCACAAAAATCTGATTTTCCTTTGCCACTCATGGCACATTTAGTAAGGCTTGCCCATTGCTGGGGGAGGGGGAATCCAGTGAGCAAGTTGCATTCCATCAATACATCTTGATACAACCTAGTGAATTCATTTGTTAACATTAAACTAAATTTCCTCCTCGTCCTGTCATTGCAGACCTGGTTTGAAACTGGCACTCCCCCTATGTTCTGGTTGTCTGGATTTTTCTTCACACAAGCCTTCTTAACTGGTGCCCAACAGAATTTTGCCCGGAAATACACCATCCCAATTGATCTCCTAGGGTTTGATTACGAAGTTCTGGAAGACAAGGAATACAAACATGGCCCCGAAGATGGTGAATCTACAATCAGATTGACAACTCTCTAATTGGGAGAACTTTATTTTAATTAGCACTTTTGTACACTACCCTTCATCTCTAAGACACTCGGGGTGGAAAATTGAGGAAATGGAATCTAAGCTTCTTAAAATTATTATGAAGTTAGGCTGAGGCTATGTGAAAGTCCATATGCTAAGCAGAGACGTGTGTTATCATATCCCTCCTACCCTTTGTCCACTTGATCTGCATATTTTCTCTTTATGTTCCATTACTAGTTTAATTGAATTGCAAATTCATGTCAGGGAAATTGGCCATAGTGAATTCCATGAGATTATCACAAAGATTAAGAGGGTAGGTTGTGGCCTAATTGTTTGTTATGGCCACGTGTTTGATACAGAAAACCTGCATCTGAATAGGAAATCGTATGTGTCATATTTTTCAATGGGTGTTGAAACTAAGCGAGGGCAATGCTGTAACCTGTCTCCTATCTGTTTAATTCGGTATGCAGAAATAATCATTGTCTGAGCTTTGTCTTTGCAAGTCGTACAGAATCCATTTCTAGGTATGGGCTTCCTTAATGGGAATGATCAAAAACTCATAATCCAATGCAAAGTTCAAGTTACAAAACAAAATTCCACAAATCATTTCATGTCAACATATCCTTTTCTTTTTCAAATAAAAAACAGGAGTCTATGTTCATGGATTATTCTTGGATGGAGCTCGTTGGAACAGGAAGACGAAGAAATTAGGGGAATCTTACCCCAAAATCCTTTATGATAATATGCCAGTGGTTAGTATCTTCCTGCTAAATACGATTTTTTTCTAGTAATCCGGTAGTCCTCAAATTATGACAATTTTTTCTAGATGTCAGGTAGTCCTCAATTTACCTCAATTGAGCCTAAAATGTATGTTAAATGAGTTTGCTCCATTTTACGACTTTTCTCGCCACATGTTAAGTGAATCACTACAGTTCTAAAATTAGTAACACAATTTTTAAGTGAATCTGATTTCCCCATTGACTTTGCTTGTCAGAAGGTTGCAAAACGGGATCACATGACTCCAGGACACTGCAACCATCATAAATGTGAGTCAGTTGTCGAGCATCCAAATGTAAATCAAGTGACCATGGGGATGCTGCAAAGGTCATAAGTGTGAAAAATGGTCATAAGTCCCTTTTTTCCAGCGCCTTTGAACGGTCACTAAATGAACTGCTATAAGTTGAGGACTACCTGTATCCATTGACTTGGGTTGAAGCAAACAACCCAAGGACTTCATAGACTTGATAGTTCCATGAAGGGAATTCAAACATGCACATTACCTGTGTGTAAGCAACTCAAGTATCATATGTGACTATATAACCCACTTCTTAAATTGTGCTATAATTGCACTTGATTGTGCCACTATGCTGATTGGCTTGATTTGGTTCAGAGTTTCTGAAAGACAATCCGTCCCTGCCCAGATAAAGGGCAGTATCTTGTAATCCCCTGGCATCTTAATCGTCTCCTTCTACTTGCTACAGATGTGGCTTAAGCCTTGCCGAAGGTCAGACATTCCCAACAGACCCAGTTATTTGGCTCCGGTGTACAAGACAAGCGAAAGACGAGGAACTTTGTCCACTACAGGCCACTCTACCAATTTTGTGATTGCAATGATTCTGCCTTCAGACAGGCCAGAGGAACACTGGATTGGACGAGGGGTGGCCCTGTTATGCCAGCTCAACTCCTAACCTAAGGCATGCCGCCAGGAAAAGAGAGGCTAATTGTCCCATCCTGCCACATTCAGTATCTTTTTTGTACCTTTTTTTCCTAAAGAAATTCAAATGTTTTAAAATTTTTAAATACACTTTATTTGCATCTTTAAGTTGTAAAAAAAAATTTAGAATAAGTTGAATGAAATAATAATAAAACGTTCTTGGGGTAAAAAGCAAGTCTGCATAATTGTTTATTCAATAATTTTATTTTCTTATGTTCCTTGTGAATAAGGAACAGACATAAACACAACACTGTTGACAATGGACAAAAAACAGCATTTCATCATTTCCAGCTTTATATATATATATATATTTATATTTATATATATTTTAAAAATGGATTTTGTTGTAACAAATCAAAACAACACCCCACCCCCTTCCAAAAGCTGTACCTCAAATATATTTCAGGACCATAATCACATTGTTTCAACCGTAAAGAAAGAAGTCACACTGCATCCTAGGATGCTACAGCATTTTCTAAGCAATCATCATATCACAGCTGATTCAGTGCAGTGTGATCAATATGGGATGTCACACAGTGACAGCATTTTAAGATACAAGTAACATTTATGCCCTCTAACAAGTACACATTTAAATGAGACTGGACTCCAAGTGGAAGGGAATGATGAATCCACATAGAAATGTAGTGGAATCCCAATTGTCCCAAATGTGATCACTTAATTGTATTTCAAAAAATTGGGGGAATTCAGCACCCAAGGAAAATAGGGGAAGCTAGGGCTGCTCTACCGCTCTTCACAAAGTGTAACAGGCACACAAGTGAATGAGGGAGGATCGTCTCCCGAAGGCTCACTAAAATCCTAACCTTCCACCACAGGGCTGGTGATTTGTAGAAAAATAAAAATTATTACTTGGGTCTAATTATTTTCCCCAGATTGACATTACATTATAGAACATGCCAGCAGAACGCAAAAGGAAAAAGTACTACCTGAAGTAGAGAAAGGTTTATTCATAATTACAAAAATAGACTTTGAAAATCTTGTATGCCTGACTTTTTTTTTTGTCAAAAATAAAAATTAAAATTAAAAAAAAATCTCCCTCAGCGATCTGGCAGACACTAATAAATCAAGAATCCAAAGGCGCAAATCTTAGGAGAAGGAAGTCCCACTGATAGAGACCTAAGGGGAATTCAGCAGCATCTCCTCTAGCTTGCAGCTAAGCATTTTTAGCTGCAGTTGAGCTACTCTCTCCAGCAAAGAGAGCGAGACCAAAGAAGACCCAACTTTACAGTCTTCACAGTTGTTCTGAGATCCCAGTGGGTATGCAGTTGGTAAGGGAATAGGAACTAGTTCTCCTGGAGCCACCAGCTAATCAAAACACTGTTGTTAGTATTCAAAACCCTGCCCACAAAAGCCACCATCACTGACACACCTTTAAAGTAGACAACACTTGCACAAATGCAGGAATGTCTAGAGAAAAGTCAGTGGAATGATCAAAAAGTAAATTGGAATGAAAGCGTATCTGGTTTTGTAACATTTAGGAACTCTGATGGGAATCAAAGAAAGTACCCCCTCCCTGCTAAAACCCAAACCCACCAACCTTTCTTTGCAGCTCAGCTTACATATACTTTAAAAAAAAAAAGGAAGAAAAATGGTGGAAGAAACTAACTCCCAAGATTACTTTAGGACTAACCTGTTGAGTTCTTTTTTCCTGGGCCTGGAAATCTGCTGCTCTCATCTCTTACAGTCTGTCTCTAGGTGTTTGATTGGCACAAACATTCTCCCTATGGAGCTAATCCTTACAGAGTTAAGGCTTTCCCCCAAATCTGTATGTGCCATGACACTGGCACAACCGCTTGACTATCATAGAAGGCTTGATCTATGTAATCCCTGGAGCACACCTCCCTGGCATAGGTTTCTAGGAACCCATGCATCGATGGGGGGAGTCATCAAGGAAGCAGCAGGTCCCCTTGCTGGAGAGGAAGCACCGCCAAGATAGGAAGTCACCTGCTTGGCTTCTGGGAGGAGACCTCGGGTCTTCTACATTGCAGAAGGAACCCAACTGCAACAAAGACAGGGATCAAAGCCCAGCAGAATAAAAGAAAGTTCAAAACAATGAAAGCAATCTTTGAAAGGGGGCCTCGGGGAGAAAATTCCTAATGTCAAGTGGCTGCAGATGCTCCAAATGTAGATGGCATGGCACTGAATTCATACATTCAAAACTGTTTTCAAGATTCATGTCAAACGAACATGAAAAAGGGCTTCTGTCAAAGAAACCTGAGGCAGGACCTCCCTTAATAACAGAGAAGAAAGTATGAACTGCTCAAAAACAACACTGCTGTCTACTCCACAACTGCAGCCGGGGGATTGGAGGGAGTCCACAAGCAATATTTAGCTATCCGGCATTTTGCTAATCTATCTCCCACAAGCTAGCATGAAATAGCTAATGCTTTCCAACCCCACACCTCCCCAAGGTACACAGGCTTGATTCAGAGATCTGCAGCCTGCTTTTCCTTGGGCTTCAAGAGAGTACAATACCACCATAATAACGAAGGGGTTCAAAAATTTGCAAAGGAGCCAGTAACTGCAGAGCTGCATAATAGTGGCTGCAGACAAGAACACATGCTTGAAACCCTGTATTAAACAGCTGATTGGCAAGGAGCGAGGAAAGGGGGAGGAAAGTTCAATCCAGGACCGAGAAAAGGGGGAAGAAAGTTCAATTCAGTGGCTGAACCAGAAAAACACCCGGTTTTACTTTGGTCATACCATTCAGCGAAGTGCAAAAGAGCTGACCGAGCAGGCAACAGGGCTGGGAGCAAATGCAATCCAATAATAACATGCTAGAAACAATTCATCCTTTTTTGCTTTGTTTAAAAAAAAACATTAAAAAGGTAACCCCTCCCAAAATGGTTCTAGTTGTGCACTGCCAACTAATTTCAATTGCGAGCCTGTGTGTGTTACAGGCTGGGACAAGGAGCCCGTGCAATGACCTAGCTTGGCGCATGAGCTCTGTGGATATATAGGGGTGCCTTTCACCATTTGCTCAAGTACAACACAAAAGGCTTTGTCAGCAGGGTGTGATTTCTGCTGCACGTTGCCAGAGCCAAATAGAAACGATATGTTTGCAACAGCATCTCATGCATCGTGTTTACATGCTCTGCTTCCAACACAACCTGATTTTTTTTTTAAAAAAAGAAAATACTGGACCAAATCAATCGTCTTTTGTTTGTCTCTTCCTTCTCATGAGCTGGAAAGAAGCAGAGCCTGTTTAAACAGATACCAAAATACAGTTACTGATAAATCAGTGTGTGTCACTGCTTTGTCTGGGAACTGATGTGCATACAGTACTGCAGGGCAGACTAAAAAAAGTCTTACAGTAGCATGACTGCAATCACAGTTGAGTACTGGAAATTTTCAGAACTGAATGTCCAACACTATTTTGTCTTCAAAAAGGGCAATCACGAGCATGATGGCAAAACCTAGGACAAGTCCCAAGTTCTGGAGGATGAACTGACCCACCGGACAGTAACCGTGCTCTTCGTTGTCTCCATCCCCATGAAGCATCTCTGGAAGCTGAAAGGAAGGAAAGGTCTGAATAACCCTTTTTAATCAGGGACTCTCCATCTTCAATTCAGAAACTTGACAAGGACCTCCTGCTTTGAAATGATGGATCTGCACTGACAGAGGGCTGGGACAGTTTCACCAGGTCAGGCTGCTTTTCCCATGAACTTCTCCTCCCACAGAATTCTGTGCATCACTGCTGTGACTTAAAATCTGATTTCTGGAAGCCCAAGCTATATACCCAATCAAACTTTTTTCACTTTCCTGCATAATCAAGGATTCCAGTATTACAACCACAGGATTGTTTTTATTAGTTTCTCTGTTTATTTCAACCCCAGATGCTCTGTATTAATTAATTAAACTGCCACCCCATCCACCAAAAGGAACTCCGGTCAGCAAACTATAACCATTATCCAAGTTTATTTGCAAATAAGGCTATTATTCTTAGCATATAGTTCAGTTTCTCCTCCCTCCCTCGTTATTGCTACTGTTCCCTTTGGACAAATGGTAGCCTTCAACTGCTATCTTCTAATTATAAGAGTCATTCCATCAAATCTTTCTTCAACTCATCATATCCGCTTTTCTGTGCTAGGAATCCAAGGTCATCCCTGATCCGTCCTAGTGTGGGCAAGCTATTCCCATTCTGGCTCTTTCTACTGCTCCCTCGCTGACTTCCTATATGGCCTGGATCTTCTGGTATTAGCAGAAATGCAGGCTCCAAAGGAGTCTTCCTCAGCCTGGGAAACCAGCAAGGCTCCAAACGCTGCCTTACCCCAAAGGCCACAGGCACACAACACTACGTACATATTGCAAATCTTACCATGTCCACAAGGGCCACGTAGAGGAACATGCCAGCAGTGATTGCAAAGATCCAAAGAGTGATATTATTCGCATATTGTCCCACAGCTGTTCCTATTAGCATTCCCACATAAGCCATCATCGCAGAGAGGAGGTTGTAAACTATGGCCTGCTTCACAGTCATGCCCGCCTTCAGAAGTACAGCAAAGTCACCTAGTGGAAAAGCAAAAGCAATAGTACAATCATGAGTGCAGCAATGGCTTATCCAGTCTAATCAGGGGCATTCTTTCTTACTCAAAAGATCCCTGAAAATATATATCCATATCCATATCCATATCCATATCTATACACACACACACACACACACACACATATATATGGACATATATACATATACATATACACACATATACATATACATACAAACATACATACATACATATATACATACATATATATATATGTCCATGCAACCCCTGGGTTCTATGGTCAACATGGTTTGAAGA
Organism: Ptyas mucosa; assembly: GCA_012654045.1. Lineage (NCBI taxonomy): Eukaryota > Metazoa > Chordata > Lepidosauria > Squamata > Colubridae > Ptyas > Ptyas mucosa. Next base: position 43,366,066 of record WNWU01000006.1, on the reverse strand, counting down.
ACAGTTCTTTAAGAATTAGCATTTCATTTTGAAAGACTATATTTGTACTGATGGTTACAACCACATGATAAGAAACTTAACATGATAGCTTTCTGATTCATTTCTTGGCTAAGTAGAACTTCTGGTGGTTAACTTCTGGTGCTGTTGTCTAGGGGAAATAGGCATGACAAGGAAGATTCATGCGGCAGAAGGGAGAGAGGAGCATGCAACATTTAAGTTGCCTCCAAAGGTTTAACTATTCAGTAGTAGTCTAGCCATGTTATTTCTTTATATCTCTATATCAGAGTGCCTGCCATCTGTTACAGGTAGTCCTCGACTTACAACAGTTCATTTAATGATTGTTCAGTTACAACGGCACTGAAAAAAGTGACTTATGACCATTTTTCACACTTACAACCATTGCAGCATCCCTATGGTCATGCGATCAAAAGTCAAGATGCTTGGCAACTGGTTTGTACTTATGACGGTTGCAGTGTCCCAGGGTCATTTGATCACCTTTTGCGATCTTCTGACAAGCAAAGTCAATGGGGAAGCCAGGTTCATTTAACAATCGGGTTACTAACTTAACAACTGCAGTGATTCATTTAACAATTGTAGCAAGAAAGGTCGTAAAATGGAGCAAAACTCACTTAACAAATGTCTTACTTAACAACATAAAATTTGGGCTCAATTGCAGTCGTAAATCGAGGACTACCTGTACTGTTAATCTGGCTGCTTTTGTCCCAACAAAGCAAGAATGATCTCTTGGACAAAGGACTTGCTAGCAATTCAGCTGCCGTTGCCCCTTAAAAAACCTACGATTGTAAAAGCATAGTTTGCTGCAGGATAAACTGCAGAAATAAAGAGAGACTAAAAATCAAAGCAGGGATGCATAGTGAGAGGGGCAGCTGACATCCCTTAAGGCTGTAAACACGATCAGCTGATCCTTTCCTGAAATTCTGTTAACTGAAGAGAACTGAACAAAATGCTCTGTGACTGTGACTGTATTTGGGACAGTGGAGAAAAGAAAGTGTGAAAACGGCTGGACAACAAAACACAGCATTATCCCTGAGACAGTGAAGCACAGGGGGGCAAAAAAACCCACCTTCTTCCCCTGCAGCGAAGGCGCTTTGAAGCTAAAACACTAGAAATTTAGTTTACACTATGAGAGAGGACGACGACAATACATCTCAACTGAACAAAGGTATGCACGAGCTGTGGACAGGATATCGTATCTATACAATGCAAGATTTGGACAGATTGTGCAGTCTCCCTGAAGTGCTGCAGGATCCATTCCTACATTCAGGCCACTTAGCAGGGAGACCGTTCTCAATTTCAATTGATCAAAAATATCACCCAAGCCCAGCACACACAGCAGCCCACCAACTTCTACATATGAACTACATATTCAGCAGAGCCCTCCCAGAGCCTGTGGAAGCAGCTGTCAAGCCTATCGGCCACAGAAACCCGGGTTCTCCCTCCAGTAAAGTCTGTTTAGCCTTCCTTTTATCTCCAGCAATGCTGCTTGGATTCAAGTGGGTGGCAGCAGGTGCCAACGTGGGGAAGAATGCCACAAGGTCGCCCGGAGATCCTTGCAGCTACATCTGATGATTTAACAGCTTTATTATTGTGATCGCTTATGTATTTTTTTTCTTTTCCACACCTTTCTGAATTACCTCGGTGTATACAAGTGCGCAGCACCTTGGTATACATGGCGGTTTTCATTTCTACTGGGGTCAACCTGAGTTATGATTTTTATTTTCGTTGTTCCTCAGCTGAATCTAAAACGAGCAAGGCCTAGTCTAAGAATGCAGCTGCGCTAGCTCTACGGCTAAAACCAAATAAATTCAGGGTATCACGAGCTATATAAATAATCACATCCATTAATAAGGCATTTTTGATTCACAGACCAAAGAATAAAAGCACAGCTGACATCACAATAGCTGATTACCCAATTCATGAGGAAGTTCATGGCAAAACACTGCTATGGATGTGCTGATTCCTCCAGTTAAGCCAGCACTGAAAGCAGCTCCTGGAGAGGAGAGAGGTGAGGGTAGAAGACCGAACAAAATAAAGTTTTTAATCGGTTATCTTGACAAGGCTATTTTTAAACAAAACATCAGTGATGATAAAGGTAGCATTTTTGGCTGAGAGATTGTCAGGTTAACAACTGAAGTAACGGCTCTAATATTCATGTTTTCACTTCAAATTATTGAAATAGTTCATGGATCTATATGCTAGGGAAAAAAGAGTTGTTCTGGAATTTGAGAAGGGACTACTTTTTATAGTAGATCTTGAATATCATCAATGGGAGACCTGCCTGGTCATGTACCAGAGGTGAATATAAAATGGGGAAAAATCGTTTGTTTGGAACTACAAGGCTCCAAAGAATCATTGAATCAAGAATCAAAGACCCAACTCCAGTTCAAGAAAACTGAACCTCGAAAACTTTGCTTCAGGCTTTGGATAACACCACATATTGACATACGAGTCAGATTTGCCTTCCTTCTCAATCAGCAGATCTCTGTTGGGCGTATTGCCCTGCCCTGCCCCTTCCCCCGAAGGGGATTACCTATTGCCCTGCCCTGCTCCCCATCCCCACTTCCCAAGCAGGAAGATAACTTCGCAGAATGCAAATATGAGCTCCTTTTGGAGTGAAGCAGCTACCACATGAAAACTTCGAGCGATATACCTAGGGCTCTATAATCAAGAACTCACAAAGAGAAAGTGGCATTTCTTAACATAATTGCATTCCTTCCCCTTTCCCATATAGATTAGCAAGTAATTTGTGGCTGCAAAGAAAGGAGGCCTTTGATACTTTGAAAAGGACTGAGGAAAGTGAAGAACAGGCCTTTTGTTACTGAGGTGCTGCATAATCTGCCAGGAGCAATTACAGCAGGGGTCTCCAAACTTGGGGACTTTAAGACTTATGGACTTTAATTCCCAGAATTCCCCACCCAGCATGAAGTCCACAAGTCTTAAAGTTCCCAAGTCTGGAGACCCCTGAATTAGAGAAAAGGATACAGAGCCTTATTTAGCACCACTACTTCCTCTGATGAATCTCTCTTGCTTCCCCCCCCCCCCCAAATCAGACACACATTATCCCATTTCCCCCCCAACTCCTCACCTCAAGTTTATTTGTTGCAAAGAGCACCCCAAACTATCCCACCCCATCTCCAAACCTTTTATTTTGCTTACCAATGGCCAAGCCGTCACTAAAATTGTGGATCCCATCTCCCATTATTACCATCCAGGCAATATTAGCTATTCCGGTGTCTTTTAAATCTGTGCCTGAATGGCAGTGTCCATGAGAGTGATGGGAATGTTTATGTGGCCAGAGATGGTTGTGCTTCCTCACTATTATTTTAACATCTCGACGATGGCTCCCATATTCTGCATCTGAGATATTGTTGCTCTGGGCATTATGAGAGATGTCATTATGAGAGTGGAGCATCCGATTTTCCTCCTCGGTAGCAGACAGGAAGGACTTTGGCAGAGAGTCAAGGTGGCCATCCAGATCTGTTAATTCAGTTTCATTAAGGCGATCATCGGACAGTACGGAATCATCTGCTCCTGAAGGGGATGAACCCAAGAAATATGTAAGTTAGCAAGGGATGAATAGGATGCATTAATTAGGATAGCAGTGCCTAAATTAACCATTCCCAGGAATGCTAAACTGAGATATTTTGGGGAGCAACACAGCCTCATATTTGAAAGTCACATTGCCAATCTTGATTACAACATAGAATATTGTTTAACCCACAGTTACAAACACTTTACATTACTCACTCCAGCTATCATCTGGTACAGGAATCCCCAATCCTCAGGCCGTGGCCCACTATCGTGTCGTGGCCTATTTGGAACCGGGCAGTGCAAGAGGTGGGTTAGCACACACATGCACAGCTCCACCCACACAAGCAGCAGGCCCATGCACACACATGCCTGCCACTCATGCAGCCCTGTTCCCTTTCCCCCCTCAGCTGGGCCGCCAAGCCACAAAGGTTCGGCAGCGCTGGTCTAGTATTGGCAATAAATGTGGGTTAGGAGAGGGGGAAGAGAGGCGTTTTTATGTGAAATAGAAGAGATGGAAACAAAAAACTTAATGCACGTTAAGTAGAACATGCTAAAATATATTTAAGGTGTTTGAATGTACATAAAGATGTGTACATGAGAATACATAAGAACATTTGTTCATATAACAGGGCAGATAAAAACCCTATATCTGTGTGATGCTGTATATGTTGAGGCAGTTGTTTTCTTTCTTTTATTTTTTTGTAATTGGCATTCTAATTATGGATGCTCGCATTACTATGAACTTGGGAAAGATATTGAGCACATACTTTTCAAGGAACTACTCCAAATTCAGTTGTTTATATCTGAAAGCGGGGTGGGGGGTGGGGGGAATACATCCAGAACTTGGACAGCCATAGACATCCTGGATAGACAATGCTAAAATAATTCTTAAGTCTTCCATAGTTGTATTACTGTTAATTTTTATATAGCTATGGAGCTACATACAGAGGCTTGTATGAATAAACAGACGCAACTCTGCTCCTAACAGAGCACATTGTGACATTACCAAAGTGATGGAATTAGGAACCTAGGGACAAGGTGAAACTATAATTCAAGCTCCTAAACAAATCCTAATCTCAGAAGACACAAATAAGGGGACATCGATCAAAATGGTCCTGCATGTAAATATATTAACACACCATGCCACTTGTTTTAACCCTAAATCATAGTTTGCAAAAAGCATAGTTTTCTATTTTGGCTTCTAGCTAACTATTAACTAGGATTCAATAATTTGACAATGATGTATCACATACACCCCAAAAAATACCCCTTCCTAATTTGTATGTGAACGAGAAGCCAGAATTTATAAGCCAGTTTATAATAAGCCCCATTTTTTTTAGAATTGCAAAAATCCATACATTTGGGAAAAAATTAATCAAGAATTTTGTCAAAGCAGTATCTTCCAAATAATACTTGGGCAGCATTCAAAAAATATTCTCCAAAGCAGTATCTGCTCCAATAATATACAGTATTATATAATGCATACGCATTATGTATATGTTACACATATACATAATAAAAATATATAAAGATTTAAATTTGAACGGATTGGGGAACGTGTTAACATTGTTGATTACCTTTGCTTTATTAAAGGACAGCAGATATAAATATTATTCATTAATGCAGAAGTTAACTAATCTGCTAAATCCATATTGGCAATTGAGGTAATATATGGAGTTTGCACAAAAGCTGCAGTGATAGTGGCAGCCTGGTCATAAATGAGATACCTGCTAGTGGCTTGAGTTGAAGCCAGTCAGCATCAGGTCTGTTTAGCTTATGATCTGAAAGTTTCCTTCCAATGGGCGATTCATCAACCTTTTGTTTCTTCTTACACCATTTCTGTTTTGTCTGAAAGAGACAAAAAGACTCAAGTCTTAGTGATTTTTAACTTTGAAGGCAAAGGGAAAGGACCCATTAGAACAACTTCCTGGAATAATACAAAGGAACACATTCCACTAAAGATCCTGAAATTGCTCAGCTTTAGAACCTTGTTGAAGCTAATTTAGGCAATTAGCAGAAACATGAATCCATCTCTTTTCAACAGAAAAGTCTCATTAAGAATGTTGCTGTGCCACTTGTCAATTCCACTTTCCGTATTCTATTATTTTGTTCAAATCTATGTTATTAATCTATGCAATATCTTTTCGCTGTGACTCTTGCCAAATAGTGCAAAACTTTTCCGCAAAGGATACACATTCACACCCTTAACTAGAGAAGAATTACTTCTGTTCTTAACGTACAACATGGTGGCATGTGCATGTATGTTGTATGTATGTATGTATGTATGTGTGTATGTATGCATGTATTGCACAGTCATATACTCTTGATATCTGGGTCTTTTCTTCTCTAGGCTCCCAGGCAAAATAATTTGGGGAGCTGCAGTAAATTTTGCACACAGATTCCAAACATTTCAGATCCATCAGGGACTGTAAAATGTGGTCATATAGTAAAGATTGCTCAGTTTGCAGTTAAGCTGTCAAAGAGCATCTTAGGCCAGATGCATCTTAAGCCATTTTCCAAAATCACGCAGTTCTAGACGGCAATTATATACAGGAAGTCCTTGCTTAACAATTGGAACTGGGACCACCAACTACAATGCTAGGAGCAACATCAGATGATTACACCAATTTATGAAGTCCCAGTTGCCATTGTTAGGTGAAACCTACACGGTCAATGTCCTACAGTCACATAAAGACTGCCTGTTCACTTCTCCATTGACTTTGCTTGTTGAAATGGCAATAGCACTTAGAGTTATATACCGGTTCATAGTGCCTTATAGGCCTCTCTATGTGGTTTAGAGTCAGCATATTGCCCCTAACAATCTGGGTCCTCATTTTACTGACCTTGGAAGGATGGAAGGCTGAGTCAATCTTGAGCTGGTCAGGATCGAACTGCTGGCAGTCGGCAGTTAGCCTGCAATACTGCGTTCTAACTACTGCACCACGGCAATGAAAACTGGCAATAAAAGTCACAGTTGGTGACTATGTGATTGCAGGGTGCTGTGATGTCATCACTGCAGGCCAACTGCCAAGTGCCCAGATCATCATCATGGGACGATGGGGACACTGCGATAATCCACTGTAAGTCCCCTTTGTTCATGTCATGTAACTTTGAAGATTACATGTGTAAGGCCAGAAAAAAACATGGCTGCCTTAACTGCTCTCAAGAAATATCACAAGGTTGTTCTTCTTCAGTGACCAGAATTGGGATCAGCAGCTTGGTTGTTAAGCAACGTGCTCACTATATTAAACCAGGACGGTATTTATGATCTTATTTCACTTTTCCTTTGCTTTCACAGACCATGTGAAGACTGGTCACAAGATTACTTTTTTACCATTGTTGTAACTGAATGGTCAATAAACGACTTAGTAACTAAACAAGGAGTACCTGTACTCTGAATCAGATTCCAGTGTTTGAATCCAGATCTCTGCCCAACTCTCCAATATATTATTATCCACTTTTGGGGACCAAGCAAACTTGAGGGATGCAGTTTTAATACAGAAATAAATTTAACGGGGTTCCTGTCGGATGACTGCAGTAAGAGCTAACTGACTAGCTGAAATTATATACCTATTCCTTCCTATCCGTTTTCTTTACTGTGCAATCTTACTATATTTTAGAAAACTGGATTTGTCAAAACATACCCTTTGTTTCTTATAGTGTTTGTACATTCGTATGCAGTGTTCAATAATGAACAAAAGGTAAATCCCTCCAAGGGCCACAAGTCCTTTCAGTACAGCATCATACTCCTCCAGGAAGTTCTGAACTGATCCTCCATGGTCGTGGGAATGGCCATGCAGATGCTGGTGCTCATGCTGGTGCTCGTGCTCGTGCCCCTGGCCATCGTGGTGGCTGTGATTGTGGACTCCTTGGGACTAATGAACAGAAAAAGAAGATGTTACGCACAAAACATTTCCCAGCAGAAAACCAAATCCAAATGATGTGGAATGATGCGTTTCTCAGCTACAAAACAGTGATACCAAGTTCATTATCATTCTTATCTTAAAAGCAAGCATGACAAAGATCAAATTGGTCTAATATTCCTGTTCTCAGCAATGTTAAGTTAGATGGTCCCTGACAGTTCGAAATGAGCTCATAAGCAAAAACAAAATAGTTTTGGGGTATATATGCCTATTCCAAATAATATCTTGGATAAATGATTTTGTGATGCTACAAGTGTACTCTTTATTGTGAAGCCTTAAGGATTTATTTATTAACAGGTTTCACTTGCAGATTTTGAGACAGCAAGAGAAGAATTATTAATTCAACTGCTTATTAATTCAACCATGCCTACATTTTTCCAAACGAAGGAGGTTCACAATTGGTTCTTGCTGATTGGCCTATATCCCTTATTTGTAGAATAGGTATAACTGCTACGGTACGCAGGCTTTTTGTTCCAACTTTTCAAAAAGTGAGATACACAAAACCCGACCTCTACTTAAAGGCATTATTTTCAGTCTATCTACCCATCTCTGCTTGAAAACAGATGTTTCACAAGTAAACAAAGGCATAAGCCCTAGAATGAGACTGAACATACATGTGGTAGCAGATGAAGTAGTGCATCTCCGCTCATGGTTCCTACAGCGAGAGCAACCAGGAAGGTGAGGAGAAATTTGAAGCATCCCTGATTGATTATAGGAATCAAAATCACGCCTAGCAAAGACAACAAGCTAATAACTGTGATAGAAATGATGCCACAGATCCAGGCTGTGAAAAGAAGGAAAAATGTGAATTAGAAAAATCACCAAAAAATCAATAAATTATAAGCCAAATATCAAAAGAAAACATTATTCAAAGGAAACCTGCTCAGCTAAAATATAACTTATTGTATACTTGAATAAAATACAAACCATTTTAATGACTTATTATGACTTATGTACTTTTCTAACGAATACAGGCTATATGACAGATTTTTTTAGAAAAGTATAGTCTGTTAGATTAAATTATAATTTTATTATAATACTGAATAAATTATCTTTCATCTAAATGGATTCATCAGAGTACATTTCAATACTGTAAAGCTAACACAACAACCCAAATCACTGACTAGTGAATTTATGTTATTTTTCATTGTTTTCACTTACTGACCATCTCCTAAGGACTTCGGGGTTTCTAGAACTGTAGTGGAATTTCCAAGCAAAGACACATACAAGATGCCTTTTAGTATAGCACAATCTGTGTTGTCAAATGTGTGAAATTCTCCTATTTATCAAATATGCCTCTTGCACTAATAACAATGCAACACTGTTGCTCTGCTGAATATCTTTTCCTTACATGTTAGCTCTCTCCAGAAAAAGTGTAAATACATGCATGAAATTCATCAAAATAGAATGCAATTGTCAAAAAGAATGTAATATAAGCATTATTGCTGGTGGAAGGAAAGGAAAGGAAAGGAGAGTCGAAGACAGATCTTCCAGATTTATGAAGCAGGAATGGATCATATGGGGCTTCTGCCAAATATTACATGCTTCAGTGTTCTTCCACTCACTTTCGAGAATGAATAAATACATTTGATCCTACACGTTATCCAAAATACATAAAAGAAAAAGGCTTGACTTAGCCCATGTCATTTGATTCAATCTGATGGGCAGTTCAAGTCTAAGTTTAGGCACCAGTCTGTTTATTTTATTTTTTGAAATCTGGCCTGTATTACTTTATAAGTAACTCAAGGGGGTGAACAGACCTAATTCTTCCTCTTATTTTCCTCACAACAACCACCCTGTGAGGTGGGTTGGAAGGAGAGAAAGTGATTCGCCTAGTCACCCAGTCGCTTTTGTTTGATTGACTTCAAAATTGCTTTCTTGTGCTGAAAAAAGAAAGTTGAACAGTGGGAGAGAAGAACATACTTAACATGTCTGAGGTGTAACGTTCTATTTCCTGCTGCTCTGGCCTTTTTCTCCTAGAAAACCTGGGGAAACACTGGCCCTGGTCTTCTAAGAATTCAGTTACAAATTCATAAAGTACAGCATCTCGATTTAACTAAATCCCCCAAGGCCAATTCTGCAGTTTTTGTTCAACAGTAATACAGACACAAAGTGTAGAATGTAAATACAGCCTTATAAAGGACCTTTTGAATCAAATCTATTTATATCTAGCAAGTTTATATTTATTTTCCCAAGATATATACTAGGAAAAACAAACTGTTTGCAAAAGAATGATGGAATAAAAAGAGAGAGGAGGATGTCGAAAGAAGATATAAATACAGGGACCGATGAAAAGAGGAGAAAGATGAAGCAGAAACACGAAGGGTAAAAAAAATAGTATCAGGAAAAACTGATGCAACACTTCTGCAAATGAGAACAGAAGGGATACTGAAGCACTATGTTAGTGCAGATTTTCCAACTTGAAGCGTTTCAGATGTGTTGACTGACAGCTGCCATCATTCCCCACCAGTAAGATTAAATGGTCATCCTGGCAGGAAATTATGGATCTGAAAGGTCAATCTGCCTCAAGGGCATCAGCTGACTAGGGTCTTATAATCTTGTTTTTAAACTTGCAGATCAGAACAATTTTTAAAACAATAATTAGGAAACTGGAGAAGTCTTTGTATCAAAGATCATCTTTTATGTCCAGAAGAAACTAGACAGTTTCTTGATTATAATGGACAAGTGCCACTTGTATAAACTGAAGATATTTTGATTTGTGCTCAGAAACACTAATAGGTTTTGGCTTTTTTTTTAAAGCATACACGAAGTCACTTTCAACATTTTAATTGACAGAAAATGCCTAGCAACTTTTCCATAAACTCTACTGGCAATTAAACTAGGGTCAAATCTGGCTAAAACAAGACTACCCAGAGAAAAGAATTATTTGCTAACAAATACAGTGTAAAAATTATTTAGTGTTATGAATCCTTGAATAAAGTTAGTAAGAGAGGAAATGATGCATCACTACAAGAGATTCATATACAACATGTTACATTTTCTTAATGATGTTTCCAGTCATTAAAAATAATTACCAGATCATTTTTGACAATAATTAATATATATCCACGCATACTCATTTGGAGTTTTATTTCAGAAAATGCTAATAAACATCTGCAAAACTAATCAACACTCATTATTAACAACTCTGTTACTTTCAAAGGAAGGGCAATCCGCTCCAAGCTTTTTCTATAGCTGCATTATTTGTGCCAGCTTTAAAACAAACGTTATTATTCATCATTTGACAGTTTCATGGGAATCTATGAATATCTATGCAGAGAAAGGTCCACAAATAAAATGCCTCTTTAAAAAAGCAAAAAGTGTTTTAACTTCCCCATTATCAAGCAACTTATCTGTCATATTTCAAACATCCACTGCACATAAATGGTGCCTCCAGTATCTGTGGTCTTTCCCAGATTAATTTTGTCTTCCTGAGGTGTCAAAAGATGTCCTTTTGGGTTCATGTCCTTTTCGGTGGTTCACATCCTTTTTAGTATAAAATGGACAGGCCAAACTGCAATTTTTACAACTTTGTCCTTGCCTTCTATGGCCAAGTTTCAATGGCCATAACTGAGTAGATGGAATCACCTCTTCTTTGAACCACTTCCTTATTCCATAGGGTTGAAATAATTGGATTATCTTTTAAGGAAAGAGTTTTCTACTAAACAGCATAGCTGCAACCAATACCTTGCCCATTTTTAAAATTTTCTTAAGAATAATTGCCCTTGTAGCACATAAAGCTTCAAACATTTCGGGCTAGTGGGCATATTTGCAATGCCGAGAACTTGATATATATGCGGCAAATAAGAAACCAGGCCCTTAAATGAAAGTAGAGGCTGTACTCTGCCACCCCATCTAATCTCCCAGGACATTCATTCTCAACTCTGGTTATTTCTATCTTCTTTTCTTTCCTGGATCAGTTCAAGAGAGTTTCAAATACAACATTTGATTGCAACTCCTGATCAATTATCTTTTAGGAATGCCTCTGGGATATAAAACTTGGCTCAAAGCATTATTGGACACAAAAATAAAGTACAAAGATGAAGTTTCACTTTGCAGCATCCCAGATTTCCAATTAAATGTTTTCACTTAGAATGTTTTTTTAAAAGTAATATAAAATGGAGAAGAGTATCTTCAGCCTCAACCAAAATATCTGCCTGTTTTTATCTCAACTAAGAGGAGATACTCACAAAATTACTCTTTAATTCTTCAGTAGAGTGTGGTTCATCGGAAGTGATTTTTTTACCAGGTCCATACAAAACAAAACAAACATGCATTTGCATGGAGGAAATCTTATATGTTTAGCAAAACCACAGGCCATTCCCAAGCGGCTGTCTTAGGCAGACATTTAAATACAGGAATTTCATGTCTGTACTTTAGCCAGAGGTTAATAAATAAAGCCTCAGGTTTTGCGATATGGTTGCTTCTGTACAAAAAGCTGTATTATAATTGTATTCATTTATAAATACTCTGAATAATTCTGCAAATAGGCAACAATGGGTGTTCTAGGACTAACCACAATTTGGACTGCTCATGTTATAGCACAGTAACTGGAAGTCTTTAAAAAAAAAACAGCCACAAAGGGAATTAATATTGCCCAGTTGCCTTCAATATCAATACAAGCAAGAAAATGGGGTTCAACTAGTGGACACAATGTATGAAGAATGATGACTCTAGGAACTCAAGTGGATCTTCCAAACAACTCACAAAGTAGGCTGCTTTGCTTCTATTACTTGAACTGGCGTGATCAAGTAAAAGGAGGTTTTGTGTGGTTATTTACATCCAATGAAATTACATTAACTAATCTGAAAACCCACAAATCGTTCAGTCTACATTTTTCCTCACTTGACGCACCTGTTTTCTCCACATTCCCAAGAGACACATTGTTTCCTTTGTTCAAGTCTTCAAAATGCAGGTCTTCATAATGTTCAATACAAAGTCGCCTATCAATCTGATACAGCAACGCAGGGCACAGATAAGTAAACAAGCTGGGAGAAATTGGAGAACTGGGGCGAAGACCATAATGGCTTAGCAGCTGTGTGACATTTAAGCACTGCAAACAAATTAGGAAGACAATTAAGCAAGTCCCACCGTTAAAGGCATACTTAGTTACTCAAGTCTCATAAAATTACACGGTCTCTTCTGTAATTTGAACTGCTACCTAGCCCATGAACCATCATCTATTGAAGGAGCTGGGAATATGAAGTGTTGAGAAAACTATCTATTGTGTTTTCTGGAGTGGAAATTGAATTTATTCATTACATCTACGGAGAATTTTAAAAGATTAAACCTAAATTCAGAAAATGTTTATGCATATTAAAATCCTTCCTGGGAACAGTAATGTAAACAGTATTTCATCATTGGCTGACTAAAATGACATTTCATTTTAACCAGCCAAGGATGATTAAATATTTGCCTTGCATGTTTTAAAAAGCATACAATATTAGTAAGTTAACCAGTTCATCAAGAAAGAAAGTACAAAAATGTATTGGTCCTATAAACAAATAAAAAATACCTTGGATTTATCCTGGAATAACCTAAATAGCTACGTAGATAAGCATTTCCCCTTCTTTATTAAATATTAGTTATGTTCAATAATGCCCTATAAAGCAAGTATCTATCTACTGGTATAAGCTATATAAACCCTTAATATAGGTTTCCCCCTTTTATTCAATTGTGTCCAATTCTCAAAGACTGACTGGACAAATCCTTGCAGTTTTCTTGGCAAGGTTTTTCTGAAGTTGTCTTTGCCTGCTTCCTAGGACGGAGAAAGTTGGGCGGTCCAAGGTCTCCATCTCCAACTCTCTGTTATTAGCTTGATACCTTCACCCCTACACCAAACTGGCTCTCTAGTTCTTCCTTAGTTACAAACAATTATATAGAATTGCAACTTTTGACATATATGGCAGCACAACAGCTGGCTCTGATGGACAAAAAGTTGGGGAAGGCTACTTTTTCTTAAAGATTTATCATGTTCTTTTTGGGCTCATACAGACCTCTTCAGATGAATGCTCATCTTCATTATGGTTCTTGTGATTAGCATGCTTCCCCACGCTGATTTGTTTATCAGGTGCCTCTCGTTTGCTGGTATGCCGATACCCATCCCCACTGGCAGGATTTGGATCTTGATGTCCATGAGTAGCTGAATGATCATTATTGTGTTCATGAAAACGTGCATGTGCGAAAGATACATCATGCACACGGTCATGTTTGTGGACATGATTATGTTCATATTGCTCATTTGAGTCATGATTGAGAGTAAAATCTTGTGCTGTAACTCTTGAAACTTCCCTGTTCTTCATTTTCCGCCATTTCTTAGAGTGCTTATGTTGTTTTTTTTCAGGCTGTTCCTGAGTAGTATTGGTCTCTGTGGAAGGCTCATGACTTGGTTCCCCGTGATCACTGGCGTTAATGGAATCATTGTGAGACTGATGAGTATTGTTATGGTCCATGTGGCGATGCGCATGACGGCGGTGATGATGCTTCTGATGTCTGTGATTATTAGAGTCATGAGCATGTGTACCATCAGGCTTCAAAGATGATTCTGTAACTTCTTTCACTGGATCACATTTCTGGCTCCTTTTGCCAGATCCTTCGTTTGCAGTCTGATTTTCTGAGCTTGGGTGATTATGGGAATGAGGATGGTTGTGGGAATGAGAATGCTTTCCTTCTTGTGTATCTAGTACATCTAAGTAAGAAACATAATCGTGGCCAATGTCCTCATGATTTATTTCTACTACTTTAATTTCTCCAAGGCCAAGGCTCATCATCAATTTCTCCAGGCCACAAAACGACAGCTTTCCATTCTCACCATAACGATTAAAGAGTTTTTCAATGTAGTATTTCTGTTTAACTTCAGCTTCCTTACTTGGTTCAGGCTCGGTCCTTTGGTTTTCGGAGATTTGACAGTCATTGTGGCTATGTTCACCTTCATGGCAATGGTGACATTGATGGAAGACAAATGTCAGCAAACAAATGAGGCAAAATTGTGTGTGCCTATGAACCTTCATTTCCGTTTTCTACAAGGGAAGAAAAATGAAAGCCCATCTGTTAATTTCTTTTGGGATGGATTACTTGTAACAACAAATATAGTTTAAACTGATAATAACTGTAGTTATTAATTAAAAAAAAACTTTTTAGAATAAACATGCATGCAGCTATGTAAGGTGCATATAGGGACCAGACCATGACACTTTAGTCAAAAAATATAAAAATAATCTTTACCAATAATTACATTTTAACATTTATTTGTAAATCAACAATTATAGCTATGCCTACACAATTTCTTGGCCATTGTCAAAAAGCAAATGGAAGGTATAATCAAATTGGAAAAGTACATTCAAATTTCTATTTATGTATGGAAAAGTAATCAGTTTTCAAATCTCTGATAATATAGGTATTAGCTAGCCACCAATTTCTTTAATGTGATATATAATATTCAAATGAGAAAAAAAATGAAATAAAAGGAAGAAAAATTTTGTTTTATTTAATTAAATATCTTTGGGGTAAAAAGCGTTTTCCAAAGAGCTCATTTTTCTTATTAAAATGTCCATTCATTAGAAGACCATTATTAAAAAACTAGAATCTGTTTTTTAATATATGAATACATTAAGAAACATGCCCATCTTAAGTAAAATTTTTTTGAAGAGAATGTCTTTTCCAAACATAACTTCCTTAAAACACAGAATTACAAATTGCAGATCATTGATTTTGTTCTATATTTAAAACTAGGTCCCATTAACCTCATGTGTGTCCTGCTCTGGCAATATAAACTATAAAAGCTGACATTTGTTCAAGCAAAGAAGCTGAGGTAAATTTTAAATGATGATTTACAGTGGATCTTGTAAAGCTGAGAGACAGCAGCCTGCTCAGAAAATTGCCAGCATTGGTGCTGCTTTCTTCCCGACAACTCCTTTGTCCCTGAATTTATAGTAGTATTTTTAACGTCAGGTTTTTTTGTCTTGGGAACAGCTGGAATAATGACCTGAGAAACTAAGCCCTAAACAGCAAGAGGACTTGAATCAAAATAAAATAATTACTACTTTTTATTCAACCCTTCATCTAAGGATTTTTAGTACTAAAGCCGCATTGGGATCCTGCACAATAAATTTTTGCTGATACCGAGTGACTTTTTCACAGCCACACATAAACTTGCAATTTTCAAATATGTTTTCTGGAATTGCACCTACGGAGGAATTTTGCAAATGAAAAAAAGGCAATCTGCTTAAGCAGTAATAGCTCAAGCAATTCATTTTATGTCATGATCTATTTTATGTCTAACAAATCAATCAATCTTTTCTTACAACCCAAGCATGTGTGTAGAGGTATGTATGTATATGTGTACATACATAACACATACATAGTATTCTTTCTACTTGCAAAAATTGCCGATAAGAAATGTGGATATGTGAGCCCTCCAAGATAGACCAAAAATGGAAAACAAACACATGTAAGTTAATACTACTTTTATTTTGTTAGAGTAAACAGAATCTTGCAAGTCTGAATGCAAGTCCGCTTCTTCAGTTTATCTTCATAAGAAATAGGTCATGTCTGAGATGACACTTCAAATTTATATTTCTGTTCCAGATTCAGATTTCTTTTATCTGATTATTGTCTTGGTTGTGGCTGCGCTCCTGTTCCTCAGGGTTATTTCTTCTATCCATTACAGAGTAACTGTAATATGAATAGGAGAATATACAAAACATACACAAAGCAAATCTCTAAGCTTACCTGATTACGATGCAAAATTATGGACTTAAGTCTCTTGCAGTCACACAAGTGCTCATCATGCTAAATAAAACTGGATCTAACTATGTGTAGAATGGAATGAGTCCATGCCACAAATGTTTAAATAATCCAATGAGTGGCTCTGAAATAAATCTAAGGCAGGTACATGCATAAGTATAACATTTCATGGGTCATAAATGTTAGCTTCTTGTTCCTTCTGGTGGCCTTAAAAAAAGCTTGACATCATAGGACAATCTAAATTATATGCCACATGTAAATTAGTCATGCAAGTACTTTTACAAAATTATATGAATTAGAAAGTAAGTAGCCTGAGTTGCATAATAGTTGGGAAAGACAAGAAATCTTATCTCTGGCCTACAGAAAAATGTAGGCTTCTGGCTTTTAAAAACAGATTGAAAACATAACAATAATTTTGACCAAGTGGCTTGGCAAAAGAAAATTTTTCTCTCCTCTACTTTTTTGCGATGGTCATAGAGAAAAAGTTACAAAGCTACTAATGGAGAGATGAGAAGTTACATCCTTTCTCCACTAGACTTAGCATGGAGAATTCTCCAAGTTTTAAGCGGAAGAAGGAAATTGTATTGATGTGTATTTATTTAGGCTAAAATCAAACAGTAAGATTAAAATGGATTAAGAACAATTCTGCCAGGGCTGTTTAACGTCAATGGAATCTTACTTTGCATGGACTGCATTAGATAACTGCTCAAGCTTCTCCCTTCCAGGGGTCACCCTATGACTGAGGTAAAAGCTATTTCTAAATATGGTATAAGATAAATATCAAACTAGTAGCATCACTCTGGTCTGCGTTATCGTACAGCACAGGATCAGATATCAGGAATTCTGCACAAGTTATTCTCAGCAAAGGAAGGATATAGGAAGATAACTGTAAAAGAATAGGACAGATTCCTTTCCTTACAATCTCTCCTGTCCCAGGGCAAGTCTCTTATCTGAGAGTCACCTACTGCAACACAAAGATTAAATAAGGCCAAAGGGACAGCAATGTATGTGGAAGAGATGACTCTGAATGAACTAATGAAATAGAAAATTCAAAAATATCATGGCCCTGAGGTTGCCAATTTGAACTCGTTTGAAATTTTGCTAATTTAATTATTTAAAAATCAGAATTGCTTTGGAACTTATTAAACATACCTTATGATCGCCAATAGACGCTAAGCCAACAGAAAGGCCATGATGGGGTAGTGGTTAGAATGCTGTAAAGCACTATGAAATGGTATATAAATCTAAGTGCTACTGCTATTGCTATGCAAAGATTGTAATTTAAGGAAAAATTATAAAACATGAAAGCTAACAAATTGTTAAGTGTTATGGAATAAAAACTGCCACCTAAGCAAGCCTATTTAAACCAAAGTAACTTTTACATAAAAAAGGAAAAACAATTTTAAAGAGAAATTGTTATGCTCTTGAAACACGCCCTTACCTCACTATGTAAAATTAATTAAATGCAAAATTATCTTAATTTGTGAACAGTCCAGGTAGAGAAATGTATAGATTAATCTAGAAAGACAATAATAAAATACTGCTAGGACTCTGAAATGCAAACACATTTTCTGTGTTTGCATTTCAGAGTTTTCACATTTTTCAATGCTCACCAACATACCATCTGAATGAAGACTTTTAGATACCTATCTAGGGATATTTGCATATGTAGTTTCACAGACATCCTTAACATGTACCATGATATATGCAGCATCAAAAATAGTTTTAAAGCACAGATTTTGATGGCTTGGCCACCAAAATGTTATATATTAAAGTAATTCCCTTTTTTTAATATTGCCTTTTTCTTGAAAATACTCTATTTAGTGTGCGATAATTCTAGCAATTACATACAGTAAGGTTTGAAAATTTGATTCCTTTATTATAGCAATAATTAGGTGGCCCTGCTTTTTTCCCTATAGCATACACAAATCGTCCTCTTGTGAAGTCTAGTATAATCAATTCTAAAGCATAAATGAAAAGTAAAAATCTAGGCATAGAAACCTTACCGCTTTACAGTTCTTAAGTTACCTTTCAGGCTGAAGTGTCAAGAATGGAGTACCCAGCCCAATAAAATGCTGCCATAATTTGTTCAGGACATGGAAGCTCTGTATTTCTCTTAAGTTGTAATCTATGGATGCTCTTTGGATCAGATGCAGAAAAGGTATTTTGGAGGGGGTGTGGGCATACTCATTGCATCTGATAACGCCTCCTTAAAGCCATGACATCATTTCCTGGGTAGTGTAGGATGCATGAAAGGGTGTACCTTTGTTAAGGAGAAGCCACAGGTGCAGCAAGGATGACCTTGTCTTCTCTGAAGCACCTTTCCTGTTTTGGAGTCTAACAGCTGCAGACCACTCTTGTAAACCACCAGAAATTCAACTCAAGCCATCACAGTGAAAACCTTTAAAATACCGTAATATTAGCCAAAAAAAAAGGGGGCACCCAATTCCTAATCCTCAATATAAAAGCATAGGAGCCTCAACTGTCAATTCTTGAGGAAAATTTAACTGAAAAGTAAGGCAAACCACCAAATACAATAATCATTGTCAATGTAAGGGCAGTTTAAAAAAGATGTGTCCTTCTTCCCTTAAAAAAAAAAGTTCCCATCCTATCAAGGGCCTAACGTGATTTTGCATACTTAATAATTTGTTTTTTTATCAAGTAAAAAGCAATGTCAGAAATCAATCTAGGAACACCAATCTTTGATGAATGTGGCACCTTAAAATTCCCTTTGAATCCAAAGAGTGAAACTCACTGATGAGAGTCAGCATGTAAAACTGATGGGAAAGCAGATACATTATCTATAATGCTATTGCATGGTAATATTGTTTTCCACTAAATTATTCCAAATAGTCACAGAATTAATATCTCTTGTAATGCAAAAAGTCCTGCTTAAATGTTTTCTTTCAAAATAGCAAGCTGTTGATCTATTTCAACTTCTAAACTATGGGTCCAAAGGGTAAATCAGAAGCTGCTCTGAATACTCACATTTTTCTGTAGTCCTTATTTCAGCAGAAATGTGTTTCTTGCTTAAGAAAAAAGAAAATGACTCAAAAATTTAATTCCATGCAAAAACATTAAAATTCTTTCAGTGAAATCTGAATTTATGCACTTCTATCAAATGTGCAGGTTTGCATCCCACAAATACTTATCTGGCAGGCTTTCGTACACACTGAAGATTTTTTCTCCTAACTTAGGATAAATGCATTACAATAAAAGGAACGTGGATTTTGGAGTTACTCTTTTTAATGGGATGTGTGCATGTGTTTGTGAGATGCGGGGTGAAGGAGAACAATAGGGTGGCTCATCTTCTTTGTATAATATGTCAAAATTAAATTAAAATTTATAAGCAGTTTTTGTTTATTCACCAGAAAACAGAAATGTTTTCATGGTTTGCTGCTGAAGTCCTGCAGAGCGTGATTTCTGTAGAATGCATATGAATACATGTTGTCCACTTTTGAATTGGCTCTTCAAACAGCAGTATTGCCAGAATTTTTCCCCTGGAAGCAATTCAACACTTAAATCTTCTCTTTTAAGGAGGAATATATGATCTCTGAGTGCTGTAATACTGTGTATTACAAATTTGACAATACATGCATTTACCATTAAGAAACTGAACAATTATCCAATAAACAAAATATAAAACTTCACAAGAAAATGTGACTCACAATGCTACATGTCTGACATCATACCAAATTAAAATTTCCCAGTAAGTGTTTTTGTTCAGTGTCCTTTCTCAATTTACAGAAAGTGCCTTCCTCAATGTAGAAAAAAATAAATTAGTTTTGCAATTTGATCATGCACGCAGACATCACTTTTATATAAATACAATTGTAGAGCGTTAAAGATCTGTGGGCTGCATTGATGGGTTTTTTTTTTTAAAAAATCATATCACAGTGTCAAAATAAAGTATTTCCACAATCAATTTTTACTGTCCAATCCACCTTATTTTGCCAGCAAACAGCCTCTTTATAGAGGGCAGGAAAAAAACTTTTGAACATTATAACCAAATATTTTGAAGCAGCAATAGCAGAAGATATATCTGTCATTAGGTGTAAACTTTTACAATTCAAACAAGGCATGAGATTTTATATTATCCCCGCCCCCCCATCCTGTCTTCTTAAAGTGTCTTCTTAAAGTAAGAAATGGCCTAGTACATCTGGATATCTTCCTTCCTGCAGGAGGAAGATCAGGAGAGGAAAACAAAAGATTTCTAGGGTAACAGGTTTGCTTGTCACTTACCAAACTGATATGACACCATGTGATAAAATATATTATGGCTTTATCTAGTTGCCAATCAGATTGGTTTACTTTTCAATTCACTTACCCATGCATTTCTGGTCAGATATAACAAAATAAGAGACTGGATATAAATTACTGTTGTTTTTAAATCTAATTCCATATAATTTAGTCTTAATCATTAGTGGACAACATATACATTTTTAAATGTATCCACTCTGATTTCTATAAACATACTTTAAAGTCTTTACTTGATTTCTGGATAACTTCATAATCAAAGTAAAAAAACACATTGTTCTTCAGTGGCTTACTGTAAGTGTGCATACCTATGAATAGATATATAAACTTTACAATATTCAGAGAAATTAGTTTTCAGTTTTCTGAATATATTTAACAGTGGCATTTCAAAATATAGTTTAGAATATTGGGATTACAGATGACAACATAATATAAAACTAAAAACTGATTTTATTTTTCCCAATTTATAATTTAATGAAATGTAAAGTGGTGATTAGAACAACTGAATAGAATTTACTTTCATAAAAATGTTATTAGTATATTTACTTGGAAAAGGGTACATAACTTAAAAGTAATACATTATTATAGAAAATTAATGTTGCAAGTGTCTTAGCACTGGCAAAGTAGGACTCTTAGGGGTTTTTATTTCTACACTAAAGAATTTAGTTATATTTACTTACTTGAAGTATATTTAGGTATCTACAGGATATATACTTCTGATTTGTTAAACATTTATGTTTTAATTCTTCTCAGAGTACAAAGTTATATATTAGCTGATTTACCTTACTAACAGCATTTCTGCACGTTAATATTTTAGACCAGTTTATACATTCATCAGATGTGTTTGGAGAAATCACTTCAGGACGATTTTTACCTAAAGTAACCAAATATGAAGAGCAAGCTCACAGAATTTCAAATTTCTAACTTAAGAGGAGTTATTGCTTACTCTGTGTAGTTTTTAACTATAATTCATAACGTGGCTATACATTTAAGCTTTAATATGGATTATGGGAATACATCAAAATAAAATTTGCAAGAGAATATGATTACATTACAACAAAACTTGTATTGGCTGATTATGTGTCATCAGGTTGATGTTGATTCCTACCAACCACAGACTAGATTTACATTCAGGTAGTCCTGGACTTACAACCACAGCTGAACCCAAAATTTACCTTGCTAAGTGAGAACTTGTTAAGTGAGTTTTGCCCTATTTTACGACCTTTCTTGCCACAGTTGTTAAGTGAATCACTGCAGTTCTTAAATTAATAACATGGTGGTTAAGTGAACCGGACTTCCCCATTGACTTTGCTTGTCAGAAAGTTGCAAAACGTGATCACATGACTCCAGGACACTGAAACCACCATAAATAGGGGTCAGGTGCCAAGCATCTCATTTTTGGTCATGTGACCATGGGGATGCTGTAATGGTTGTTAAGTGTGAAAAATGGTCATAACTCACTTTTTCCGGTGTTGAAACTTTGAACAATCGCTAAATGAACTGTTTTAAATCGAAGACCACCTGTATCTAAATAAACTACTAATCTGATGAACTTTTAAAGGCAGAGGATTTTTTTTTGGAGTTTTTACATGAATATCCAAGGAACCTAATCGTATTAAGTCAGTATGTGCTTGTGCATGCTACTCAGATTATTCACTATAAACTAGACACTACTATTCAAGATACTGTCTAAAGCACATCGTAGAAATTACGGAAAAACCAATTAATCAAAGGAAGTCATTTAAACTTACGGTAGATGTATTTTATCTACTCAGTTTCATGTACAACAAATAGTCTTTTACCTTCTCCTTATATTTCAAATATTAACATTCACCCAACCACTTCTAACTTATTAAACACTTCCGCTAGCCAGAACAAAGAACGCACTATTACCAATTCTCTAACCATAACTATCACCCAATTTTTATTTAAAACAATTGGAGCTAATGCTGAGAGAAGCTTCTTAACTATGTGGGACAGAAAAAGAAAGAACTCCAAAATAAACAGAAATATTATTTCTATTTCCTCTGAACTTGCCAATGGTTAGGAACCCTGGACTACAAATTGAATAACCAACATAGTACATAAGCCAAAAAGCAATTGTCCCGATTTATTTTCTTGTCGAGATTAATAGCTAAATTATCCTGCATGCTATAGTGAAAAAGAAGCGTCTACCCCAACATGAAAATGCAGACAATAAACTTCAGCTTTTTAAAAATGCCATTTACAAAATGCAATGGCAGGAAAACTCATGAATATCCCTCTTTCATCAGCTTGCTCATTCACATTTTCTTCTATAGCAATCACACAAGTTGTTAAAAATGACTATTGCCAACCATTCTTGAAAGAAGCATACATCCCTTCTATGTCTATACCTAATTGGGAAAAAATAATTTTGCCAAGAACTATCCAGTCTTAGAAAATTTAACAATGGATAAAGCCACTCATTCATCTAAACTAAGTAAATTAATTAAAAAAAACCAATTATCTGTTTTTCATTCCAATTCTCAAATTCAAAGCTAAAGTTGTAATTCTGTGCACACTTACCTAGGAGTAAATTCTACCACTCTATGATTTATTTTAGAATACACATAATCGGCTTTAACTTACTAACTTGTTATGACTCACTTATTTTCATAAGCATTTATCATCATATCCTTCATTCCGAAACCACAAAACATCTATGTGTCAAGATTTTAACTTCACATACTTATTGCTTAACTTGCATGATAGCATCTAAGCAAACATTACAGTGGAGCAAGGAGTTAATAGATTCTTACCAGCCCTAGGGCTCTTTCCCTGGCCTGGCATTTCCATATGGTTATATCTGCTTTCCATCATTTCCATCTAGAAATGATGAATTTTCAGCAAATCCTTTATTATAGCCTTGATTTCTAATTTGTGGTATTTGATTATGTTGTATATAAATTTTCTAGGAACACAATTACTAAAAATTAAATATAAGGAAGATTTTAGTCCTTATAATCTTTCAACTCTATAAAACTACCTTAATGATAATATTCGTCATTATATATATATATATATATATATATATATATATATATATATATAAAATATATATAATATCTATCTATCTATCTCAATGATATTTCAAAAGAATGTTTCAAAATTACTGTATTTTCACATTGGCAAAGCAATTCTATGCTCTGCTTCTACTGCCTCACAAATTTTGATGGATTAGCAGGAAAAAAACCAAAAAGTTCACAATTACATAAAATTATTTCCTATTGTAAACAACTACTGGAATAGTTACATTTTTCTGTTGTATTCCCTGGCAAGCCCTCTTTTGGGCATCCCCCTTGTCTGAAATGCCTTAATTCTGACAAAGCAGAAAATTGGAGAAGAAAATTTAAGATTATCTTAAATTGGAAGCATGAGCTTCTTGTTTGAATTATCTAATAAAAATACAAGGAACCATTACCAAGCAGAAGGACATGTCACTGATTTCTACCAAGTATAGAAATCTGCTACTGAGGATCTTGAGACTACACAGACTTGAACACTGAACTTGGACATCCCAGTTTGTCATCTCAAACTAGGATGTCCAGTTCTAAGAGCAACTATCTTCACTGAAGGGGAGCAAGCATTTAATCTGCTGGTTCCTAAAGGGTCCTCCTAAGGCTTATTTATTATAGTAAGTGACTTTAACACATCTGAGATATACCTTTTAACATTTTGAAATATAGGCTCAGCTACTATTATATTTAACAATTACTTCTGCGATACTGTCAAAATAAACTGCATGCTATACTGTTGTGAACTGGATACTACAGGTAGTCTTTGACTTATGATCATTTGTCTAACAACAATTATAAGTTAATATTGAAGAGAGGGACATGATCAGTCCCCAAAGTTACATTGCTGCAATGCACCTGTGGTCATGACCAAAATTCAGGCAGCTGGAGCCTACCTACACTAAGACTACAGGGCATGTAAATCCCCCCAACTCTCTTCCCCCTCCATGCCCTTTTAGAACCCTGTACTCTGCAGCCCCCAACACCTTATCCGATCTTTACCATCTTCTTTCCCGCACTGCTGATTGAACATGGCCATCCTGGCCCTACAATGAGGCAGCTGCTGGAACTTCCCCAGGTCATACATGGCAGTTTGAGAGTCCTGGTGAGGATGGCCTCACATGGCCAGCAGCTGCCACACAAAGGGCCAAGCTGGGCATTCCTCACCAATAGGACCAAGAAGATGGCAAAGGTCAGCTGGGATGGTGGAGTTCAGGGTGGAAGGGGCCTCAGAGTGGTGGACCAGACTGGGACTTCAAGCTGTGGTTCAGGAGCTTGCATACATGGCTGCATGTAACACCCCTCTTTCCTAGCTTCCCTGAGTTTGCGTCACATCACACTTGTCTAAATAGACAAGGCATACATGTAAAAGAACACACAAGTTCAATATTTCTCAAGTTGCACTTTTTTCTACCTCTTCCCTTTCAGCACATTCTCTTAAGGAAGACCAGCAGTATTTGAATCTTTTTTTTTCAAATGCCAATTATTGTTTTCAATGAATACCAAAATCATGAACAGAGAATTGTGTTCTAAATCTTTAGACTAAAATGCTAAGATCTTCTCACTATAGTTGTTACAGGTTAGTTTAGCTTGTTTGCATTACCTAACAAAGTACAATACAAGGAAGCATTTGCTTCCTTGTTTGAATTATCGAACAAAGTACAAGGAAGCATCACCGAGGTAGGACCATGTCACTGATTTGTGCCAACTATAGAAATCTGTGGGACTGCAGATTTGAACTTTCCATAAACAGATGTCATCTCAAACTAGGATGTTCTGTCCTAAGATCAACAAAAGCCTAGAGGCATTTAAAATGCAAATCTTAGCTTTAGCTAAGTAACCAACTTACTAAGATGCCAATATGTTATCAAGATATGAGATAATCCTCAAATACAGTAAAATATATTCCAGAATATGTATGAGAAATGTGAATTTATCCTAATCCTTTTTCATTTTTTAAGCAACAATAACTTTTTCAGAGATAAAACATGCACCTTTTCCAAATCTATCTCTCACTTAAGCCACTTAATCTTATATTTTTAGCATGGGCTCATGTACAAACATAACAGGAATGTTAAAATTACAAATGAGAAATATTTTAGTACATATCCTATGAGCAAAATTCTACTCATCCAAGAACTCTCCCAAGTGCAAATCTGTTGCAGATGCTCAAAACTAAATTTCAACAGCAGGTGGGAGTAGGGGTGATAAATAAGAATTCACACCATCATTGATTTAAATCCATTTGAGTAAATTTTACGGAACTCAGCAAGGCTTATATTGAATAGATAAGCATGCAATTGTGCTAAAAAGTAGAAGCCAACGGAAACCGAGTGGAGTTTAATTCTGTTCAGAAATGTGTAAAAATGTAATAAACTAGATAAATGTAAAAAATATTTTTGAAAAAACTGAATCATTTCTGCCTGATTTACTTATCAAGTTCTGTTTATATTTTATTGAAATGTGAGGTAAAACTCATTCACACATGTATGTGTATCACTTGATTTCAGATAAAAGAATCAACATGACTGAAAAGCATGGTTTGATGCATGAGGTAATAACACAATGGCTACTTCTCAAACACAATGAAGTTATGACTTGATCTTGTAGTTATATTATTCATGATGCATGGATGAATGCTAAATACAGCTGCTGCATCCTGTCCTAATCAATGCTTCTGTTCTCCTACATTGTGATGATCTAGGCAATATGTTGCATTGTTTATTTACGAAGAACCCTACAAGCAAAAAGCCTTGTACCAAGTTTCTATGCTTAAAAAAAGAGACAATTTATTCCTTTGTAAAAAAAAAAACTTTATTTCTATGATGCAATTCAAAAATAACTACTCAAAAGTTACTTACTCTTTCAGAACGTATGTTACAATATGGTGACAAATTTGGAAATCTTTGAAAATATTTATGAATGTATTTCAAATATCACATTAATCAGCCTTTAAAAACAAATATTGCAATTTTTTAAATAGAAATAGACATTTTATTTTCTTACACATTTATTTTATAAACATAGTTAAAATTTCAAAGTGTTTAGGAGTGGAATGATCCAAAATAATTATGCCAACTTTTCAAAATTAGTTAAATTGATGTTAAAGAGATTGCGGAGTTAATCTTGACAATCTGCTCAACTATGAGAAGTTGACACTGTGAAATGTTGCACTCATTTTCACAGGACTAAACCTTCAATTATTTACGATTTAATCACAGACTTGCAATATTATCAGTAGTTGCATGCCTTAGCTGTGTTTTCATTCCTTGTTGTAAAAAGTGGTTTTACTCAAATTCAGTTTTCTCATTTAAAAAAAAAATCGAAACAGCTTGCAGTTTCTCTAAAAATAATTTTTATAATACATTTTAAGTTGTTTACAATGCAGTTATATTACTTTTTGAAGCAAAATGTTAAATGGCAACGTGATATGTTACAAATACTAAATGTATAGAGTTCAAAGATAAAAGTTGAAACATCCAAATCTCAAAAGGCCAAGTTGTAACTTCAAAACACACATTTTCATTAACACCAATGAGAAATCGAGAAATCATGTAAATTTTAGTCCTAAAGTAAACATTAGGGTTGCATTTGTATCCCCATTTTCCACAAATAAATTCCATTGAACTCAGTATTCAGTACCTAACTTATATAACTATATAAAGATTATGCCACTATGTATGCTGCTACAGTACAATGTGGATGAAATTCTGAATCTTACAGTCAGGTACAACAATTTCAACACATTATGTATAGCTGTATTGGCTAAGCCAGCCAGTAACAAAAGCATACATACTTGAACATACACAAACAGTATTTTAGAGATTTATAAACATAAAAATACAGGTTCTGTATAATACAGAAGGTTCTGTTATACATTAATGTTCAAAAGAAATAGAGGGGGCTTCTTGTTGACCTCGCGGTGAGATTAAACATGAGGAGCGGGTCTCCGCACTCTTGTGCTGAGTTCTCCCTGCTAGTTGGCTCCGAAAAGAGCCAAAGCTGCCCTGTAGGGACGATGGAGCTAAGAGGGGTACCCTGTGAGGTTGCGGAGAGTCGCAGCACTCCGGTCTGATCCAGGGTTCTTTTTCCCTCTCAGCCATGGCAAGGAAAAGAGGCAGCCAAAAGATGGCTGCCATGAAGTTGGGATAACCAGGGAACAACCGAGGACTGGTGCTGGAGCGAAGTAGGTGAACAGTGACTGAAATTGGGGAAGAAGATTTCTTTTTACTTAAAACCTAACCCCAAGGAACAATTTAGAAGTATTTGCTCAGAATTGCTTGTTAAAGCGGCAATTAAGCACTCTGAGAAAAATATCAGACCAGAAGGAAAAGACCTAAAGAGGAAACAATACATTTCTAAAAATACAGAATATTGGACTCTTAAAACTGGGAAGACATGGTAATGGGAAGGCATTTTAAATCTGCTGCCTGAAACATGATGCACTTTTTTTTTGCTTCTGCATGACCCATTTTTGGAATCGGGAAGGGGATCGTGAGTCTGCCGCCCGAAAACTCTCTTTCCCAATTGCAAAGGACAGCGTTTTCAGGCAGCAGATCTGCCAGAAGGGGAACCAGCTGCAAACCGTGGAGCCCGCCTTGTTTGCCGAAGCCGTCGGGCAGATTCCCCACCCCCCCAGACTGCCCCGAAGAGGTTTGTTCCTCAGGCTGTGCTCTGATCCTCCCCCCAGAGCATGCGAGAGGCCTCTTTGGAGAAAGTGAGTAGTCCCTGTGGATCACAGGAGCACCCCGAAAGGTTTTTTTGGAAAAGAACTTCTCAGTACCGGTAATCAATGCCCTCTTTCCCAGCCGAGTCTCCGAGGCACCTCTTGCCTGCAGGAGGAGGGCAGCGTAAACCAAAGCGTCTGAGTAACTGGGAAAGAAAGCCATGCTTCTTAAAAGATAGAAAGGTACCATAATCCACGCCAAAGAAGGAAGAAACCGAGGCTTTCAACATCTACGGCTATAGGTAGGAAGATGGAGGTGTCTCAGGAGTGGAGCCTTCGGTGTCAAGTCCCTCTTCTGCCCCCATGAAAATCATCTCCCACCTCACTCACTCCAGTTAAATGCGTGTAGTGATAGGGTTTGTTTAAAGTGATAAATAAATCTGTGCTGCTCGTTATCAAAATCGAGTGGAAGTGAGGACGTGGCTGATCTTGATGCTGGTAGGCAGAGGCAGAATTGTTTTTTTCTTGTTTTCCTCCCCAAAAATTAAGGTGCATCTTATACTGAAAAATATGGTATATGAAGGATTGTGAAAATATACTGGGTTATATCTAACTACCCTACGACTACTGGAGACTTAAATATGAGAACAAGGAACTTATTTAAAGTGACCCCTGAATGTTATGCTAGAAGATTGAATCTGTAAAGGGGACATAAAGAGGCTTTTGATAACTCCTGGGACTATTTAAATGGAACAGACTGATTTCCTATGGGATACAAAGAACTGTGATCAGTGTACTTCTTGAAGGGAAATTTTAGGTCTGAATAAATGGTTCTTGGACTACTGGACAAAAGTGGGATTTAAAAATAAAAACAAAATAAGATGCTTCATAAGGAAGAAATGAGTGGAAATTTGAAGGAGATGGCATTGCTTTTCCAAAGCACAAAGGACATAATGGAGAAAGAATTCAAGGAGACTATGAAAAAAATGGAAAATGCTATACGAGAAATTATGAGTAAAGGTCTAGATCCGTGATGGCGAAGCTATGGCATGTGTACCGGAAGTGGCACGCAGAGCCATGTTGCCTGGCATGCGTGGCGTCACTCATTCCTCTTCCGGGTTTCTGGAGCATGCATGTGCACCAGCAAGCTAGTCTGCTGGTCACTGGTACACATGGGCATGTGATGATCAGCTGGCCTTCATGTGTGCGGAAGCAGCCAGCTGAAGTTGCACTCTTAGTGCGGGTGCGCACTGGCCATGCCATCGTCACCCGTATGCAGCTCCGGGACATCTACCCCTTGCCAGCCAGGAACACTGCTGCCAGTCGCTCCCCTGTGCCTGCCCGCCTGCCTCATCACGGCCACCGCCGCTACGAGGAAAGGCCCCGAAGCTGCACTGTCTGGGATCCATGTGGACTGCCGCAGGAGACCAGATATGGCTGGATGCTGTCTGGGGTGCAAGGCTGGCAGGAGGTGGACCCAATGCTGCCTCTTAGCCAGACTTCTGCCTCTCTGCCCTGCTGGCTGCTCCTGCCAATGCTAGGGAAGCAGCAACACGAGAACCGCCACCCCAGGGGCGAGGGGTTGGCGGCAGCAAGGATGGGTCAGCCGGGGCTTCCCTATCTCTTTGCATGAACAGGCTTCTAGCGCAGCCCCAGGCCTGGGGGGGATTGAAGCCCCGGCACGTCTATCCTTTCCGCTGCCACCCGATCACCCCCGCCGCTTCAGAGAAAAGCATTTTCAGGCAAATTCAAAAATTCTCCTCCTTCTCCGCAGACTCACTTTCTCTTTCCTCCTGGCCAGATCCGCTGCCTGAAATGTAATACAATTTTTTGATTCAGGGAGGGGATTTCAGCACTGCCACCCGAAAACCCTTTGCTCCTCAAATCCAAAAACCAGGTGCACCAGTTTCAGCCGCTGCGCAGGGGGCGTAAGGCAAGGCAGCTAGCCATTCTGCCTGCCCCTTCTTCAGACAACCCAGGCGGAGGGTGGTTGGCTTCTGCTCCCGGCTCAGGCGAAAGAGAAGGCGAGTCTGTGGAGAGGGAGGAGGAAAGCGCACGGCTCGGTAATGTGCACTGGAGAACCACGAGGAAAGCTTTTTCAGGTGGATTCAGGGAGGGGGATCATAGCGCTGCTGCCCGAAAAAGGTTTCTGTCATAGTTCTGCAGTGCACATTGCAGAACCGCGCGCCTTCCTCCTCCGCAGAAGGCCAAATCCTGGCCAGATCCGCCGCCTGAAACGTAGTGTGCTTTTTTGATTCGGGGAGGAGATCTCAGCGCTGCCGCCCAAAAACACTTTCATCTCCAAATCCAAAAACCGGAAGTACACAGGCAAAACAAAAGCACCACAGTTTCTGGTGCTGTGCAGGGGAAGTAAGGGGGGATTTGCGCATGCCCCAAGATGGGTGCTCAATGCCGGTGAGCTCACCTTGAGGGGAGGCTTCTGGCTTCCCTGGAGAGGATTTGGGGGTCCTGCCGTTTATTTGAGGGCCCGCCTGGCTGTTGGAACACCTGAAGGCTCGGACTTGAGGGCTTGGTGGAGCTGTTGGAGAGCATTGCCAGCGTCGGAGGGAGACATGGTTGGAGTTGGAGAATATTAGCTGAGAAGCGGCAGGCACGGTCAGCGCAATTGGATAGCCGGGAAAACACTGGCGGTTGGGCTGCACCGAAGTGGCGGCTGTGCCCTCGGCAGCCGAACGGGGGGGGGGGGGGGCTGTCCCAGGTTTTTGCCATGTTGGTGGGCATCCCCGAGGCGGCTGAGGTTGCTGCGGCTCCCGTTATATCGTTGCGTCACTGCGGAGGCTGCTGGAGCCGCTGGGCTCCGTTCCAAGTGCCCCTGGCTTCCTCTTTGCCCCTGGACGGTGCTGATACCATTGATGCTGTGTGTGGCCCTCTGGTGGTCGGAGGAGTTGGGGCCACCAGACAGTGGGGTCAACATGATAGATGGGGGTTTCCCCAAGGCTCCTCCCACCACCCCTCCCCAGGGGTTTACTTGGGGATGTGGTTGGTGGGGGTGTGAGAGGCCTGTCTTTATTGTTTGTTTCATCTGAACATGTCTTTTGGCATGGAACTGTCCGTATTACCCTCCGGGTGCTCCGCTTTGCCCCCCTCCAGGAGGAACCAGGGACAATGTACCAGACTGATGGAACTTGCCTGCCGGCGGAAGGACTGGGATATTAGTGCTCCCAATATGACTGGTGTGAGAGAGCGGTCATGTGGTCCTTGACCTACGGATCCCCCCACATTGCAGTGAGAGGGCAATGGGGGAGGGCTACTGTTTCATTACTTGTTGCATTTTTTCCCTGGACTTTGTCATCAGCCGATGAAGTTTTCCTCCTCTGGGATTTCCCGGACTATGCCAGCTTATCTTACCATCATTACAGTCCCTCAGATGTACTCTACGACTGAACTTCTTGGTCTGCGAGATTCCCCCCTCTCGCAGATTTGGCCCTCTACGCTATCGAGGGCCTACCTTGATGAAAGGTTTTGGAACCCAGAGAGGTGGCATGCAGCAAGGAGGTTGTGGGGTTTTTTAGCTAAATTTTTATCTCGTATTTTAAGAGGGTCTGGGAGGGGGGGAGGGTTGTTTGACAGGTTTGGGGGTAAACCCATGGGGGGAAGTCTGGTCAGGCTGGGGGACACGGCTTAGAGGGTGTGAGATTGGGGGTTGAAGAGGGGGCTAGAGTTTGTACCAATGAGGGTTTTTTCATCAGTACTGTGGGTGGGAGGAGCAGATACGGTGGGAGCAGGGGGCCGTATCCTGTTGTGGGGGCGCGCCCCTGCTGTTTACGAGCAGTGGCATGCCCCGGCCCCCAATGCTCTTCTCGTTCCCCGGGTTGTG
Source organism: Ptyas mucosa (assembly GCA_012654045.1). Classification (NCBI taxonomy): domain Eukaryota; kingdom Metazoa; phylum Chordata; class Lepidosauria; order Squamata; family Colubridae; genus Ptyas; species Ptyas mucosa. The sequence goes on along the minus strand of WNWU01000006.1, from coordinate 43,334,050 downwards.
CAGGTCCTCAGGTCCAGGGCCTTCAGCTGATGCTGTGCAATGCCAGGTCCGTGGTAAATAAAGCCCCCCTCATTTGTGATCTGGTTAGGAGGGGGGTGCGGACCTGATGGGACCTGGAGGGGGGTGCGGACCTGGTTGGGCCAGGAGGGGGGTTCCCCTCGTTGAGATGTGCCCACCGGGTTTTTACGCATTCCATCAGCCAAGGTCCCGGGGAGGGGCGGTTCTTGTAAAGGAAGGACTTGTTCCAAGGGAGGCCACTGTACCTCAGATAGCCGGATGTGAGTCCCTCCTTGTGAAGTGTGGACATAGGAGGAAGATGGGCTTGCTGATCACGTACCTGGCTCCCTGCCACGTGTCGGCGGCCCTGCCTGAGCTGCTCAACATGATTGCAGAGGTGGCAGTGGAGACCCCCAGACTTATGGTCATGGGGGACTTCAACTTGCCATCTGTTGGCAAAGCGTCTGAGGCGGCCCGGGAGTTCATGGCTTCCATGATGGCCATGGATCTGACCCAATTAATTCATGGACCCACTCACACAGGAATGACACACTTTGGACTTGATTTTTGTCTCTGGTCAGTGGATGAATGATCTTGAGATAGGGGAGATAGTGATTGAGGCCTTGTCATGGTCAGATCATTCCTTTCTTAGGCTTGACTTTCTAACCGCCACACCCCGCCGCAGAGAGGCGGAACAGACTAGGTGGTTCCGCTCCAGGCGCCTGATGGACCCTGATAGGTTTCAGACGGAGCTTGGGCCATTTCCTGAGGCTCTGACTCACGGCTCGGCTGAAGAGCTGGTGGCTTCCTGGGACAGGGCGGCCACGGGTGCTTTGGACTGAGTTGTGTCTTTGCAGCCTCTGACCCATCGCCGAGTTTACCTGGCTCCTTGGTTCTCCGAGGAGCTGAGGGAGATGAAGTGCCGGAAAAGATGCCTGGAGAGCGGTTGGAGGACCAGCTGTTCCGAATCTGACCGAACACTGGTGAGTCTCCTATTAAGACCTACCTAGTGGTGATAAAAGCGGCAAAATGTAACTATTTTTCCGCTCTTATCGCATCTGCAGATAACTGCCCAGCTGTTCTGGCTAACTACCGTCCAGTCTCCAACCTTCGCTTTGTGGCAAAGGTTGTTGAGTGTGGTGGTGTGACAGCTTCCGCGGTATCTGGATGAAGCTGTCTTATCTAGATCCACTCCAGTCTGGCTTCAGGCCTGGGCACAGCACAGAAATAGCATTGGTCACATTGGTGGATGATCTCTGGAGGGCTCGATAGGGGTTGTTTCTCTATCCTAGTCCTGTTAGATCTCTCAGCAGCTTTTGATATCATCGACCATGGTATCATGCTGTGCCGGTTGGAGGGGTTGGGGATGGGGGCACCATTTTACGGTGGTTCTGCTCCTATCTCTCTGACCAGTCGCAGTTGGTGTTGGCAGGAGGGCAGAGGTTGACCCCAAGGCACCTTGTTTGTGGGGTGCCGCAGGGGTCGGTCCTCTCACCCTCCTGTTCAACATTTATGTGAAGCCGCTGGGCAAGAGCCGTGGTTTTGGGGTGGAGTTCCATCAGTACGCTGATCACACTCAGCTGTACATCTCCACCCCAGGCCATCCCAATGATGCCCTTGAAGTGATGTCCCGGTGCCTGGAGGCCATGCAGGTCTGCATGGGGAGAAATAGGCTCCGACTCAACCCTTCCAAGACCGAGTGGCTGGGGCTTTCAGTGTCCCGATACAGCCAGCTGGTGCCATCGCTGGCTATTGGGGGCGAGTTACTGGCCCCCACGGAGAGGGCTCGCAACTTGGGCATCTTCCTGGAAACACGGCTGTCTTTAGAAAAGCATATGACAGCCGTGGCCAGTGGGCCTTTTTATCAGGTTCGCCTGATTCGCCAGTTTCATCCCTTTCTGGATCGGGACTCCTTATGCACGGTCACTCAGGCACTCGTCACTTCTTGCCTGGACTACTGCAATGCTCTGTACATGGGGCTCCCCTTGAGGAGCACCCGGAGGCTCCAACTGGTGCAGAATGCAGCTGCGTGGGGGATTATGGGAATGCTTGGGCGCTCCCATGTGACACCTCTCCTGCACGAGCTACATTGGCTCCCAGTGGTCTTCCGGGTGCGCTTCAAGGTATTGGTTACCACCTTTAAAGCGCTTCATGGCTTAGGGCCTGGGTACTTATGGGACCGCCTTCTGCAGATAGCCTCCCACCGGCCAGTATGCTCCCACAGAGAGGGATTCCTCAGGGTGCCGTCGGCCAGGCAATGTCGGCTGGCGACCCCTAGGGGGGAGGGCCTTCTCTGTGGCAGCACCTGTTCTTTGGAACAACCTGCCCCCGGAGATACATAGGATCCCAGATCTCCATGCTTTTTGCTGTGCCCTTAAAACTTTTTTATTTCATCAAGTTGGGCTGGCTTGACCCCCCCTAGATATTTTTAATTATTGATTTTAGTTGGGGTGTTTTAAATTTTATTGGGCCAAAACTTGTTTAATTCTTTTAAAATAATTTTAAGTTTTGTATGTGATGTTTTTATTCTTGGCTGTTCACCGCCCTGAGTCCAGTAGGAGAAGGGCGGTATAAAAATCTAATAAAATAAATAAAGGAGCCAACCACCCTGCCTGCCCCTTCTTCAGACAACCCAGCAGAGATGAGTTGGCTTCTGCTCCTGGCCCAGGAAGAAAGAGAAGTTGAGTCTGCAGAGGAGGAAGGAGCGTTGCTCTGCAATGTGCACCGGAGAACCACAGAGGAAAGCTTTTTCAGGTGGATTTGGGGAGGGGATCGCAGCACTGCTGCCCGAAAAGGCTTTCCTCCATGGTTCTCCAGTGCACATTGCAGAACTGCGTGCCTTTCTCCTTCTTCTCCGCAGACTCACCTTCTCTTTCCTCCTGGCCAGATCCGCTGCCTGAAATGCAATGCACTTTTTAGATTCAGGGAGGGGATCACAGTTCTGCCACCCAAAAACCCTTTCCTCTCCGAATCCAAAAATGGGGCGTGTGGAGGCCAAAGAAGTGCATTGCATTTCAGGCCTCTTGGGGAGGGATTGAAGCCTGCCACTGGCTGCTCCTGCCACTGAGGGAAGTGGCAGGGTGAAAAGCGCCGGTGGCGATGGAGTGGCAGCGGAAAGGATGGACATGCTGGGGCATCAACCTCCCCCTGAAGCCTGGGATCATGCCAGAAGCCTGCTTATGCGGGAGACAGGGAAGCCCCCGCTCACCCATCCTTGCCATCACCACCCTCTGGGGGTGGTGGTTCTCGCGTTGCTGCAGGGGGCTTGCTGGGAAGCCAAGCGCCCGGCACCCAGTGGGGAGGAGCCCAGGTAAGGTCACATGTTCGGAGCTTCCCCGGCTGGCACGTCCTCCGGTAAGAGGCGCACCGGCCCCCTTGGAAAGTGGGGGTGCACGTGCAGGGGGTGCATGCACATGCACAGCGCGCATGCGTGGGGGAGAGGGTCATGTGTGCATGCGCAAATGGGGCACGCATTGCATTATGAGTGCTGGCACACGCAAATGCGATAGCTCAGACTTTTGGCACACAACACCAAAAAGGTTCGCCATCACTGGTCTAGATGCTTAGAAAAGGGAGGAGCTAACAGAAGGAATGGAGGAAAAGATAGAACCGAAGAACCAGGGAATAAAAGAAGACAAGGAGATAATAAAAATAACAGTGATTGATGAATTAAACCGGGGGAAAATATTTGAAGAGAGTTGAGAGTTGAAAAGAGAATTGGAAATACAGGAAGATACTCTTGAATGGGAGATAGGGGTTTGGGCAGATACTTTGGAAGCTAGGCAGTGGAAGACAGTAGAGATGGGAGAAAAAAATGGGAGAAATTGAATAGTCAAGAAGTAGATGCAGAAAGAGATAAAGATCCAACAGAGGAATATGGGAGGCAAGTAAAAAAAAGCATAGCAACTAAAGTACTGAAGCGGGCAAGAGATGATGGTTAGAAAGGGTTTCTTTTTTTTCTTTGATGTTTTGATCTGCTTCTTTTTCTCTTTCTTTCCCATCTTTTTTAGAATGGTGGCATGGTTATAAGTTAGGTAGAAATAAGGGGGAAATATTTGTATACACAAACCTTTATATAATGGAATAAAAGTAACAATAAAATGGGAAACCTAGAGATTGAATGATGGTATTATGTTTTAATAATATTGTGATTGGCACTGAATATATTGAAACACTGAGCAATTAAATAACGAAAGAATGTATTTTAATATAAATGTATATTATCAGAATTATATAGATTTGATGATTGTAAAGAATATTAGAATAATTTTATGTCTAATATTGGGATTGGTATTAGAATTGTGTAATTGAAACATTGAATAATGAAATGATGATTGTATCTTAATACAAATAGATATAAAGAGTGAAATATGGGAGGTAAGTTAAAAATGAACAAGAGTCAAAGCACCAAAGTGGGCGAGAGAAGTTGGATAGAAAGAAAATGTATTTTAATAAAAGGGTGATATGGTTAGAAGTTAGAATAGAAATAGAAAAAAGAGAAAGAGGGAATATTAGTGTATACATTTTTACATAATAAAATAAAAGCAATAAGAGGGAAGCTTAGAAATTGAATGGCGGTATTATGTATGATCAAATAATATGGTAAGTGGCATTAGATCAATATATAAAAATACAGAATGATAAACTACAGCTTAATACAAGTGTGTATTATTATTAGAAATATAGAAGTTGGTTGAATATAATAACTATTATTAATTCTACTAGTTTTATTTGTATTAGAATGTATGACACCCAGGTGCCACATTGGTCACGCATTGATATGTATATCTAAAATAAAATAAAACATTTTATTAATAAAAAGCTAAGCTATTTTTTATATAAGTACATAAACAATTTAGATTGCATATGAACACCTTCCTAGACAGATAGCAAGAATACTGTTTTTCCCCCAAAATAAGACCCTGTCTTATATTTTTTTGAACCCTGAAATAAGTGCTTGGCCTTATTGCCATGTGCTCAAAAGCCTGATTGGGCTTATTATCAGGGGATGTCTTATTTTGGGGGAAACAGGGTAGATAAAATAAAGAATCAGGATGGAATAGGGATTAGAATGGCTATCATTTATATGAAATATAAAATCCATTTACTTAATAGAATATTTCAGATGTGAGAACTTTAAATGTATAAATGAAGAACATCCCAATAATTCATTCAAGTAGCTGCATTTTTTTTAGGATTGTGCAGTTCCCATATTGTAATCATGTCATTCTGGAAATAAATGTGGCTGTTTTAATGAGGCAAAACAGATGATGCAACATTCTCAAGAGTAACTTTTCAGAACTGAATGCAAAACTTTGCAGAGTCATTTTATTGGTTTATTAGTATCACACTCTAATCCCATGATTCTGGCTTCTCCCATGAGCAAGTGCCAATTCATACATTAGAAATGTACAAATTGTACAGATACTGTAGAACAAATGTATTTCAGGTTTCAGTTCTGCACAATTAAGTTTGGCAGAAATCACAGAATGCAGTGGCTTCTCCTTGAAAGGAACCATTCCCCCCCATTTTATGGGTACCTCAACCACAGACAAGTCCATGAAAAATTCAGCATCCTATGTGAAGCATGGATATGCTTCATGAATGACAGAGCCTTAGTTAGCTACATCATGTCATACAAGCCCTGTGTATATCAAGTTAGAATTTGTGATATTTTTTTTTTTGGCCATGCTGATCCAGCAATCGGATTAGAGAGCCAGGCTGGGCACCAATGCTGCTCCATTGGCTCCTTCTTTTATAGTTGCAACAGTCAGTATTTCTTCCAGGCAATATGAAGAAATAATTTAGAAATGGTAACATCATAGCAATGAAAGAAAGATAAGATGAAATTAAAGGCAGTATGTCAGGGAAACAGAGTAGCAAAATTTATCTGAAACATAGTCTCCTGAACTTAAAAAAAATGCAGGTTGTAAAATCAAGCTGTTTGTAAGTTCATTACACCAAAGTACACTTAAAGTTTATTCTGGGGAAAGCAATTCTCCAAACTAGCTGATCTAAAGATAACTGGATTGCAGAATATTCAACAGATCACATTTGAAGGGCTTTTAAGGATACATATAGACCAGTCAACTTTGATTGATCCATGCTCAAGTTTGTTTCAGATTATGTTGGTCTGAGAATGTAACAAAATGGCACTGTTGGTTCCAGGGGTGAACCACAGATAAGTATTTTAGAAAAAAAGTGATGTGAGAAAATAGCCAAGTACATAAGTGATCAGGAGAGAGTGAAATGCTGAGAAAATAAAGGAGGAAGACCTAGTAGAATGACACTCCAGGAGCCTGTTGCTTTCAGTTTAAAATCTTCACAACAAATCCAAGTATTCTATCAGCATATCTGGTGGGGAATCCGAGGGGAAGGAAGATGCTGGAAAAATCAAGGGTAACACAAGTGAATCAATATGATATGCTACACTATGAGCTGCTGAGAGTAGGAGGAGAAAAGAGGCATAAAATGAACCAGTCTTGTCCTACTCGCCCCATATAGGATTCCCCCTCTGTAATTCTCCTCCCCCCAGATGTTGGTTTGTCTGAAACCAAGAATAATCGAAACATTTCAAATTTTTTCTTAAACCTAGTCTAAGTGAAAGTGTAAGGAAGAACTTACAAATAAAGTCAAGCTGTTTTTGAATCAGGGAATGCAATACTTTTTACAATGCAATTATAGAAGTTATTTTGATATAATGGTAGAATATGATTCAATCCAGCTTGTATTAACCGGTTATTCACTAAAAATGAAACATGTATTTAAACAAATTATATTCAAGGCAATCATTTCTAGCATATTTTCCAAGCTATCTGTAATATGATGCACAATTATTTGGGGGAAAGCCAGTGTGGTGTAGCAGTTATGGTATCAGGCTAGAATCCAGGAGACTGGGAATTCTTGTCCCTCTTTAGGCACTAAGCAGGGTGGGCAATTTTGGGTCAGTCAGACAATGGCAAACCACTTCTGGAATCTTGCCTAAAAATTGCAGGGACTTGTATAGGCTGTTGTTATGAGTCAAAACCAATTTGAAGGTAGATGTACACATACAGATGTGGGGTAAATCCCACAATAAATCACTAGATTGATCAATCCCATTATGTCTTAAATTGTATTTTTAGGGAAAAAATGTTGGGATCCTAATTTCAATTTCTTCTTACATCTACCTAAATCAATATGCATTAGCACATCAGATTGTTTGTCTGGTGAGATAAATGCCAGTGCATTTTTGAACATGTGGAGATTTGCAGTCATATTTTGGTAAGTAAAAATAGCCCATCTGTAGAAGTGAAAATATTCTTGGTCAAAAAAACACTGCTTAAAGATGACACTCCCTGATTTTCGATTAGCATCTAACAAAGAATAGTAGTGAGACTGTGGGTTTTTTTTGCTGATAATCAAATACTGGATCCAAATAGTATTGTAAGGATAAGACGAAAACTCAATTTACTTTTTAAAAATCTTAAGACTGGCACCCTAAATTTTCACTTTAAAATCTCCAAATAAAACACAGTTCTTCAAGTAACAAGGACAACCAGAAACATATTTACAAATTATTTTGTGGATGGTTTTTTAAAGTTACCATCCACATATTAAATTTTCAAAGAGTCAGTTATGTCCCTAAAAATTTGTTGCATCATGGAATAAATTAATGACTGCAAGTAGCCAAACTTATAAACATTTATCTTCATAATTATATGCACACAAATTTCTTACTGGATTGCAAACTAATCCAACACCCCTTTAAATCCATGCTACATTTACCTGCATTACAATTAGGCCATTTTTCACACCTTGCTTACAATACAGAAATGTAACAGGAATTGTCTTTAGTTCCAAAGAACTAAACAGTTGCAATTAATTCTTTCACAGAAAGTAATATTTTCCAATCAAATTCATTCCAATAATGTTGTATGGCATACTGTAATTCCTAGTGTAAAAGTGGAGTACATACTGGTTGTTCAACATACTTAATAGCAATGAAGTGAGATCCTAGGAATTAGTTAAAGATTTTCTAGGGTAATGACTTTTGGGAAGGATCTATTTATTTTTCCATTATATTTATAGATCCCAATTTTCCTCGAAAAGCTCAATACAATTTATAAGAAAATTATTTCACTCCCACAATAACAAACTGTCAGGTAAACTGAGTTGGGAACTAATGATTGGTCCAGACTCCCAGTGAGTTTTCATGGCAAATTTAACACCTTTAGCTCTACTACACCAGAATGGCTTTTACTGCTGTTGCATTTTACTGGCTTACCCTTCCATTTTATTTTGCAACTTTTAGGGGGGGGGGGGAAGCAAGAGTACGCAAACACCCAGAGGACCAGAGAACAGGAAGAGAGTCATACTGTAAGCAGCCCAGAAGCGCCGGAAAGCGAGACGAGCGGCACATAAATTTAATAAACTACGAAGAGTGGGAAAAGATGCAGAAAAGGAAAAGCCGAATGCTTTTAAAACGCGTACGAACAGCAACGCAACCTCTCTCATCGCAATAAAACGGGGCCGGTTCACATTTTAAAGCCACTATCGAGGACTTTAAAAACTTTCCAGATGTGAGTCAGCGTCACCAGGGTTGGAGAGCAGAAGAATACACTCGTGTATTCTGCTGTGTACCTACTATACACACGTGAAGGCGGCCCTGGGCCTAAAATCTGGAACAGCAGGCAGCAAAAGGAGTGGGTGGGAAGAGAAAGAGCGGAGGAAGAGGAGGGTATTTGTGCAGCACGGAGCGCCTCCACACGAGGCCCCGAAACCGATCGATAACTCTCCAGCTCGTGTGGGCAGCCCAGGAGAAGAGGGAAACACGAATCACTGCAGCTCCCGCCAGCTTCCTCAACCCGTCTACCACGCCTCCGCCGGTCGAACAAAACCCGCGCCTATCTTTGTTCCCCCCCCTCCTCCTCGTCCTCGTCTTTCCTACCCGCGCCTCTCCTCACACCTCGGGCTTGGGAGGGGGAAGCCACTTCGGCCTCCCGTGAACAAAGAAGCCCAGCCCACCCTTCCCGCCACCCCTTCTCTCCCCCGGCCGCTTTCCACCCGCCAATTCCGCCGGGGAGGTCGGGTGGGTTGATAGGCGGCCGACAAGGCGCGGGAGCGGAAGCCGGGCTTTCAGGGCGGCGGGAGGGGGGGGAGCCGGGTCTCCTCAGGCTCCTTCTTCACTCCCGCCCGTAGCGAGGCCGAGGGGCGGTTTCGTCGGCAGCGCCGCCAAGGCAAGGCAAGGCAGACTCTGCGTTGTCTTCGAACCGACCCTCGTCCTCCCTCGACGCCGAGGGGCGGCGATCCGCCCCGACCACCCCCTCCCGCCATCTCTCTTTCCCTCTCCCGCCAGAAACCATCGCAGCGGAGCCGGCCGGCCGGCCTGTATGGGGGAGGGAATGTAAACAAACGGGGTTTTATAGCTACCTCAGCTCGAGTGTGCCGTGTGCATCTCCCTCTCCGCTCGGTACCAAACCGCCGCACGCGGGTGCCGCCTCCTCCTCCCACTCCGCAGTGTTGCTGCTGCTGCCGCCGCTGGTGCTGCTGCTGCTGCTGCTACTACTACGACAGCTAGCTGCTTGCTACTTTCCCAGGGCCTCCGCTACGCCATTCATCAAAACCGCTTACGCCGGGCGCCGACCTTCTGCCGAAGCCGAGCTGTCGCTTGGCGCGCGGCTAAACTACGCCACCTCACCTCCCCCCCGCCTCTGCAGGGCCGATGCGGAGAGTAGTGGCCCTACGCAAACGGCGTAACTGCGTTAGCGGCGGCGGCAGCTGCGGCACTTCGCAGAGGAGAGCATGCGCAGTGGAGCGAGGGGCTCTGCCGAAAGAGGCTGTTTTCTTTTTCGCGCGGCGTTTACTGGATTATTGGGAGGGAGGGAGGGAGGGGGGGCGTGTGTGTGCTGTTGTTGGGGAAGCCGCTTGTAAACCCCTGTACAACGAAGACCGCCCACTTTGGAGCCTTTCTTCGCTTTTGGTGTGTAAATGAGGATCCCTGATATTTCACGGCTTCCCTGGAGAGAGGGATTGGAGTGAAAGTTTTAAGTATTCAAGGGTGGAGCAAGAAAAGAATGAAAAGACATGGTTTGCACAGGAAGGAGAACAGAGAATAAAACTAAGATTAAGGCCACAACTGGAATAACCCTTGGACGAAAACCTAATTTTGAAATTGGCTTATACAGTAATCATCCCCATTCATAAATTACTTGGTTCCTAAGTGGGCTATTTCTTTTGGACTTGTTCTGTGCTTTGTAAATGAATCTGCCCTGTTGGACTTACACATAACAGCCATTTGACTTCTTGTATGTTCATGTCCATTCTTGGTTAAGCCTGGAAAAGCTAATCAGGTTCTCCTTGGATAAAAAGGTCACTGGAAACTGTAGTAGGCTATATTGGGAAACAGAAGAAAATCCCAGAGGACTGCAACTGGCAACTTCCTTCCATTTTGAAGCCAAGAAGTGCACTTGAATGTGCCTAAGTCATCAAAGAGTTGAACTCAATTGAAAGGAATCCTTCATTTTTAGATGAATAATAGCACCTTCAAAACTGAACCACTTATTCCCTGCCAAATGTTGGATCTTCATTACCAGGAAAAAAATCTCTTGAGATACATGAGGGAAGATAACTACAGAATCTTCTTTGAAACTCTAGTATGAAAAGACTTAATTCTTCATTAAATAATGTCCACATTTAATAGTAATCCAGTAGGCCCATATCAGAAGTGTTGTTATACCAAGCACAAAAAGTTGATATGTTTGTCCTACATTGTGATGATGCTTTAATTAATTATGTTCCCAATGGATATTCTTCAGAAGTTATTTTTCAGACTTGTGCCATTACTGTAAAATGAATATTGAAAATAAAAAAATGTCTTTATCATAACAATCATGTGACTTCATTCCTAAAAATATATGTGGGACGCTGATGTCAATTACCTCTGTAACCCATGGATCCTCACCATTTAAAAAAAAATGTAGAAATCAATTATGGAGGAATGGGGGGAAAAGCGGCACAATATTTTTGTTTGGCATTTTTAAAAGTCACTATGCACTAATGAAAATCCAAGAACATCACAAAAGTTGAATTATGCAGTGCTTCGGAACATATTGAGCAATATAGGTCTCTGGAGTAGCTATATCTCTTCTCAGAATTACATTACAGCTGCTTTAAAGGGTTACAAATGTGTAAGTAAGTTTCTTTTAAATCGTGGTTTATAGATCATACTGAGTTCACACAGCATATTAAGTCAAAATTAACAACTGGATCAAATGCATATTACCTGAGTATTGGCTTGCAAACAAAAGATGTGAAGGGCAAGGAAATGTCTCCTTTTTATTACACTTATTAGCTATTCAGGACCTGCCATTTCTTCCAGGTCAAAAACAAAGGATCAGATCAGGTTGAGTGGGGGCCTACTCAACAATGCATCCATTGTCCAACCATTCACATAAGCTTCACTCATTTATCTCCCCTGTCCAAATGGCCCCTCCCACTGATTTCCTTCAGTGTCAGGTAAATGCCACTATAGTTTCTTTCGTAAAGGAGAAGGGAATCTGATTTCCTGAGCAATTCAAACCCCCTCCCCCCCCCTTCAGCACTGCATTTAGGGTCATATACTGGCTTTTTACATTGTCTGCTATTAAAGAAATAGTGGGATGATGAGAGTACTTGTTTTTATAGCGCTTTATTCAAAGCACCTTTAACCAGATACCTCCAGATGTTTTATTAGACCTCAACTCTTGCAACCTAGTTGGAAGTGATGAGAACTAGTTTGACGAACATCTGGAAGGCATTAGATTAAGAAAACTGTTCAAGTGTGTGATATTAAGAATGTAAAGTTAAATAATCACATTGTATTTGGCAGCACATTCATATTAAGAGAAACATTTGTAGGATAAATCCAATCAAAATTAAGAAATGTAAATCATATATATTGTCTACCTTGCTAGATTTATGTAAAATATACTGTATAATGTTTATTTATGGGTCTGGTTGACTTTATGGGACAATAATTGTCCTATAAATTCTATGGGCTATAGTAATTTTCAAACATATGTTTGCTAGAAAATAACAAGACATCATTTTGCAAAGCAAGAATAAAAATATGTTCACTACTGCTCATTACCAATTGAGAGCTCTGTTTCAGTATTGTTTGTAGATTGTGTGGAGATGTGGGATAGACTTTACTAACATAACAAAGTTCTGCTCAGGTGCTCTAGTACTTGAAAGTTATTGATGGATATGTTGAACATGTAGCAAATGGCTAAAAATCAGCAGCTTGGTATGTTTATACAAATAATTTTTAATTGCCTCATGTGATGGGTTGGCCCCCAAGTTTAATGATCCCTACCTCTCAGTTCCTCAGAATCTGCCACAGGTAATCTTCCACAGAATTTGCAAGAAATCCATGGCCTTCTTCCACTTCGACCACTTACAGTTATGCCTAAAATTGCAAGCTCTTCCAGTGGTTTTTGCTTCCTGTTGTGGGAGTTGTTTTATGTTAATCTGCATTTGGCAACTTTCAGACCTTCGCTGGTATCTGCCAGCCTCTCCTACATTAAGCTTCAGTCCCTGCAGGATTGTGATTACGATGTTAATAACTCTTTGGAATTTGAGAGCAGATTAAGGGCAGGTGAAGTTACACCCATTCAGAATGCAGCAGGTTTGGATCTGCATTCTTTATCTAGATATTCATAAAGGCAGTAAGATACAGCCACCACACTAACACCCAAATCATAGCTATTTGGAATATGCTAGCTCACAGACAATTTCTAAAACATTAAACTTGTATCTGTTTTCTTTTTGCCATCATTTATAGTGTCCCAGTTAACAACAACTGGGTCTGAATTTTGTAATTCTGAATTGCAGAGGGAATTTATAGCATAATTTGAAAATATTTCAGGATGAACTCTTTTGGCCCAGAAAATGGTTGTACAGAGCAGAATGCTTTGGGGACAGCAGATAGATAATTTAGCATTTTGGTTTTACTGACTTACTCAGACCCATCCTTTTAGAGGGTAATGTGTATTGTGCTTTTTGGCTTTCAGATTTAATCAACCAATTTGCTGAATTTGTCCCCCAAGCCAAGGTTCATTTTGCCAAGTTGAACTTGGAATTTGAGCCCCAAATTCTTGTCCATGTAGTACTCCACAATGGCTTAGCAGTTTGAGCAGCCCAGCTCTGTAAGTGTAGAACATCAAAGTGGAGATTTAAAAATAATAGTCCATTCAGTTGCATGTAAGTGACAAGAAGCTGGGAAGAGTAGAAGTTGAAAAAGGGGGCTTGTTGCTATAATGGGTGCTAAGAGCACAGTGGCGCCTATTCAGCTTTTTTTTCTCTGCAGTTCTTGAAGTTGTACCTTGACCATTGACAGTCAATTTACGATGCTGCAATTATCATGATTTTGGAGATGACACATGTGGGAACTTTTACAAAATAGATTGTCATCATTGCCAGCTGAGGATAGGGTGTTAGGCAGTGTGCACTTGATCCCAATCCATGTGCTTTAAATAATAAAGTATATTGTGCTGCTTCTGTATTAGACAGAAGATGTAATAATAACATACAACAGCTGTTTACTTAGTAATTATTATTTTGATAGGAATCTCAGCAGAGCTGAACGCTATTATCCTCCAAAAGGAAGTAGGGGTTGTATAAAATAAAAATATAAAAAACAGAAATTTAACATAGAATAAAGTGTATTTAAAATTGGGAGCTCGGGCTCCCTTGTTATTGCTTAATGTGACTTAATATGTGTTTCTTTGATTCCCTATATGCTCATAAGTATAGTAGTTGTTTATTAATGAATATGCCAACTTTTATCTTAAAATATCCCAAAGTGTTATTCTCACTAAAACTACAGAACCCCTATGCTTTTAAAACATTTAGTGGAAAAGAAAAGTACTGATATAATAAAAACTTGAAATGTATTTGAATGTTAGTAGCTCTGATTGGTAGTTGGGCTGTTGGTCTTAGCTCCAAGCTTGGCAATTTGGTTGCAAATGTTTCATCACCATAGGTGGAGACATCGCAGTGTGCTTTGAATTGTGCTTGTCTGTCCGAACACTGGCTTTTAAATACCTCTTCATGTGATGCAAATTAGTGTGGGTGTTGTTTGTTCAGCTACTTCTGAGTGGTGGTCTGATTTCGGACTGTTTGATTGGATGGCTGTTGTTACTGAGATATGGTCTTTAGTTTTAAGTACCATCTGTGTGATGTAAATTAGTGTTGTCTGTTAGAATGCTTCTGAGTCATGGTCTGGTTTTGGTCTGTTTGGCTGGTTGTTGTTAATGAGACATCTGATTTCTTGTGAACTGATGGGTTATGGTTTTTGTTGTTGCATAGTGGGGTGTCCGTTTGTTCATTTTAAAATGCTGTCTTCGGGATCGTGGTTGATGCAGTTCTTTCGTTCTCAGGGATTGGTAGACTGGATCGATGTCAACGTGTATTTATTGACTTATTGGTGGAGAACCAGAATTCTCTTTCTCTCCTTGATTTTGCCTAGGTTAAAACTGTGGTCCCGGTTAGATCAAATTTGTGTCCTTCTGAGTGTTTGTAGACTGACATGAGGGATAGTGGATCATGTCTTTTGATAGTCAGGAAGTGTTCGTGCAGTCTGGTTGATAGCTTTCTTCCTGTTTGGCCAACATAGTTCTTTTCACAGTTGTTGCACTGGATTCGATATATGATGCCTGATCTTTGGTTTATTTCTGTCTGCCCTTTTGGTTTTGACAGGATCCATCTGAGAGTTGAGGTTACTTTGTGGGCTACTGCAAGATCATGTTGATGCAGTAATCTTGCTGTTATTTCTGAAACATTCTTTATGTTAGGGAATTGTGATTCGTCTGGTCCTGGTTCGTTGTTTTTTCCTGTTGTAGTTGTTACATTGTTTTGAGTGTTTGTATTGTTTGTATATATACATCTCTGGATTAAATTTCGTGGGTATCCGTTTCTCTCAAAAACTTTGTATAAGTGTTTTTGTTCTGCTGTTCTGGCCTCCGTGGTGCTACAATGGGATTCTGTTGTCCCAAATAGTGTTCTGACACAGCTTTGTTTGTGGAATTTTGGGTGGTTGCTGTGGAGATTGAGGATTTGATCTGTATGCATTACCTTCCTGTACACAGATGTTAGAAGATGGCCATTCAGGGTTCTGGTTACCAGCATGTCAAGAAGTGGAAGTTTGTTATTGTTCTTGATTTCTGTTGTAAATAGGATATCTGCAAATACATTGTTGATCGCTTGATAGGTTTGATCTACCTGATTGCACTTGATTATCACAAAGGTGGTCATCAATGTAACATACCTATAGCTTAGGGATTTACTTGTGGAAGTACGATTTCCTCAATCTTTTGCATGATAATTTCTGTGACTAGGCCGGATATAGGAGATCCCATTGGTGATCCCTTCAGTTGTTGATAGATCTCTCTGTCGAATCTGAAGCAGTTGGAGGAGTTTGCATGTGCTTTCTGTTGTGAGTGGTCCTCTTGGGGGCTGTGCATTGTCCAGTAGTTCTTTGATTAGGTTGATAGCTAGTTTCAGAGCTACAGATGTGACTCAGAAGTATCTGAACAGACAACAGTAATTTACATCACACAGATGATAATTAAAACCAAAGACCATGTCTTGGTAACAACTATCCAATCAAACAGTCCAAAATCAGACCACAACTCAGAAGTAGTTGAACAAACAACACCCACACTAATTTACATCACATAAAAAGGTAATTTAAAAGCCAATGTTTGGACAGAGGAGCACAATTCAAAGCACACTGACGATGTCTCCTTGAATGGTGATGAAACGTTTGCAACCAAATTGCCAAGCTTGGAGCTCATACCAATGGCTCATAATAAAAACTATAACACAATTAATAACATGAAATAATTTCTTCATAGTCAATATCAGGGCTGTCAAACTCCCGGCCTGTGGGCTGGATGCATCACACGCTGGCCATGCCCACGCCTGGTTTAGCAAAGGGGAAAAAAGCCCCTCTACGTCACGTGACACTGTTGTGACGACATGAGTTTGATACCCCTGGTCAATATGATAGTATTTTGGGTGTACATGCATATTATAATTGCCTTAAACTTGACAGTGTTAAGGTCAAATGCAGTTAATTTGGAAGAGACTGGGTGGGAAAGTACTGTAGTTGGGACTGAATTCTGAGGTATTACACTCAAACTGAGAGGATCTAGCAGCTTTGATTAGTGCTTGTATCCTGCAGATTGCCAGAAAATCTCAGAGCTATAGACTAGATTGGCAAGAATTTTGAAAAGTGACAAACCACTACTACTATATCATGTATAAACAATTACATGATGATACCATGGTTTGGTAAGGTATAAAAATGCAGTATTGAGACCACATTAATGCTCCTATATCTTTAACATTAGCTTGATCTGCAGAAAGCAGGCAGATTTTCCTTAACAGTAAATGCTGTACAAAAAACAAAACAAAAACAATTACCTATTGATAGTACTGTGAAATTATGCAATCCCAGCTATGTTTCTGCGCATTATAAGTACAATATTCCTCCTTGAAATGCTATGAATCAGGATGTGAAAAATTCAAATCCTCTCTGTTTACTGCTTTGTCACCCAGGCCTATATTAACCATGTAGCACTGCACCACAAATTAATTATTTATTTGCTGGGTTTTTTATTGCCACTCCAGTCCAAAAAGACTGTAACTGTCTTACCTTCCCTCATTACAATGTCAGATTGAAACACAAAAGGAATAACAACAATCTCCAATAATAATAATAATAATAATAATAATAATAATAATAATAATAATAGAACTTCACAGAGTCCTAGTTGCAACATCAGGAATCTTTAGTTATCTTAATCTTTCCCAAAGCCCTGGAGCTAAGTCTTAATTGCCTTCTGGAACAAAGGCAGGGATGGGCTGCCACTGGTGCTATTGTTTTGTTTCTTGCAGCAAGTAACTTTTTTCCCAATTTCATTAGGAGATCAAGGTTTTCAAATGTCCCTTGATCACATTAGGTAATTGGCTAATTAAATTGGTATGCACCATTCATATACATAGTGAAGAGATCGGATTTTTACCTTTAAAAGAAATTCCCTGGCAAAAGTAGCTAACCATCCTCCATAGACAGCTCAAATCACTCCATACCAATTCACTTCCAGAATTAATCTGCTAATGTAATGGGTGAAAGCTAGTAGCTTCTTTTAAGGTTAAAATCTGACCCTTGTCCTCTCTTCATTGGCAACTAGGAAAGATGCTTGCTTATACAAATTTGGCCGCAGCTATCACTTTGCTTTAGGCTCCTTGAATTAAAAATAGCTGTGTTAAAATAATTGTGGTGCTTCCTTTGTGCATCACACCCATCTATCCCCAGCTGCATTTCAGCCTGATGTTTCCTAAAGTCATCTGCTTCTTTTCCAAGTCTTTATCTAGTTGAGCAGGGTTATCAGATCTGAGCTGTGAACAATAGACAACTGCTAGAGTCTGCAATGCGGTATAATTTTTTATATTTCTTTGCTGCTATCTAATGGTGGTTCGGATTTTTGTAGCTTGGAGCAGTCAAAAGTTGAAGTTTCCAAAGTCTTTGTTCAGAAGCAGAGAGACACTGAAAGTATTTATTTTAATAGTATTCTCCTTTCTGTCTCTCCTACATATATCACACATTGCAGCAAAAGCCAAGCCAGCATGAAGTTATTTTAAAAGCACAACAGCATACCTTGGTTTGAAATACAGCAGTTTAATTGTTTTGACAGCATGGAAATGATCTTCAGTTATTTCTATTGTAAGGTTATCAGATATGGGTTGCAAAACTCCAAACAACCAGGTAGCAGAGTTTTCTACGTTGCCATTTTTGTTTCCAGGTTTTTAGTCCAGTTCTGGTAGCTTAACTTTCATTCTTTTATTTTCTTAAAAGTTTGGGAAGATTTTTATTTATCGGAAACTGATAGAAATAAATATAGAACAGCATGATCTGCTGCCTGTTTTGGGGTTTTTTCCCCCCAGTTGTAGATATCTTGTTTCTGATTGGTTTGGTTGGGGATTGGTTAAATGTTTTAAACTCCAGGCATGTATTTGTACACTTCTTCCAGCCTTGGAGAATCTACAGAGGAGACAAGGTTATCAAATATCTGGATTGTTCAAAATTATGTTTTTATTTGCTCATTGTTCCACCTTATCAAATAAGTTGTTCTGAGATGCACATCTGATCCAATAATAATCAATAGTATTGAATGGTTCTATCTCAAATGAGGTCAGTTATTTCATTATTTGAGTCTAAATATTCAGTTGACAAAATATTCATTTGATTACAGTTGTTTTTAGACCAAATTTCTCAAGCTTTATAAAAGCACAAGTTGAGTTAGGTTAAAAGTTCTTGCTGAATTTTTCAGTTTAT
Organism: Ptyas mucosa; assembly: GCA_012654045.1. NCBI lineage: Eukaryota > Metazoa > Chordata > Lepidosauria > Squamata > Colubridae > Ptyas > Ptyas mucosa. The sequence goes on along the minus strand of WNWU01000006.1, from coordinate 43,315,692 downwards.
CCTAACTCAATTTTCCCATTAAGATTTTTGATGTCAGTTCCATTGATGGTTAATAATAGTTTCTTTGAATGTTTACAAATTGTGAATGAAGTCTAGTCAAAGTTATGTATTAAATTTTGTTAAATTCAACTTGATAAATTAAGTACATTTCATTTATTCCTGGATTTCTTCTAAGGAGGCTGGCATTGTACTGATTTGTTAATATGCTTAATGATATTACAGTACTTGTCTTTAGTTTAAAAATAGATTTCCTTTTGATTTAGAATGTCTCTGCTGTCATATTCAAATAATTTTCATAAAATTCCTTATTATAATGTATCAGAAAACTTTATTACTTTGATTTTACAGATGGCTAACAGGGGTCCAAGATTTTTTATTCTTCTGTCTATCTTCTGTAACAGCACATAGATGAATCAACACTCCTTTTGGTTGTGCAGGTGAGAGACACTTTTTTCCTGCTTCAGTAGAACATCAACAGTAGCTCATTCCAAGAACATCCAATTTACATGGTCATTCATAGCCCAATGACCTCCTGTTAGATTACTACTGTGTGTCTACTTGGGGCTGCCCTTAAACAGTGTTTGTAGATTTTATCCCATTGCTTTGTTATTTTCTTGTTTTATTACTGTTGTTGTTTTTAATTGGGGTGGGATGGGTTCTAATGTGTAGTGCAAATATTTTAAAATCTATTTTACAATATTTCTGGCTGGAACCTCTCAGGTTTTCATTGGAAAAATGAGTTATATTTTTTTAAAAAATTAAAATTAAATGAATCTGTTTGACAGTTTAGCTCTTAAGGAAAAGCTTTGTTTTCTTTGTTTTCATATCAATAGCTTTATCTATAAGGTTAGATACTAGGAATAGTAGAGAACGAATGACAGCCTCTTTCCTAGTTTACTAAGGATTATAGCTGAAGGGGGAATTGCAATAGTTGCTTTCCATAGATCCATTAAGAGTTGTTTTCCAAATTTTTCTCCAGATGTACATCTCAGGGTTTACACCCCACATTTCGAAGGATCTGGTAGATGTGATCTCGGAATCACTGAAAAAAATCAGAGCTCATGGAGCTCAGGAACTACTAGAGGACTGGAAAAGCACTGATGTGGTTTCAATCTTCAAAGAGGAAAAATGTGGATCTAAGAAACCATAGACAAAATAGTTTTATATTGATACCTGGGAAAATCCTGGAAAAGATAAAGCAGCAGATTTGTAAGCACCTAAAAATGAACAAGGTGCTCCAAAGGTGATTACTAGAAGCCAGCATGGGTCTGCTAAAAGCAAATCATGCCAAACAAACCCTATTGTCTTCTTTGATAAAGTGACTAAATCAATGAATCAAGGAAATGATGTGGATATACTGTAGTAGACTTCAATAAGGAATTTGATAGACTATAGCCTACTTCTTAATAAAATAGAACAATGTGGGATAGAGTTCCACCACCAGATGGATTACAGTTGGTCGACCAATCGCACTCAACATGTGGTCCTCAGTGGAATTACATGTACATGGAAGGAAGCATGAAGGGGGTACCTCAAGGTTTTGTTTTGGGCCCAGTGCTCTTCAACATCTTCATAAATGATCTAGATGAAGGGACTGAAAGAGTACTCATCAGATTTGCAGATAAACCTTGGGGGAATTGCTAACACTTTGGAAGATAGACTCAAGATTCAGAAAGCTCTTGACAGTTTTGAGCATTGGGCCCTATCCAACAAGAAGGCATAGGTACAGTATAGGCAGTCCTTGGCTCAACAGTAGTACCTCTGAGGGGAATCTAGGTATCCTGGTAGACCACTGCTTAAATATGAGCCAGCAATCTGCTGCAGCTGCCAAAAAAGCCAATGCATCCTAGGCTGCATCAAGAACCAAAAAAGTGATAGTACTGCTCTATATTGCACTAGTAATGCTATACTTGGAGTACTGCATCTGGTTCTGATTATCAGGATACAAAAAAGATGCTGAGGTCCTAGAAAAAAAATGCAAAGAAGAGCAACAAAGATAAGGGGTCTGTAGTTGAAATCATATGATGAACGGCTATGGGAATTAGGGGAGACATGACAGTCTTCCAATACTTGAAGGCCTGTCAAAAGGAAGAGGAGATTGATTTATTTTTCAAAGCACCTAAAGCCAGGACAAGAAGCAACAGGTAAAAGCTAGTCAGAAATCCAACTAAGGAGAGAAACTTGCTGGCAGTGAGAACAAATACCGTAGTCAATGGAACAGCTTGCCTCTCAAGATTTACGGGTCCTCTATCGCTGGAGAAAATATTATACAACCGTTTGTCCAGGATAGATGAGAACTTCTGCTTAGGGCAGGGAGGTGGACTAGAAGATCTCCAAGGTCCATTCCAGCTCTACAACTCTATGATTTTATTTGAAAGCATGGATAGAAGGGTGGCAAAGTCACAAAGTTGCTACTTTTGATGATGGTACATTCAGAGAATACAGTTTTGTATCCAGAGTTTTCTTGTGCTTAAGAGAAATATTGGACTCCTTAAAATTCCAAATTGTGTAGAGAACCCCTATAAATTGAGTTAAGTTTAGTTTGTTGTTTAGGGCTATGACTAAGACCAGGGAAACCCAAGTTCAAGTCTATTTTCAGTTATGGAAGTTCATTGAGTGACTTCAGCTCAACCCCTGTTTTTCAACTCGTAGCTGTCAGGGTTCCAAGTAATATACCCATAGCAAACAAAACTAATATGTCATATTAGCACAGGCTGGTGAAAACCGACTCTGAATATTCCAGCGGTTTTCACCTAATTAAACTAAAAAATTGTCACTTTCTTGAAACAAGCAGTCACATGGTCCAATCAGGATGCTATCCAGTTGCTAGGTGACTCCAGTCCTCTCCTTCCAAGCACCTGCAGGAATGTCCTTGGTTCCCAAGAGAAAGTATTTTATTTTGACTACAATGCCCCAACAATCTCTATTCTCCCTTCCCTTATCCCTCTTCTCCAGTGTGTCAGCACTGAAGTTCCAAAATGGCCTCAGTCAGGCCAGCTTCAGGGTTGACAGTAGCTGTTGTCTGAGGATAGAATTGGAAAAAGAAATACTATATATCTGACCTTGAGTTCTTGGCAAGATAGAATCCCCCTCCCCCCAGTAAATAACATGAACCATTCAGAATAAGGTGATTGACAGGCATCTTAGAAGTGTTAGCTTGCTTGCTTGCTTATTCAATCCCCTTATAGGTGTTTTCTGTAATTTAAGTAGCTTCTCTAATAAATAACAGTACAAGGTTAAAGGATTCTCAGATTGATAATTCAACCACCATTGTATAAGATACTCACAGCTGCAGTCTCCACCTTTATCAAGCAAGAGATGTGCCTCATCTTGAATCCATCATAAGGTGTGTGTGTGTGTGGGGGGGGGGGAGATTCCCATAGTCCCTGCTTTAATCTACATGTAGATATATTGGCTCTGAAAATAATTAGCTGGTTGAAATTATTGTACTGCTACTATTTTTATCTTAATAAATCTGACTATGTATAGTCTGTGAAGGTGCTTAGAGAAAAATATTTCCAGTTCAGGCAATTGCAAGGCTCTGGACATAAAGCAATATTTGCAGTCAGTGGATTTTCATGAATTTCAGATTTTATCTTAACCGAAAGATACATCCTGATGAACTAAATGGAGCATACTTCAGAAAAAAAAAATCCAATCAAGAATATATTTATACCTAAACTTAACCAAATTAAGCTAAAATGATAATCTAATACTTAGAAAGGTACAATTTCCCCAATGGATTTTAGTATATGTAAGCAAAGCAGACCTACTGTAGACAGCCATTCACAAGTTCCATTTTTCTCTTTCTTCCTTTAGAAACATAGTTATTGAAGAGTGAAAGATATCCACCTGCACACCAACCTCATTTAACTTTGAGAAATTTATATTGAATGGATTTATCCCTGAATTTTTAACTATACAAAGCTTTAGGGATTCTTTCTTAGTTTATTAATCAAACTAATTTTAGAATGTCACAGGTCAGGGACTTCTTGAATACTTAGCCAGTAAAAATAAAGGTCATCTATGTATACATAAATTTTTGGAGTAAGGCCATCTTAGATCCATCTGCAAATGCTGCATTCTGGTTTTGCATCCTCTTAGTAAGACTTAAGCTTTTCGTAGGCTTTTAGATTATTCTAGTACAAACCTCCACACTTTTGTACTTAATTCCTTTCTCAATAAAAAGTCACATTAATTCCAACAAGATGAGCATTCGATTCCATCTTTTGAGACCACCTTTTTCTGGCAGAAATCTTTGAAAAGTATAACATGTAGAATTACAGATGATGCGTAAAGGCACTGAGGATATGAAAACTTATGAAAATCCTATCCTAATATCCTTTTTATCAGGGAAGGTTTAAATGCATCTGTTCAGATGTATTTCAGGTTTAACGTATAAAACTTTTTTTTTAAATGATTGGTGCAACATCTTCCATTTAGCTAGGTATTTTTTAAAAAAATTCCAAATCAGAATCACTTAATGCCAGGCTAATTTATGGGAAAATAGTATTTCCTCTCCTTTTTTAAAATAAAAATAAAATCTCTAAATGCCCCTTTTCTCAAATGCAAGCCTGAAACACTAGCTTTGAGAGTTTGTCTTCATTCTCTGATGCTGCTATATATGGACTAGATGTAACCCTGGGAATCAGGCAAGTTGATTCTTGCAAACCTTTTGAATAATTAACTTAGCAATTACAGCCTTTTGATCCTAATTGCATAATTTACCTTTTTTGGAAGATACATGCTAGCTTTCAGGAGGATTTAGAGCTAGAAATTACATGATTTGTATGTAGAGGGGCCATCTTCTTCCACCTCTTGGGAAGACTTTTGTACTTTTTAATAGGTATGGGAAAAATAGAAATTCTTCATCTGTTTAAATTCCTGTAAGGCAGGTATTACAGCGCAAAGGCATCACCAAAAGAATAGCTGTCAGCTCTACTTGTTAAGAAAGCCTGGTGATTAAGTATGGAAAATTTGTAGTGCCAGACAAAAAGAGACTATACGTGGAAGTGTATGGGTATATATGATGATTGTGCTTTATAGCTGTACAGATCACAAATCCTAAAGTTGTTTAGGGTAATTTGGAATGGATTACCATGCAATTGATGTCTAGTGGATTGTTCTAATATGCTGAGTTATGAATTAAATCTGTCTATGACACTCCAATCCCAGCCTGTTGCAGAGTCCCAGAGTTGCAAATATTGATGGCACAAAAAGTAGGGAAGGTGGAGGAACCTCTAGTGTTTTCACACCGCACTCTTGGTGTGGGAGAAATGGAAGAATTTGATTTAGCCGTCCTCAGAGTACAGAGATTCTTATCAGGAGATGGCCCTCTGTTCCCAAGCATCAGTTGAAGGATCATCAGGGAGGGCCTCTTGAACACCGATTATACACTGCAGAACTGGCCATAGTATTTGAAGAATAGAATGGCAGGAGCAAATATCAGTCAAATTATGAGTGCCAAAGATGGTGCTGAGAAAGTGAGAAAGCCAACAATTACTACAGACTGAAGGTCGGAAAGGAAAGATTGCCTATGAGTCACATCATCTTCAGAAAACAGGCCCGTCCTCACATCCTCGAACTGCAGTACAAAGTGCTCTCACTAACTATTCATGGCTATTTTTGCTTGGACTAGAGAGAATAGACCTTTGGCTTCTGCAGAAGCATTTTCTCATATATTTACCTTCTAAGCATCATTTTTTGAACCAATTAAGTGGGCTTCTTATAAACCTAGATTTACCACTCTTTTGGAAAAGCAGCGTTCCTGTCTTTAAAAAAAAGTTCTGTTGGATGTGTCGGTAATTATGTATTAACAAAAATAGAAAAGCTGCAATTTCTAGGTTGGTTTTCACAGCCACTCTTATCCCCCCCCCACACACACACCTTGGTTTAATGCATTAAATGGGGAACTATCTCCTCCCCAGTTAAAATCCATTAGTGAGTTCCATACCCCACCAAAACATCAGTCAATATTTGGCTATTATCAAATTTGGCTACAAGGGGGTGGGGGGTGGAAGAGTATATATTTAGATGTAGAGAAAGAACACACATACAGCACACACAAAGCCCTCTCATTATTTGCCATACTCATTCTTGTTTTTCCAGTGAAATTTTCCAGAAAGTTGTTACCACACCCCACCTGATGACCTTTCCCGCTTCCGTTCTCAAACATCTCACCTGTACTTGTCAGGCATTTCTCAGGCTACTTTTTAAATGCAGGTTAAATTGAATCTCAGAATATTTTGGGACAGTGCTAAATCATATCCAAAACAAGGCTGGCATTCAGCTTGAGGTTGAGCTCCTTTTCAATGCAGCTATGCAAAAGCACATGCACAGAGTCAGAACAAAATTCCACAGATGGCTAAATATGCTTGTCTAACCATTGATCAAAATTCACCTCTGCCCCAGCTCGCTTTAAGGATATTTTTCCTCCTAGCTTGTGGCAGGCCCGATTAATCCAGAAGAATCCACCAATTGCTCTCCTTAACTTGGATGTAAGAACAGTACTCCTTGGCCTCATTGCTGAAACAGGAGTTGGTAGCAAGGACAGGCTACTGATTCCTGTCAGCAATGAGGCCAAATTATATTTGCATGCTGTGCAAGGACCAGAAAAAAAGCACGGTGAGGAAAATATTATGAGGTTAAAGATGGGGTTGCCCTTCATCTGAGAACTGAGGCCACACTCCCCATAAGAAGTGACCAAGATAAGGTTCTAAGGATGTTCTGTGCAAGGAATATCATTTATCCCTCCTTATGCTCGGGACCATCCAGCCCTTGAGAACTGAAGCTTTATGATTTGCAGGAGGTGTGCATTTGAATGGCACAGGATAGAGTTTCTTTGGAAAAGCTTTCAGAAGCTTGAGAGAGAGGAAAGGATTTTTCAAAGGCATTGTCACTCTCAAGATCACAGCAGTTGGGCACTTTCCTAGCCAAAGAACAGAAAAGGGAAGCTTGAATCTGAAGAGAAAATAGTTAAAATCCCAGGGAAAATATACAGGGCTACATTAAGGATTCTTGAAATAATGGAAGTAAAGTCCTTTTCATTATAAATAAATCACTGTCATTTCTGCTGTCGCTGTAGGTCCAGTTCAATGAGCTTCTGCTTGAGTAAGTGCTAAAGAAAACATGTATATTAAACTAATATATTTATTATATGCCTGGAAACCCTCAATGGCAAAATAGTTAAGTACACAGATGTGGATTAGAAGGAGGCAAGATGGGACTTGTGAAAATATAATTGTGTGTGTGTGGAAAACCTCTAACTGCAACAAAAATAGATTTAAACCTCTATAGCAAGTAATTGCAATGAGAAGGTTATGTTAAGATTCTTGATATGGAAGGGGTTGTTTCCTCCAAATACTCTTATTTTCTTAAATAATCCTATTTTAATATATAATTGTGCAGCATTGCAGCTTTTAAAAAAGGTAATAAGGTCATCCACCCGCCAATCAGCTTTTTTCTTATTTTCCTCCCCAAAAACTAAGGTGCATCTTATACTCTGGTGTGTCTTATAGTCCAAAAAATATGGTAATTTGTCAAAGGATTCAGTATTGTTTATCACTAGCTCCAGCTCACTTGGTATGTCTTCTGGGCAAACATAGCTTTGCAAATTACCATTTTAATAATTGCTGACTTTTTCAGTCTACTTTGTCCATTTGGTTGGAGTCAGTTAGTTTAGTGAAGACCATTGTTGAATATCTGAATAGGCTGGCTGAGATGGAATGAAACTGGCGAGATGCAGAAATATGAGTGGTCTTCTGGTTAGGGAAGTTTGTCTCTCATTCATGAAGTCATATTTCCTCCCACCCTTGGGGAACAGGTTGCCCTAACTCAATCCTATGCTTCATATGAAACTGTACCATGCCTGGAGATGCCACACTGTGCCCACATCACCATTTTCATTGCTCGCCACACAACGACACAAAGTTGGTCATCTTCAGTGGAAAGTCTCCTCTAAAATTTTAGGTTTTGTTGTGTCCATTTCTCTTCTTGAGAGAGAAATACTGTGGGTATCATGGCAATATCCTGGATTGAAGATACACTTGATGACAGTTTTGTTGTTACTCTTGAAACTTACAGCATTCATTGTATCAAACTTTAAGAGAGCTTAACTGGTTACTTGTTAGTTTCCAGACTGAATTCAAGCATTATACATTTTATCTAGAGGATATACTTTCCAAATGTATCTTCTCTTTCCAACCACAACTTTTAAATTAAAGATTCTTGGGTTTTTTTTCAAATACCAATGTCTTATAAAGTAAGATAAGAGTCTCCTACTAGGATGAGGGATGAATAGCAGAGTAAAGATAAATAACTATATTTATCTTCATTATTCCTTTATACATATTTATTATCTTAAAGTATGCTCCTTTACTGTAGGAAGTAAAGAAACATACAGGTCTCCAACATAGTGGAAAATAATAATGCATAATGTTTATACTACCTTTTTCAAATGTTGCTTTATAGTATTATCCTACTAAAACTGGGAATTAAGTAAAGTAAAAGCTCAGTTCCTTGTAACTCCATGGAATGTGTCCATATTATTTCCCAGGAAACAATACAGAAATGATTTGCCATGGTTTTCAACCATGTTCTTCAAGTTGAAGAATTGCTGGAAGTCTTCCATCCAGGTATTTTTCAGACCTGACTCTGAGCCTAAACAAGGCAGGCCAGGTGCTTTCATTCACTGGGATTTTGACAAGATGCATTTTATGAAAAAAATAATAATAACCTCAACCAGCTTTGCTATGCATTGATGCCTTCCTGCACTTTCTTCTGTTGCTGCTTTTGTGAGAATATTTTGGAGTGGATTGCTGTTATAGATCTAACCAACCAACCAACCAACCAACCAACCAACGTGTTATAAGAACAGTGGTTTGAGACTTCCGGCTGAGCCGCCGGCATCGCCAGACGCTTCTTTGTGAAGCGCCAGCCCCAGACTCCGTAGAATCGCAAGAACAGCGAAAATCAGCTTCCCCCCAGGAAGAAGGGGGGAAGGAGAGCAGACGGGTGGGGTAGAGCTCCCTAAGAGCACCAGGTTTTGCCAATAATCTGGTGCTCGAAGATGAGAGCTCCCCGTGAAGCCTGTCAAAGCTCCGGACCTGGGATGCCTCTGACGGGGAACTTTTTCCCTGTCAGAACTAGATGCCGCGGCCACCCCATTAAACAACTTTAAACAAATACTTCTTGAACTAAGATGGCAGAGCACAAGTTGCACGAAGGAAACAGCAAGTATTTTTTTTCTTTTTTTTTTAACTCCAAGGATTTACTTTCTTTAAAAGATTTCTCTTAAGTGGAAAGTGAAAGCAAGATGGCGTTTGAGTTTCAACGGGGCGTGAAGAAATGAAAGTTAAAAGCAACTATTGATAAGCCCCTGTTTGAAACGTAAAACTCCTTTTTGAAAAGTGGATGAAATAATAATAATAATTCAAGCAGCAATATAAATTAAAAAGTCTTTTTTTTTCCTTTTTTCTTCTTGAAATTCTTTTTTTTTCTTTCTTCTTTTTTTTCCCCCCGTCCTTCTGGAGGGGAAGGAAGAAGGGGGGCAAGATGGCTGGGCTTTTTGAAAACAAAGAAAGTAAAGGAGGGTTATTTAACCCTCAATGGTCTGACTTTGAGGAAGCTTTGAGCTCAATTACCTCTGCTTTATTGAAAAGAATTGATACTATATTTCAGGCTTCTCAAGCTGGAAACAATGAAATACATGGAAATACTGAGTTGCAATCTAGCAGTGGGGGATTGAATGAAGAGCTGGGAGAGGAAAAAAAACAAAAACAGACCATAGCCGATCTTATAGAAGAGAGAAAGATGAAGGCTGAGCAGGAGCAAGAAACTCTGGAAGTTGATGAAGAGCTGTTCCCAGAAGAAGCTACATTCCTGCAAAAAGTTTATAATATCCAATCCCAAAAACCGCAAAATTTTTCTGGAGTTAAAAAAGGCAGAGGGATCAAAGTTAAGAAGAAAGTTCGTAAAAAGGAAAAGAAGAAAGCCTGGAGAAATGGAAAATAACCCTGCTTGACGAGATGATGGTCCTTAAAAAGTATTGTTTAAATGTTTAAAGATTTTGAATTTTTTTGGGGGGGGGGGGGAAAGCAGACAGCAGTTTAATGCCAGTTAACCAAGTGATGAACAACGAGGAGGCAATTTATAGCTGTATTGGAATATTTTTTTTTTATTGAAAAAGTTTTAAAAATTTTACATACATTTTCTCCCCCCCTCCCCAACCACCTCCCCCGACTTCCCAGAGCAAGTACAAAATAAAATACAGCTTAAATTCTCTAAATTAAACTCCATTTCACACTTATTATAATCATGATCATTAAACAAATAGATAAAAGGAAAGCAAGTCTTTTTTTCTCCTTATTCCATCTAATTCAACAAAATTATCTCCATTTGTAATTACAGCAATTAAAACAATTAAGTATTATCTAATCAAACCTATCATTACTCAATTTGGCTAATTGTTACTTAACAAATTATTAGGTCTATACAATTTAACAAAATATTTTATAACTTCTTTCATTTAAAACAAAACAACAACAACAACAACAACAACAACAAAAAGAAAGAAAAAAAAAGGAAACCCTCACTCAAAAAACCTCCGATTTTAAAAAAAAATTACTATATAAACTCTTCCGTCCTTCACTTTTAAACCATCAAGGTCCAATTATAATCAAAACACTTAATAAGAAATAATATTAACAATAATTTTTTAATTAATAATCAAACCTCTTATATCAATACATATTAACAAATCAACTAAGAACATCATTTAAGAACTTTATCAATCCTTTAAATTCTTCATACTAGATTGAACCAATTGCTAATCTTCTTGTCTTCACATCTTCCAACAGCATATAAGATATCTTCATTTACGTCTACCCCCCTAAATAAAAATTGCTTCTGTATATTAAAAAAAAGCCCCCCGAGTGACTTTGTAATTGTAATTATATTTGAAATGATATCCATCAAATCCAGTCAAAAATTAGATTAATAAATTCGTCAGACATATTAGGGAAACCACCAGATCAACTGCAATTGCCCTAGGTCCATAGTCCTTTTGCCTTGTATTCATTACCATCAAGCAGGAAACTTCAATTTGCTATATTCAGTAGAACTTCTGCGATTGCAATTAAGTCCAAATTTGTTGCAGTCCTTAATAAAATAATCCAAATCATTCAAGTCAGGGCATATTTCACAACCCAATACACCAGCATTGCTGTGATCTGTTTATTCTTCTCAAATATTCCAATACAGCTGTAAGTTGCCTCCTCATCGTCGCTCATCGCTTAGTTAACTGGCATTAAACTGCTGTCTGTTTTTTTTTCTTTTTCCAAAAAATTCAAAATCTTTAAACAGTTAAACAGTACTTTTTAAGGACCATCATCTCATCAAGCAGGGTTATTTTCCATTTCTCCAGTCTTTCTTCTTTTCCTTTTTACGAACTTTCTTCTTAACTTTGATCCCTCTGCCTTTTTTAGCTCCAGTAAGATTTTGCGGTTTTTGGGATTGCATATTATAAAATTTTTGCAGAAATGTAGCTTCTTCTGGAAACAACTCTTTAAGTGCAGATTGAGTTTTATAAAAAAAAAATCGTGAAACCAAAATTTCATCAGCTTGCAACACTTCTTGCTCCTTATTTTGCACAACATTCATCTTTCTCTCCTCAGTAAAATCTGCTATAATCTGTTGTTGTTTTTTTGCATCTCCCAACTCTTCATTCAATCCCCCACTGCTAGATTGCAACTCAGTATTTCCATGTATTTCATTATTTCCAGCTTGAGAAACTTGAAATATAGTATCAATTCTTTTCAATAAAGCAGAGGTAATTGAACTCAAAGCTTCCTCAAATTCAGACCATTGAGGGTTAAATAACCCTCCTTTGCTTTCAAAAAGCCCAGCCATCTTGCCCCCCTTCTTCCTTCCCTTCCAGAAGGACAGAAAAAAAAAGGGGGAAGAGAAAAGAAAAAAAGAGTTTCAAGAAGAAAAAAAAAGGGAATCCTTTACAATTTGTAATTTGTATTGCTGCTCCAATTATTATTATTCCTTTCTTGTTACATCCACTTTTCAAAAAGGAGTTTAACGTTTCAAACAGGGGCTTGTCAATAATTACTTTTAGCTTTCACTTCTTCACGCCCCGTTAAAACTCAAACGCCATCTTGCTTTCGCTTTCAGTTTAGGAAGAATCTTTTAAAGAAAGTAAATCTTTGGAGTTAAAAGGAAAAAAAAATACTTGCTGTTTGATTCATACTGCTTGTGCTCCGCCAGCTCGATTCAAAAAATATCTGTTTAAAGTTGGTGCTGGAATGGTTAACGACATCTAGCTCTGCAAAGCAGAGGCATCCAGGGTCCGGAGTACTGACAGGCTTAACGGGGAGCTCTCATCTTCAAGCGCCAGATTATGTGTGAAATCCGGCACTTTCAGGGAGCTCTACCCCACCCGTCTACTCACTTTCCCCCCTCATACCAGGGGGAAAGTTTTCAAACCGCAAGACAGCTGATAGTCGCTGTTCTTTGCGGTTCTACGGAGCCCTGGGCTGGCGCTTCAAAAAGAAGCGTCTGGCGATGTCGCTGTCCCACTGGAAGCCCCCGGAATATTTTGAGAAGAATAAACAGATCACTGCAATGCCGGTGTGTTGGGCTGTGAAATATGCCCTGACTTGAAGGATTTGGAATATTTTATTAAGGACTGTGATAAATCTGGATCTAACTGTAAATGTAGAAGTTTTATTGAATATACTAAACTGGAGCTTCTTGCTTGATGGTAATAAATATAAGGCAAAAGGATTATGGATCTAGAGCAATTGCAGCTGATTTGGTGGTTTCCCTAATACGTTTGATGAATCTACTAATTTAACTTTTGACTGGATTTGATGGATATTATTACAAATATAATTATAAAGTCACTCGGGGGTTTTTTTTTATAAAGAAGCAATTTTCTACTTAGGTGGGTAGACGTAAATGATGAAGATATTCTATACGCTGTTGGAAGATGTGAAGACAAGAAGATTAGCAATTGGTTTAATCTAGTATGATGAATTTAAATGTTTGATATAGTTACTAAATGATGTTTTATCTGTATTGATAAATTTATAAGAGGTTTGATTGTTATATTCTTTTTTTGACTAAAAAATTTATTATTATTGTTTTTTTCATTAAGTGTTTTAATTATAATAGGACCTTGATGGTTTAAAAATGGAGGACGGAAGACTTTATATAGTATTTTATTTTAAATTTGGGGGGGGGTTTCTGATTGAGGGTTTCTTTATTTTTCTTTGTTGTTGGGGGTTCTTTTTTTCTCTGTTTTAAATGAAAGAAGTTATAAAATATCTTGTTAGATCGTATAGACTTAATAATTTGCTAAGTATTAGTTATATTGAGTAATGATAGGTGTGATTACGTAATACTTAATTGTTTTATCAACTGCTGTAATTATAAATGGAGACATGGAGATTAATTCTGTTGAATTAGATGGAATAAGAAGAAAGAAGACTTGCTTTCCTTTTATCTATTTGTTTAATGATTAGGATTATGATAAGTGTGAAATGGAGTTTAACTTAGAGAATTTGAGCTGTATTTTATCTTGTAATTGTATTTGCTCTGGGAAGTCAGGGGGGGTGGTTGGGGAGGGGGGAGAAAATGTATGTAAAATTTTTAAAACTTTTTCAATAAAAAAAAAAAAGAACAGTGGTTTGACTTTCGGAATGATTTATCTTCCTATTGTTGGAAGAAACATCTTCTGGGTTCTGCTCCAAGTGGGGAAACAGACACTAGAAACATGGAGGCTGCTTGGAAAGATGGTTTAATGGTGGACAGGATCACATGGCTTGAGTTCCTGAACAGAAAAGGGCAGATACAGTAAATCCTTGGGTTTTTATGCTCTCTCTGGCTTTGCATTTCCTGGGCCCCCGAAAGAGTATCCTGATTGGTTGTTAGACTTCCAGGGGGTGGGGGTCTTAGCTAGCCTTGCTAGCTGATGGTCACATGTGCTTCCCAGGTCACATGCTTCTCAGGTCACATGTGGTGAGTTTCGGTTGCTGGATGGGGCCCATTGTGTTAGTTTCTGTTGCTATTGTGTTGCAAATGTCCAAAGGATTGGGTTTCTGCCTTTGGCCCATTAATAAAGGGTGGGGGGCAGGAAGGTGGGAGCTGCTTTGTCTGTAAAATATGCTTCTCCATTTCTCATCCAGGGAAATATAATATTCTGCCTTTTTAATATTTCCCAAAATATTTCACTCTTCCAGGAAAGGGGTGGGTGCCAACTTCCTACATTATCTTTAAAAAGCATGTTTCTCTGATTTGGGTACTACATGTTTTTTCAGGTGAAGATGGGTTTATACCATTTTCAGATTGACATTCTCCATGGTTATACGTTACCTCCCCTCCTCTCCCCTCTCCTCTTTTCCATTGAATAAAAATTGGAATTGCAATCTGACATACCAAGAACACACCAGGTTGAAGATGATTGCCCCATAAAATATGTGTGTGGTGATGTAGATACTCTTGAACTGAATATATACTTGGTGACCGTACTTATCTCTGAAGTGTGCTCTAGCCATATTGATATAGTGCTTTGCATTCCTCTCAGGCTCCAATACCAGATCTACATCTTGATTTGGTAAACTCAAAAGGGTTTGATCTGGCTTGGTTTTTATCAAAGAAAAAGAGAAGGCAGAAAGTGAAAGACAGGATGGAATCTCAGAATTCAAGAAGACTCTTATGCTGAAAGGTTTGGCCAGCGGATTAAATGGTTTTAATGCCAAGGCATTACAACCTTTGAATGAAAACAGAAAGGATGGTGGCATCTTGAATGACCTCACTAAGCTCCCCCCTTTTTTTGCTAAGCGGCTAAAATATGCATGTCCTTTTGTGTGACAAAGAGAAGAAAGCAGAGTTGAAGCTCAAAGGAGAAAGCCTATGCAATTTGTCATAGTTAATTTGAAAGGAAGAAATGGGAGATTACCTGATATAGACAATGGAGGCAGGGCAGTATGCTGAATGCAGTGCTAGCCAGACAAATCGGGAGAAAGTTAATCTGACTATTTATATTTCTTTTACAATTTTGGTAAGTCGAGTTCTACTACTGTATAAGGCTTCCTGACCTGGGGTGCCAAAATCTGGATAATGATTAGGTGGCAGTAGATAGACACCAAATCCTCTTAACTTCTTGCTGCCCTTTAATAGTTATTTGCATTTCTGTTGCCCAGATCAGGTAACCCTATGTCACGAATGGGATGAAGCTGGAGCTTTAGAAAACAGATTTCTAAAAATGCCCCATTTTGCCTCAGGAATAATAATAATACAGCCATGGCATGCCCTACAATTGGTTGGAAACTTCATGTTGTCCTTTGGGGAAAGGAATTACATTCATCTTGGAAGGAAAAAGCATTTTTCCATTGAATTGGCTCCAAACAGGCCCTTTGCTGCAAATTTAGCTGTTTCCAAGATGTAAAAATCTCCTGGGTCCTCCTATAGGAATAAGTTTAATACAGCAAAAATATTATAAATTTAAGCACAGGTCATTTAAGCAATACCATATCCTTTACCCCAGAATTGGCTGCCTAAAGCAATGGTCACATTTTTTACTGATACTTGGGATGGTCCTATGAGGTTTGTATCACCACAATGCTGGTAAACTTTTGATTTCCTAGAACTTTGCATGGCATAAGTTTTATACAGTATTTTCTTCAGGCTCTACTTCTTCATGTATGGCCAAAGAAGCCTAAGCCCTCTTACTGCCAAAGGAAGAGAAGGAAATGATATCTTGCCAATTCAGGCAAGAAATATTCAAGGTTGATAATTAGGGGATCTTCAGCAGAACTCCATTCTTTCTCACTGTCTGGCAGTAGATCTATCACAACAGCATCAAAGGACAATTAATTTGCTATGTATTATGCTATTCCATATCATTTGCCAGAGATGCTACTTCATTCTGTCTTTGGCCAAAGAGAGACTCTTGTCAGGGTTTCAAATAACACCCCCAACAAAAGAAGACTCCAAGACTAGAAGTTCCTCAAAGTTCCATTTTATTAGAGGTGTCATATTGGCACATCTGGAAAAAGCCGAATCTGAAAGCTTCCAGGTTTTCCCCACCCAAAAGAAAGTGCAAGTTCCTTCCTCCTGCACCCACATATCCATCACATGGTCCAATCAATGCACCATCCCAACTGGAGATACCTCCCAGTCGCACCAGTGCAGGTGCAGGGCAGGATGTCCTTGACTCAAGAAAATAATGTTATTCTGGCCTTATATCTCTCCAACTCCATACAATCCCCCCTCCCAGTTTCCCACAACACTAAATGTGGCAGCCTGAAGATCCAAAGTAAAAAATGGCTTCCAGGACTGACAACCCTTTTAAGTGCCATTTTTAATGAGATTCATGTCTATACAATAATCATAGCAGATGGCAAGACCTACTCACCACTAGTCAAGATCTGACCAGGCTAGTTTAGTACACCAGGAAGTGCCATTACCGTAGACTAAACTGGGAGCAAAAAAAAAAAAAAAATCTGAAAAGAACTCGGGAGCAAATTATTTATGCTGTCAAAAAACCAACATGGAAATTTTCATAATATTACACTGGGTTCAGTCTGATTTGACAGATGGTTTGTATTTTATAGAGCAGCATCCTGCAATCTTTTGGCTACCAGGGACCTGTTCCACAGAGAGAGGTTTTTCCATGGACTGAAGGGGTGTGTGGTTTTGCATACTGCCTGCATCTGATGGATGGGGCTTTGCTTGTTTGCATGGCCCAGTTTCTGGCATGTCATGGACTGTTTGGGGACTCTTGTTATAGAGGATGCAGGCCTTGTTAATGGCAATCTTAGAAGCGATCTGGAACATAAATGAGCCACCATAAATCAGTTCTGTTATCCTCCTCCTCCTCCTCCTCCTCCTCCTCCTCCTCATCGTCATCATCATCATCATCATTCTAGCCATTGTCTATCCATGTAGGATGAAGGCCTCTTCTGCATGTTTCCAACCAATACAGTATCGAGCTTTCCTTTGCTAGTTGGGCCCGTAATAGTTGTGTTTTCATATAATTCTGATAGAGCTTTTCAGGAATGTCAGCTCAAACATTCAAGATTATATGCAGGTGCCCTGTAGATGTTTTAGACTAGGTTTAGGACTTGCATATCTGACCAGCTCTCTTGGAACATTTAAAACCCACAGCATTTGATAGCTTGCTTCAGCTAAATGTTATGTACCAGTTTATATCAAATGGTTTAAAAGAGGTTGGTGTTTGTACTTTAGCTGTCCCCTACCAGAGACAATTCTTATTTGCCGATCCTTGGCTAGAAGCAAAACATGGCTAAAAGTGAAATGTTTATTTCACTTTATCTTAGTCTTTGAGGAAGCTACTAATTTACTTCTATTCTATATAGTAAGAATTACTGAAGCTCTAACTCCACCAGTTCCAGTTTCTTTTGCAACTCTAACTTTGAGTTGTTAGATGTTGACCTACAGCTCCCATCATCCCCAGCTGGCATGGCCAATGGTAGGAAGTTAATAAATTTTAATCTAACAGCTGCTGTGGCAAGAGCAAGAAAATTCACAATTGAATCTCAGAGCAATATATGAACGTGTCCTGTCTCTAGTATAGACTTTTCTCTGTTGCCATTAGTCAGATAGCCTGTAAAA
The DNA here is from genome assembly GCA_012654045.1 of Ptyas mucosa. Lineage (NCBI taxonomy): Eukaryota > Metazoa > Chordata > Lepidosauria > Squamata > Colubridae > Ptyas > Ptyas mucosa. The sequence goes on along the minus strand of WNWU01000006.1, from coordinate 43,298,049 downwards.
GGTATAGGGTAGACGCTGTTCAATATGCAGCTCATGATTTTGGTACTTGCTACAGATTGATGGTCTTTCTCCGTTCTTAAAATTTTGCAAAGCTTATTTGGTGCTGCAGCATAAAGTAAATAAAGTACAGCGTTTAGTAATGTGGAAGAATAGGAACTTTGTTTAATACTTGTCTAATTTCAGGCAAGAATGTTGACATTGTACAAGATATAGCTATGAGACTTTTGGAACATTTTCAAAGGTCATGATTTGAGGGTTTTTTTAATATTTAATTTTAAAGATCTGCAGGTACCATCCAGGGATATTACAAGTACTTTGGCATCTGTGAGTGCCATGTTGCCATCTGACATAAATAATGAATGTTTGGTTTAATTTGGCCACAGGTGTAATAAAGCTAGTCTGTGCAACTTTGCTGGAGCTTTAAAGAAAGAGATCAGGGATGGAATTAGGTTAAGGCAGCTGAAATTGAAATTAAATGGGTTTAGAAGTGTCTTCTCCACATTGGTTAAATGGTAATCTGTTCTGAATTACTCTGTTGCACCTAGGGATTGAGGCTTTGGCTGCCTCTGAGGCAGGCTCATAATAAAACCATTCAAGGGTCTTGTTGAATAGATAAATAAGAAAATAAATAATTCCTTGTTGAGGAGTATGGAATTCAGGCCTTATAGGTCTGATTTTACTGACATTAGATAGTACCTGTTAACTTTTTTTAAATAAAAAGTTATTACAAATTATCATTTTGCTTCTAGTAAAAAAAAAGGAACTTCTGGTATTGAGGAAGATTAAAATGCACTATTTCTCACCTTTCAGCAAACCTTAAAGAGATAAAGAGGCTGCTATGTTACTCTCTTATAATCTCTTATTTAATGAGGTAGCCAGCCACAGTTTGATCTTTCTGATTCTAGAGCAAATAATAAGCTTGTATTTCACAGTCTGGATTTGCCTTTGTTTCCAGAAGAGTAATAACTTCTGTTTCAAATTAAAATCTCCTTCAAGTTGAGTGTCATTCATGGGCACATCCGTAGAGGTGGATTGGGGTTTTTTTGGGCAACCGTGAGAAAATGTTTGCATTCATTTTGAATATTCTTTTGACTCCCAAGAGACCATATAGTCCTGGGATTCCCAAGTCGTCTCCTGTCCAAGTACTAAGAAGGCCCTATCCTGCTTATCTTCCTAGATGTAGCGGGAAGACAGAACGGCCTTCCCAGGCTCATGTAGTTTGATGTCTAAGGCTGATCTACTTTATTGGATTGACACAAGTCTAGACAAGGTTAGCTTGCTCTATTATTTTAATGAGGAAACTGGCAACTCTTAGTTGCCAAGACTGTTAATCGGCTTTAAGCCTTAGTTTTTCCCTCGTGGGGAAGATTGCATATGCCAGCATTAAAGGGAGAAAAAAAAGGGAGAAAAATGCAAAGGTTTGATTCAAAATGAGTGAGGAAGACCAAACAAGAGGAGACAGCAGAGATGAAATGAAATAAAGATCAGAAAGAATAATGTCTTGAATCTAACAGTTGGTGCACACATGCACACACTACCCATTTATATTAAATGAACAGAACCTAAGGAAGATCAAAACCCTGCCCCTTTCCTGCTTAACTCCAGTAGGATAAAGTTTAAAATGGTAACTTCTTGCAGCTGCTGATCTCATCCTTCCCTAAATGTGGTCCATGATGGGCTATGCTGATTGTTGTTGATGAGAGTTATCATGTTTATGGATTCAGAGGGTACAACATCAGGAAAGTCTAAAATGTTGAACCCATATTAATACTGGGGTTGAAGAGTCGGACTACGGGAGAGCAAGTGAGCAAGGAGGTCCTCTGAGGATGATTTAGATATTTGAATTATATCTGTTTTTCAAATTATAAACATTTTGGAGCAGTTTATAGTTTAAAACAAGAGAAAAAAATACAGAATACAAAAATTTACAACAAATACATTTCTTAGACCTTTAAAGGCTAATGACATTGGTCTGTTTAGATTTTCAAAAGGCAGAGAGAATTGGATTTATAGGATGGCAAGCACCAGTTATTTTATTGTGTGACAACTGAGTTAAACAAGATTATTTATAAGGCTGTTAATAGGTGTTCATCACATTAAAATTATGCTTTGTCCCAGTCAGTTGTAATTATGTTCTACAGTATTATCCAGTTAAACAAGAATCTCTTGACTGATTCAATTTTACCTCGCTCATGTTGTCTCTACTGATAAGCAACTAAGGAGGTGGGAGGAAGAAGCCAAGTATACCATTAGTGTTGCATTAGTAGTGACTCAAGGTATGGCAAGAGCAATTTTTGAGTGATATGTATCTGGCAATATAGGAAAGGTTGGGAAAAACATCTGTCCCAAGTCTGTCAATGCAGAGTACTGTAGATACCTGAAGATCTGAACTACCTAGAGATCATCTTCCACTGTTTGAAAACCAAGATTGAAATTTATTTACTCATTTGTTTCATTCATCTGGTCAACTGTTACACATTGGAGAAATTCCAAAAGACCAGAGAGTAAGTCTAGATGTTATTTAAGAATAGGTATAAGAATGACTTTAATGTTTTATTGGTCCATGTGTTTGTTTTTGGTGCCTTTGAGTGATTTTTTTATTCCTGGTGACTGCCTGGACTAATTCCTTTTTCAGAAGATTTTCCAAAAGTGTTTTGCCTTTGCTTTCTTTCTAGGGCTGATTGAGACTGACTGGCCCAAGGTCACCTAACTGGCTTTGTGCCTAAGACAGAACTAGAACTCCTGGTTTCTAGCCTGATGCCATAACCACTGCACCAAACATTCTCTGTTTTCTCTGTTACCCATTTAAAATAGAAAAAAGACAATTGTTTTTTGGTTTGATGTTATTTTTTATTTTTGGTGAAACAGCAACAAAATAAATAAAGGGGGGTGGGAAATACAGCATTGATTGTACTAGAGTGCCAGTTTGCTGTAGTGGTTAATATGCTTCACTAGAATCTGGGAAACCATGAATTATAACCCTTCCTCAGGCAAAGAAACTGGTTGGGTGACTTTGGGCCAATGACTCTCTCTCTCAGACCAGCTCACCTTAAAGTTTGTTGTTGTTGAGGGAAAAATAGAAGAAGGCAGCATTATGTATACCTTGAATTACAGAAAATAAAGGCGGAATATAAGCTTAGTAAATCAATAAGTTGCGGCAATGAAAAATGGGAGAAGCAATGGATTTGATTTGCATGAATTAGTTCAACAAATTGTGCCTAGATTGTAATCTGTAATTTTCTAAGGTTAGGGACATTCCACTGTTGATTCTCCATAAAAAGGGGATTGGAACTGATTCAACCAGCTGCATCCATGTATCAGAATATGTGAGTCATCTCCATGGGGACATTTTTGATTGGATAGAATAAGTTAATATTCTTTTAGCAAAGGAACTGGTTGGGCTCAGAAGAAGGAGATCAACAATAGATCAATGTCTATTTTTGCATTACTGAGTTAAGAAATACTGTAGTATTTCATAAGGACCATTTATGTCATCTTTAAAAACAAAGTCCACATTTAGCTCAATTCCCAGAGACAAGCTGTAGAAGAAGCTGAACAATTTTCTATTGATAGATGAATGTTACTGCTAATTAAGTTCATATATGACAAAACCTCTGTGCAAGTTAGATACAATCTCCAAGACAAATGTATCTGATTGGATTGGATTCCTTCATCTAATTCCTACTGCAAAAGAATTTTAAGCAAAGCTACATATTGACTCCCCTCTTGTTCAGTATTATTTATTATTAGTCATATTTCTATGCTCCCCACTCTCCGAGGACTCTGGGCGGCTTACAACAATCGACAGTATACTAAATAGCATATTACCCCCAACAATCTGGGTCCTCGTTTTACCCACCTCGGAAGGATGAATCAACCTTGAGCCGGTGAGATTTGATCTGCTGATCTGTGAACTAGCAGTCAGCTAAAGTAGCTGCAGTACAGCACTCTAACCACTGTGCCACCTCGGCTCCAGTATCAACCTTATGTATGCTCCTTAACCAAAAGTAAGCCTCATCTCCTTATATTGACCAGCAAGTCAATGCAATAGCTATGGTCCAATATACTGATCTTTTCAAAATTTTGGAAAGTCTTAGAAGGGGGCTTCAGGTCTTCTCTTACGTTTGGAGAGAAACTTATTGTAGTTATAAATTAAAAAGAGAGAAGTTATGGAGAAATATGAAGCATGGACAAAGATGATAGATTACTCTGTTGGATACAATACAGAGCAAGCCATGACATTCAAATGCCTTAGGATTGTTTTCCATGTCTCAGTACCTGGAATACACAAGTAAAGTCTGCAGGAAAAAAAGAGTTCAAAGAAGCACTAGGCCAGGGGTGTCAAACTCACATCATCGTGGTGGTGTCACGTGATGTGTCAGAACTTTTTTCTCCTTTGCTGAACTGGGCATAGGCGGCGCATCTGGCCCACGGGCCAGGAGTTTGACAGCCTGCACTAGGCCTATGTTTCTTTAGGTGATAATTTTACCCTGACTGCATTTAAGTTAAAGTTACTGAAATAGTATATGCACCTACATCTGGAAAGCTTACTGACTACTAAATATTATATAGTAAAAAAATAAAATTATATTTGGGATGGTCCAGTACATTTCAAAAGCTTCCTTGTGCTGGGAGTTATGGATAGCCTCTCTAAAGACCTGCATACTGATGTATTCTTAAACTACTGGCTTAAACTAATCTCCTTTGGATTCTTGGCACCATAAACATTTCAAGATGGAATTAAACCACTGGAAAGCAGCTGTTGAAGAGGAACTGGATAACTAAGCTTTTTACTCGATTTTCATTTCCCCTAGGATTTGAGAGGGGCTAAAGCAATGGTCAGAAAACAAGTATTTAATACTGAATTATCTGAGCCCTATCCATTGTAAGATGGAAATTTGGACACCAGCTACCTATTCAAAGTTACTCATATAAATCAAATAATCATGTTTTTTTTCCTTTAAAATATTATCCTTAGCCTGTTAGAAGCTTTGCAACTTCTCCACTTTGGAAAGGTTTATGCTATTTAGGTGGGCTCCTGACTAAGCTTTATATACAAAAGCCCAGTATACATGATGTACATCTAACTACTTTACATCACTCCTCTGTTTAGTATATTGTCTGTCTGTCTATGTCTATGTCTATGTCTATGTCTATGTCTATGTCTATGTCT
>WNWU01000006.1:43276032-43288420 GCA_012654045.1 Ptyas mucosa | reverse complement strand
CTCTGTGTGTCTCTTGTCTCTCTTTCCCCCCTCTCTGTGTGTCTCTTGTCTCTTTCCCCCCTCTCTCTGTGTTTGTCTCTCTCTTTCCCCCCCTCTCTGTGTGTCTCTTGTCTCTCTCTTTCCTCTCTCCCTCTCTCTCTCTCTCTCTCTCTGGGGTAGGGGGGGAGGAACCTCTGAACTGGTGCTGGGTGGTGGGAATCTGATGTCCGGAGGCTGACCACGTCCAGAGCCACGTACTGAAAACCAGATGGGGGAAATCCCGCAAAATATCTCTTGTCACTTGTGAGTGCTTTTGGTTAGGAGGAAGAGTAATGTGGTGGGAGGAGGCTTGTCAGGTGTCAGAAGGGCAGTGAGCATTTCGCGGCTCCTAAGGGGGATTGAGCTCACATCTTTGCCTGAGGACATTGCTGGCAGCCGCTTCCTGTGTTTCAGGAGGTCCGTGCTTTTCCTGCTGCTGCTCGGCTTCCTCGATGCATGGAGGCAGGAGGTGGCAGTTTCATTTGTATCTGCGAGCTCCGGGCGGCAAGCATCTAAGCAAGCAAGCCAGCTATCTGCTGGCTACCTCTAATCTGCAGTTTGCTCGTGAGCACCACTGGCCTTTCTCCCTGCCTCTCCTGGCCAATGGTGCTCACAAGTAAACTGCCTCTAGGAATCTCAAATATGGCTGGGAATGAATGTTTTTGTGGTAGCCTCTGTCTGGAGCTACTAAACAGGCAGCCAAACTAAGTGCCCCATCCCCATCCCATCACTGAGAGTCCAGGTGACTTGGCGATTGGTGAGCGGCTGGGCTCCTCGAGAGAGAGTTCACAGGGATCTGATCTACTGCTGGCTACAACACAATGTTTATTCTCATCCGTATTTGAGATTCCTAGTTAGGGCTGACTTCGGCAGCTTCTCTCCGCTGGAGTGCCCCCTGGACGCAGTTTACCGCTCTGAGCCCAAAGCAGCAGGAGGCATGGGCTGCCTTGGCGCCACCAGCTTTGGGCTCTTAGCCATCTGCGGAGGATGTGCTCGAATTGGCAGCGAAACCAGGGTCCCAGAAGGGTGCAGGTGAAGACTTTTACAGCTTTCTTTCTGCCTTGCAGAAACAGAAATGGGAGGGAGGCCCCAGAGCACACAGACCGCAGCACAGCGCTCTCCCAAGGGCTGCTCACTCCCTCCCCCAGTCCACCTCAATAGTCCGGCCGGTGATCTCCCGTGCGCTTCCCTTGCAGGCAAGCCAGCTTCGGGAACCACACGGGGAGGGCTCTGACTGACTTGGGATGGAAACATGGAGAAACACCTGCTGAAGCAACTGCGTTTTCTCTCCGACTTCTGTTCGCAGAGAGAAGGAAGAGGTAGAGGTGGCAGCGGCAGTGGAAGCAGCTGACCGTTTCGCAGCAGCACGGTTACCTGGCCTCCCTTCGCCTAGCTCTCCTTTAGTGGCCTCGGCCCTAGACCCACTTCCTCCCTATCACCACCTGCTTGCCTTCCATGATGGCTGGTCCAGAGTCCCGCCGCTGCTGGAAAGCAGCTGGTAAAGAAGCCTCTGAAAAGGTTTCTTTGCAAGCCACTTTCTCCGCAGGCCTCCGAAAAGTACTGGCAGAAAAAGCTGCTGCCGTTGTCACCATATTCTTTGTGCATGCGCATCACATTAGTCTTGCAAGGCAACGGGATGCATGTGTGTGAAGAACATGGCAGTGACAAACATGGTGGCTGGGGTGGGTGACCGGGCGACCGATTTAGGGGCATGGCCAGCCAGTCATTGCTATCGGTTCTGCGACCTTGGCCAAATTTTCGCCAATGTTTCGTGCAAACCGGTAGCAACCCACCACTGTAGTTTATGTAGAATTGTTTAGGTCTGTTGACCATAGTTCAGGAAGGGTACAGGGATCAGGCACAAACTATAAACTTGTTTTACTTCAAGTAATTCACAATATCAAACCTGAAAAATGGTTTTTGGCAATGATTCAAGAGTTTGAAATGGCACATGATTACATGTCACTACCTGGGTGTGGAAAATTAAAGACTAAAGTGAAAGAAATGGAAAGATGAGGTAACTGCTTTTCTGTTCTGGATTTTAGTGGATTGCCTGAAGGTAGCTGGTAATCTCTTGAGTTTTTGATTGCTGGTGATGAAAAGGTATGGAAGAGATTGATTGCAGGGTGTTTAAGTCTAAAGCTTTAAAGCAAAGAACAAAAACTCAATTCCTGACCTGGAAGTCAGAGAAGATGGATAGACAACAGGGGTGGGTAAATAATCACGCTAAACTTTTTGACTGCTCTTAAGTACTGTCAATAGAACTGAGTGGAAGCTCTCAATTCGGATCCTAAACGAGTGTGGAAAGCAATCTTTAGAGCTACAAGAACGACTCCATTTATGTATATAATGGCACTTTTTGAGCCAGGCATGGCCAATAATAATAATAATATGGAGCTTCTCTCTTCACAATTGTGACTCGAATTATCCTTAACAGGTATATACTGCATGAGTGTGACCCTGCTTTATTTTTTTTAACTTTCATTATTAGGAGACTGCTCTGCTCCCAGATGATTCTGAATATATACAAAAACATGAATTAATTTAAAAAATCTGTGTACCCACAAGAAGAAAGCAACCAAAAATATTCTAACATTCACTCTTTGATAATTTGGGAAAGTCTTTGTAGCATAATTATTAGGTCTGCCTTCCTCAACCTAATATCCTCCGGATACTTGGGATTTGTGATTAGTGAAAACAGAGATTCATTGGTTTTTTGTCCTAGAGTGTATATCCTCCATTTCTGATGATATTATTGTACTAACAGATTAAAAAAAAAACTTTATTATACATGTTGTACCAGTGGTTAAATCCTCTGAGGTTTGCCACTGATTCTGTGTGCAAATGTGCGCTGCATGCGTGCATGCACTGTGTGCGCTAAAGGAGGCTTAAGTTAAGTAGAACAGCGAGGAGGGGGAACAGCTGTGCCGCACAATTTAGATTCTCTAGAAAGCAGGATTTCCTGCTTTCTAGCGAATGTAAATCGTGCGGCACAGTTGATCATCAGAAATACCCAGCTCAGATGAATTGGTAGCATTTTTTTATTACCAGTTCGCCCAAACCGGTAGCTTTATTACTACCGATTCATCCGAACCGGTGCGAACCGGTAGCATTTCACCCCGATGTTGTACATGTATAATAACAGGAAAAGAGTGGACATCAAATGTTTTCTTGTACGTAGTTAAATCTTTTAGTTTGGATGTTTGAAAGAAGGAAGATGCCACTATCCTTCCATCTTCTGTAGGTATCCACCATTCTCTGATTATCTTCTCTATAGATTCATTCACAGTATCATTTGAAAAGCAGTAGAAATGGGATGTTCTATAAATTGCCCTAAATTGGTTGAAGTATCATTAACTTAAGCTCTAGGACATCTGTGATCCAGTCTAGTACTCTGACACCATTAGTAACCATAAAAATACTATTATTCTATTTTCCTGCAACATCTCATGCAAACATATAGTACTGTTGAGAGTTTAACAGCAGTTTAACATATCAACTGCTCTTTACTGCATCTTCCAGGCAAAAGATAAAAATAAAGTTGTCCTCAGTTGGGATTCAACACCTGGTAGCTACATGGGGACAATCTTTTTCAATCTTGGAATTCCTGGTGGTAATCTCACTCAAGTGCTAGCTAGGTTTATGCCTACTTAGCTTCCAAAACCAGATAAGTTTGATCAAGTCTGCTTCCTGCTGAAGGAACGGCATATATCCTTCATACGTATGTATTTATTCTGATGTCAATTTAGTCAATGTCTTGACAAGTCCTGTAGTTTTCTGGGGAAAAGTTTACATGCATTGTTCTTTTCATAATCTTGAATCAATTAGCTCTGAAAATTCTCTAATTTATAATTGATGTAAGATTGTTTCTCCCGTAACAGTTTGTTGTTTGGCTTGATTGTGATTTTCGCTGAGATATTATTGTTCTTTCTGAGTTGGAATCAAACTGATCTAAATTGTTGACTTTGAAATGACCATTTCATTGTTCATTGTTGACCATTTTCTTCTCAACTCCTTGTGAAATTGCTCTTAGCTGCCTTTCCTAAAAGGAGCAAGTTGGTTTTTTGGGCAGGATTTTATATAGCTCTAAATACTATTTTATTCTGTAAAATTTGTACGATTTGTCTGCTACTTAAGAGCCTTGATATGTGTGTGTGTATGTGTGCTTGTATGTATAGTATGTATGTACATACTATATATATATACTAATATCTACCAATATATATTGATCAAATGGTTTTATGTGATATACTATACTAGGATCTAACCAATTGATCATTTGTGCCATGAAGTCTTGTTGGGGGAGGAGGGAATAGTATGACATTTTGTTACTTGGGGATGGGGGGCAAGCAGAATCACACAGCTGATAAGTTGCATACACAATAAAACAACCTTAAATCCAGTATAAAAGCAGCAAAAGGAAGTATAATGCACCGTCTCAATTTGGGAGAGGGTTTTTTTTTTTTTTGAAGGCAAACTCCACAGAAGATGGAAACCTTTGGAATTTGACCTTACATATTGATGTCAAGGACACTTCCAAAAATACTGGAACAACTTTTTTTTTTTTGAGAAAAAAATTCCTTTGGAAAAATAATTCCCAGTGAATATTATAAGCATTTTTGCTGCGGCCTGATATTTTTAAATCAAGCTAATTAATAAAGAAGCTGGAAAAAAACCAAACCCTTAATCCATCTGTGGCTGACTTCAGGGTCTCAGGGTTAGGTTTTCATACCTCAGTGCACACAGATCCTACAGTTCGATTCCCATTAATTGTCCCTGAAGCTGCTTAGCAACTGCAGTGCAAGTTACATTCTGTAGGCTGACCTTGCTGATGAATGAAATAATCCAATGAATATTTATAAATTGTGGCAAATACAATCTAAGCTGTTGATGGCTTTGTAAATTTGTCCTTTTTTTGCATCTTTGTAAAATCTGCTTCTCTTTCAGGGATGCTATAGGGAAACTTTTTACTGAATGCCTCCCTTTGTTTTCACATAGTGCTTTCTTGTCACCTTAGCTTAGAGCCTGTGAAGTATTTGTGTAGATTTCCGTTTCTGAGACAATCATTGACAACTCAAAAGAACCTTAATTTTGTTTTGGGAAATATGACTCGTAAATCTTTTGTCTTTTAATGAAGATGTCCTATTGAGCTTCCTGAGATATCATGGAGGATTGAAAAACCCATCAGTCAGGAGGAAAGCAAGAATTTTATGGACTGTCTTTTACCGGTAATTCCCACAGGATAGTCCTTTCTCCTTCAAGTACAGGGCCACCTAATGTTTAAATTGTGTAATGACACCCTCCACACCCATGCTTCACACTGTGGTTTTGGTTGAATTATTTTAAATGATTGAATTTTTTCCCCCAAAAAACAACTTGAGATAGACAATGCAAACTTCAACATTATAGCAAATGTAATACAATTGTAATTAAAAGTCTGTTGAATTTTAGATGATAGATTGACTCACAGATTCCAAGTTTTGTTATAGAAATGCCCATTCAGGAAAAAAAATATTTGGGAATCTATTAACAAAAACAGTCTCTTTTTTCCCCTCCCTCCCTCTCTCCCCCTCCCTCCCTCCTCCTTTCCTCCCCTCCCTCTCTCTTCCATCTCCCAATGTATTAATGACTTTGTTTATATTTTTAACTTGTATTCGGAGTTTTAGCTTGAGAACTTACAATTCCGAACATATTGTTTAATATTCTAATTTAGACCAAATTATCAGAATTAACTCTATTATTTTGTTTTCTTAAAATTTATTTATTTAATTTGTTTGTATTACTTTTACAAATAATTCAAAGTGGCCAAAATATCCAACACTCTGTTTTCACCCACAACAACCACCTTGTGAGGTAGGCTGGGCTGAGTGACAATGACCATCCCAAAGTCACCCAGTGGCTTTCATAGTTAAAGTGGGCCTTGAATTCACGGTCTCCTGCTTTCTAGACTGATGCTTTTTACATTTTTCATCTGTTTCCAGTCCCTCAGCACTATTTTGTACTTATGATTATTTGGTATAACTCTAAATTGTAGAACAAAGAAATATTTTTCACAAGCTTACACGGGGGATGTCATGCCCCCGTCGGAGCCTGACTCTGCAGAGGAGAATGAGCTGGAGCTGGAGCCGATGGAGATTTAGGGGGCGGCTTTGTTGACTTCAGAAGAATGTAGGGAGGAGGCAGCCTAGGGCCCCTCAGGAATGGGACAACTTGTTAGCAGGGAGGAATGGGGGCAGGATGACTGAGAGAGGGCAAGCAGTGAAAATGAGGAGCAATGGAGCTCAGGCAATGAACAAGGACCGCCCCCTCCTGATCCCTGAGCATGGAGAGTGGAGAGAAGGTGGGAACAGCACAGACCGACCTGGCGACTCAGGAGGAGAGCACCCTGCTCCTCTTCACAAGGCACACCTGGGGACTGAGATTTAAGGAGATGCTGTGGGGAGGGGTGTTTGCCGGGAACAATAGCTGATTTATAGAGTTTGGTGTGCTGGTACAGACATTTGGAGTTTGCAGGACTGCTTGCTTCTTCCTTGCTTTGTGGACTCATTTCCCTGTTTCTTTGCTTTGCTGGACTGTCCACAGCCAGAGGCTGCCGTGTCTCTGTGTGTGTGCTTTGTTCTGGGACTTGCCAAAAACATGGGAGTGTTGGGGGGGGGGGAATTTGAAGCATTAAAGGGGAGTTTGAACTCTCAGCTGGCTGTGTGACCTTTGTGCCTTGTCCTGGGTCACCACAACAATCTTCTCCATTCATATAGGACACTATCAGAGTTGTTGAGAGATTATTTTTTCCCGACAGGGCTCCTCTACTTTACCAACCTGGGACAACGTCCTGAGTCTTAGTAGCCTTATTAATTTGGGGGCATCTGGTGATGCTGCCAAAGTCTTCCTAGTCTTCCTAGTATTGTTAGGCCAGCCAGTTTCAGTCTGATGCCCCACAGATATTTTGGGAACTTGAAATCAATGAAAGCAGCTCTTGGCAGTGATTCATTGTTCCTTTGCCCATCCATGCAATATCCTTCATTTCTGATGTCAGGGTCCAAACATTAAATCGGGGGGGGGGGGGGCTCCTAATGCAGAGCTGGCAAGACTTGTGAATTGGAAGCTATAATTCAGCATTGCAACCTTCCACATTTCCACAAAATGACATTTGTAGATGTGCTTTCACCACTGAGTTGGGTTTGGAATTGTTTTATTTTAGGGGTGGAAGCTGGCAAATGTTTGCATCGAATTGAGACACAAGGCTTCTGAAAGACAAACTACTCCCTCTCCAAATCCTGAAAAGTGGCTGTTAAGTGTTGGTAAGTAGGAATAGGAGCAGGAACAAGTTTGCCTCCAGATCCTAAGTACAGGTAGTCCTCAACTTACAACAGTGTTTTAGTGACCATTCAAAGTTACAACGGCACTGAAAAAAGTGACTTATGACTGTTTTTCATCCTTATGACCATTGCAGCATCCCCATGGACATGTGATAAAAATTCAGATGCTTGGCAAATTATGACGGTTGTAGTGTCCCACGATCATGGGATCACCTTTTGCAAACTTCTGACAATCAAAGTCAATGAGAAAGCCAGATTCATTTAACTGTGTTACTAACCTAACGGTGATTCACTTAACAACCGTGGCAAGAAAGGTCATAAAATGGGGCAAAAGTTACTTAAATGTCTTGCTTAGCAACAAGAATTTTGATGGTCATAAATCAAGGACTACCTGTATAGCACTGTCTTTCATTAAAGTAGCATTGTTTTAGGGTTTTTTTGTGATGGGTTAATTTTATTACTGTGACATTTTTGTTGCAATGTTTTATGAGGAATTTTCAGTATCATAATTTCCATAGACTAACCTGGAAGTTTTGCACTAAAGGGCGATCTGTAAATAATTTGAATAAACCATGGCTTTCTGGTGGGCAGATAGCTGGTATTCAAACAATAGACACTGCATTTCTCACCATTCAAATCACAATACTTAGTAATCAAAAGTTTAGGGACAAGAATGCTAGGGAATAGATTGTTTATGCTTTCATTTCAGTGCTATAACCTGCGGTAGCAATCTGTTAAAAAGCGTATATACCAGTTTTGTACATTTTTCATCTTTCAAGCCAGTTCTAATTACTGAAGTTTTATTTACCCTTATTTTATGCAAATCTGTTGAGAACCAGCAACTGAAAAAAGTCAGTGTCTTGGGCTCATTAGTAAATGTGCAGACTGATGCCAACTTTGCATTAGACTAAGCAGTGAATAATATGAGATTAAAATGATTTTGTTAAAAACGTATGATTAAATGCCAAATTGTCAGGACTCCTGTTTTCTAATTATCTTCTGTGCCACTGAAACATACCAGCTTGGGTATCTGTATTTTTGTATTACTGTTGTTATTAAACATTTAGGATCTAAGTAATTTTAGAATTGAGCACTCCCCACCCCCCCTGTACATAGAATATATACAACGTTTGAGGTTCATTTTATTTCTTTCCTAATTTGTAGGCCTCTGCTCAGTTATTATTTATTTATTCAGTTATAATTTAATTCCAGGAGAGTATGAAATACCAAAAATGAAGGTATACTTTGACATGAATTTCCTTGCTTCAGCTTCAGGGATGAACAAGAAAGATGGCAGGTGAAATCCAGAAAGAGCAAGAAAGCCATGCCATTGCTTCAGGGTTGGACAAAAGATGGCAGCTGCAATGCATGTCAAAAAGACTAGACAGGGGTGCCAAACTCGTGGCGTCACGGCCAGTGGTGGGTTCCTCCCGGTTCGGCCCGGTTCTGCCGCCCCCCCACCTCCCTGTGTTATTCTTACCTTTTATTTGGCCCCATCCCAATCTATTGCTGCCTCCTAAGTCCCAGCTGATGGCTAGAGGGAAAAAACTGTTTAAATCTTGCCACGAGGCTTCAAAGGGCCGCCCTACAGCTGATCAGTGTTAAAAGAAAACAAATGAGTAGACCAGTGCCTGCAAAAATACATGAGTAGATCAGTGCCTGCAAAAATACATGAGTAGATCAGTGCCTGCAAAAATAAATGGGTAGACAAGTGCCTGCAAAAAATAAATGGGTAGATCGGTACAGCTCTTCAAGCAGTTAAAAGCTTGGTAGACCAGTACCTCTGCTAAATCCTAAATAATTGTCACATGACCATCAAGCCACGCCCACAAAATAAGCCACGCCCACAGAACCGGTAGTAAAAAAATTTAGAACACACCCCTGGTCACGGCGGTGTCATGTGACGTATTGGGACTTTTTCCCCCTTCGCTAAACTGGGCGTCTGCGTAGCCAGCACATGATGCATCCTGCCCACAAGCTGGAGTTTGACAGCCCTGGACTAGAGGGTTTGATTATGTGTTTGCTGTCTCAATGACACTTTCAGCTGCCATTTTGAAAAAAATCAAAACATCGAGGCTGGAATATTTTGCACTAACTTTTCAAACATTTACCTGTGGGTAGCACATCCTATGAAAACTTCCAGGTCTGTCATAGCTTAATATTAATATAGTTAACTCTACTTGGCACTTTTGGCAATTATAAAAGCATATTGCATTCCATGCTTATCTGTATGAAGCCAGGTAGTTTCTGGACTCAATTATACTGTTCATTTTATAATTTATTAAGATATATACTTACAGTTGTGAGGAAAGATTTTGTACAAGACTGAAAAAAACGATAAAGGGGGACGACATGGTTTGGAGCAGGGGTGGGTTCTAAAATTTTTTACTACTGGTTTTGTGGGCGTGGCTTATTTTGTGGGCATGGCTTGGAGTCATGTGACTGGGTGGGCATGGTAGCTGGTCATGTGACCGGATGGCCATGGCTATGTGTATAGGGACTACTGAGAGGGCTGAAAAAAGTCATTTCTGACAGGTCCTCGCACTTTTGACTGGTCCTTGCACTTATGACTGGTCATAATTTATGCCCATTGTAGCATTCTTGACCATGTCACTCATTTCACAGCTGCTTCTCTTCACCATGGTGACAAGATAGGGCGAAAAATGTAAAATGTGAGGACAGTCGTAAATTCGAGGACTGGTCAAAAGTGCGAGGACCAGTCAAAAATAACTTTTTCAGCCCTCTGAGTAATCCATATGCACAAAAGGATACAGCAATAGAGAGGGATGAAGGAAGGAGAAGAGAGATGGAAGAAGGAAGGAGACAGAGGGAAGGAAGAGAAGGGAGGAAGGAAGGGAAGGGAAATTAGAGTAGGTGTGAGGGTAAGCAAGGGAGGAAGAGAGGAGGAGAAGAAGGGGGGGAAAGAGAAAGGAAGAAGGAAATTAAAGAGACAGGTGGTAGGTTTGAGGAGAAAGATTGCTGTACAATAAAAAAGATGAAAGGGAAGAAAACCAACCCCAAACAAATATAAAGATATTAAGATAAAGAATGAATTGTTAAACTTTAAAGAATAAAAGAGAACAAATATGAATAAATAGCAATAATTAGAAGCACACATACAAACATACAATGTATTTTCTTTGAACAGAGTATTTGGCTGGTTCACAAATTTAAACAGTGTTTAGTCATTTCAATTAAATTTACAATTTCTATATTTCCTTTTTGCCATATTTATTCCTCATCTATTTTTTAAAAAAACCAATATTACCCTTCATCCTCATCTCTAATCTTAATCAAATTCAATTTTTCCCATCTATACTATATTATACCCCTTCCCATTGACATCTATTTTTATATCCATCCTCACATTGGTTAATTGTGTAATATTACAGTTGTTTAATACAAATTCAACATTTTAATATAAATCAATTAGTTATATAACTATCTTTTTTGTATATTAATCAATATGAACATGAATATTCCAATTATTTCCATGCAATCCAATTTCTTACAAATCAATTATATTTACCAATAATAATAAATCAGATAATTTCCCCCATATATTCCCCCAAACCACAACTTAACCATTTTTGCTTTCAACACAATATACAATTAATAGTATCTCAATTATTACAATTCCCTAGTTTAAATAGAGCTTTTTTTCTTTTGTGTTTTAAAATCTTGAACTCTCCTCTTTTGCCCTAAATTTCCCATTGTTTGCACCTACCTTTTTTGGTGAGGAAAAATAAAAGAAATCTGCCTCTGCCTAATTTTCCAACATAACAGCTAACACCCTGCTTTACTTTCAATTTTGTTTTCAGCTTGATTTGCATAAGGAGAAAAAAAATCTGCTCCAGCAATTTAGCTCTTTGTAGCAAGCAGCTGAGCCCTGAGCAAAACAGCTGAGAGCAAATCAGCTGAGAGTCAGGAGGCACTAATCAATGGACTAATTAGTGTATGCTGAAGCTGAAAGGAGTTGTTTTTTCTTGCTGTTTGCTTGCAAGGAGGTAACTGCTGTGAGGCACAGGCCAAATGGTGGGGGTCACCTTCCTTGCCACTTAGCGCCCCTCTGTTGCCTCCTTTTGCCTCTAGTGCCCCCTTGCCTCCCCCCTTGCCTCTTACCGCTCTCTTAAGGCATGGTACCTCCCACTTTGGGAACCACTGGCGTAACTATTTAACTACTTAACAACCAGTTCTACCGAAGTAGAATCCCACCACTGGGTCTACCCATTTATTTTTGCAGACACCGGTCTACTCATTTGTTTTCTTTTAACACTGATCAGCTGTAGGGCGGCCCTTTGAAGCCCTGCAGCAAGAGTTTAAACAGTTTTTTTTCCCTCTAGCCATCAGCTGGGACTCAGGAGGCAGCAATAGATTGGGGGTGGGGCCAAATAAAAGGTAAGAATAACACGGGAGCGGGAGCGGGGGTGGGGGAGAACTGGTTCGGTGACATCATATCATTACCGCTACCGACTTGCGGGAACCGGGCCGAACCGGGAGGAACCCACCACTGGTTTGGAGAGGGCAGCAATGAGGGTTGGGGAAGATGCACATGGTTAAGCGAGAGATGCCATATGGTCAGGAATCGTGTGCATGGGAGCGGGGGTACAAGTCAGGAGTGTGCTGCATAAGTTGGGGAAGGCACACAGGCAATGACGTGGGTCTGGAAGGAGTGCATGGGGGTGCACAAGAAATGCCATGTGAGTCAGGGAAAGCACACTTGATGGTGGTATGAGTCAGGAAATGCATGGCGGTATGTAACAGATGTTGCATGGCTCAGGAAAGGCATTTGGGGTGTGGGCCATAGTGTAGCATGGACCAGGAAGGGTGTACAGTGGTTTCTTCTTCCCTGTTCCATTCTCCTTCTCTAAACAGAGAAACAGAAGGACCACAGGTATGCAGAAAAATTATTTGGAGTGGGTATGAATTCTGACTTCCTGTTGGCTTCCCCATTGAATTTCTTTGTGGGAAACTGGCAGTGAGCATCAGAATCCTTCCTTCCTTCCTTCCTTCCTTCCTTCCTTCCTTCCTTCCTTCCTTCCTTCCTTCCTTCC
>WNWU01000006.1:43261580-43276022 GCA_012654045.1 Ptyas mucosa | reverse complement strand
TCCTTCCTTCCTTCCTTCCTTCCTTCCTTCCTTCCTTCCTTCCTTCCCTCCCTCCCTCCCTCCCTCCCTCCCTCCCTCCCTCCCTCCCTCTGTAGGCTAGCACTGCTGAAGCAGCACAAGTTCTCCAAATTTCATTCCTTCAGGAGTAATAGATCCTGGCATTCGGTACATTAGCCTTTGTTAACAAAGTTTTCCCCTATGATCAGTGGTGGGTTGCCTCCGATTCGGACCAGTTCGCAAGAACTGGTAAAACCGGTGGGAGGCCCCGCCCACCACCCTGGATGTCATCATCAGCGATCTGCGCATGTGATCCCGTTGTGAACCGGTAAGTAAAGGTAAATGGAACCCACCCCTGCCTATGATGCACTGTTTCATCCAGTTAAAGCTTGTGAATAAAAGAGCTTTAGTGGTGGTGCAAATAAAAGGATTAAAAAGAAAGTAAACTTTAGTAGAGTATGACTTAGGGGGGGAAACGGTAAAGAATACGATGTTAGCATGGGCTAAGAATATTGGACAGACTATAACACTAGAAGAATGGGATCAAATTTGGACAAACAACTTAAAAATGACTAAGGCCACAACATTTAAAGAGAACCAGTACAAAATGATTTACAGATGGCACCTAGCACCAGCCAGGATTGCTAAAATATACCCTAAAGCGAGTTCAAAATGTTGGAAATGCAGGCACCAACAGGGTACGTATTATCATTGTTGGTGGACCTGCCCTAAAACGAAAAACTTTTGGAAGATGATAAGCAATTGGCTGAAGGAAATCTTGGGAGATACTCTTGAATTAGACCCTAAAATATTTCTCCTGGGAATCCTCAAAAAATCATATGCAAGAAAGAAGAAATATCTGGTGATACATATAATAACGGCAGCAAGAATTACTTTTGTCCAATATTGGAAAGAGAATAATCTACCTCCCGAAGACCATATTATCAGAAAGATACTAGAATGTGCCGAATTGGACAAGTTAACACTAGAGATAAATGACAGAGAGGAATCAGAATATTATAGTGCATGGGACCCGTGGTATGAATGGTTAAGGAATAGGAAACCTAAGTAAAACTCGCAAACGCGAGAGCTGGATAGGAAATTAAGATGAACAAGTGGAAATTGTGCATTGCTAGAAGGATGATTATGTGTATAAAATAATATATAGTCAATACTGTTCTAGCATAATTGAAACAAAAATTAACTCCATGTAAATAACAATGTAAATACGCAATGTAAATATGATTTATATGTATAACGACACCTCAAGGCTGGAAACACTGAACCGATTTGTATGAAAGTTTTTATTTTATGTGTTTTGTTTGTCTGTTTGTGTGTTTTTTGTTTTCTTTGTGTAATAATAAAAGCTTTAATAAATAAAATTAAAAAGAAATAAATAAAAAGAAAGTAAACATTGAATATTATTGATATAACTTTTAAAAGAAGGAAATGAATCTTTCTCTGTCTCTGTCTCTGTCTCTGTCTCTGTCTCTGTCTCTGTCTCTGTCTCTGTCTCTGTCTCTGTCTCTCTCTCTCTCTCTCTCTCTCTCTGTGTGTGTATGCTGTGTTATTGTTAAATAAAGCCCTAACTGTAGGGAAATAAATACACTGTTGCTATTCCCTTTGCATTTTTAAAGAAAAGCTGGGGTCTCAGTAGCTTATTTGAATATATAATTCATTATCTCTAAATACTCTGATGATTATCTTTCCTTGCGTACTTTCACAATGGCTAAAGCAGCTCCCCCCGCCCCCCACTTCTCAGCCTTTGAGATATCCCAGATGCTGTTATTGTCTTCTTTTCTAGATCTCAGTATAAGCCTGTGGAGGGGGAAAAAAGTCACTTTCCTCAAAAATGTCTCACAGCGCAGTTCTCTTGCACTGTTAAATGCTAACATTCTTCAACATTACATCGGTTTAATTTTGCAGCCTTTTAAAAATGAAAATGACAGTTACCAGCATGAATGCTTCCTTTATTTATTTTTAAAGAATTTTTAAAAGATGCACCCTTCCCATCTCTGGCACCAGAATGAATATTTCTTTCTCTTTTTTCACACACCAGACACACATAAATACAGTGGAAACAAGCTGTTTTTGCCTATAATAAGGCAATTCCCTCTTCAGCATGATTCCTGCAAATATTAAAGGGTAATGGGATATTGGTTCGGCTGCTGTACAGTCAAAAAACCTCTTGCTTCTTTAATTGTTTCGATGAGTTAAAGTTCCTTTCATTCTCTTTGCATGTTGGTCCCCTTCCTGGCTCCATTATCGTTATTTCATTTTATCTCTCATATTGGCAGAGATAAAAAGTTTATTGATAGCTGTATTTCAAATAGCGCCTGCGGCTGAGCTGCAGTGCCGATGAATATTTGAAGATAGGGGAGAGAGATTTGCCATGCATTAACCCTGTCTTCTTTTCCTTCATGCCACATCCCATTTTGTCACTGAATCTGCTTGCAATACACTCCCCGCAGAGACTGGAATGAGGGGAAGGCTAGTAGCTCTTTAATCCCTCCAGTTTCCTTCCAACTAGTCGCTGGATCTTGATGCAGACCAACTCCGCTGTAAAAGGTGCGCTTAGAGGTGCATCTACAAATCCAAACCAGCTGCGGCTAAAACACACATCTTTTGAACAGGATGCTTTTTCTAAGCTGCAAAAGAGCCTGAAGGAGAATGCATTTCATAAGATGATGGTTTTGTAAGGTGACGGTGTAAAGGGGAGCTGTTGCCTTTGGATATTGAATTGAAAGCGCTTCGATTATTCATTCTGATCTCCATACCGAAGGAAGCTGCAAAATAGACCCAGCAGGTTCCCAGTCTCTTTTCAGTTTCGAAATCTATTATTCGAAGCCTGTTTATTGCTTTGGAAATGGCTCATTTGTAATTATGGGCACCTCCTTATAGGACTTAGGGGGCAGTTCAAAAATCAGCTCTGGACTTGTCTGTAGTCATGACATTGGCTATGGCTAAGCTGACTTCATTATTATAAATGATATAATAAGACTTGGGGGAGGAGGTTTGTTAAGGGTCTCATTACGGAAGAAATGCAGCATTATGCAGCTGTTCCCTGAGTGTCCTTCAAGATATTGATGCTGGTAACCGTATCTATAAGCATTCGGAGTCCAGTTACTTACTGCAATCTCTCTTCTGCTGTGGGTTGTCCTTGACTCTTGTTTTATATCCCTTTCCCCACACAATCCTGAACAGTTTGATTTCTGTCTCTTGAGTGCAAACAATGACCCCACAGCCTGCCCTGGCTTTTTTTGTCTTTTCAAATTTCCTGCATTCAGCTATTAATGACCCTTAAATTCTCTGAAACAATGGTAGTATGGCTAAGGAATATACACAGGTCATTCTGCTGTTACAAAAACAAGCAAACAGAATGTGGAAGGATTAAGAGAAGGTGTTTTATATTCCAATGTGAACCCTTCCTCCTCCTCCTCCTCCCCCCCCCATACTGGGCAAGGTGTACATTAGAGGTGCATACATTCTTTCAATTGCAACCTGCCTCATTTAACAAAGCAACAACCCACCAAAATATAAAGCTAAGAAGACAATAGATTTCTCAGGTTAAACCATTTTTGAATGCTGACTTTCAGATAGGTTGGCTAATTACCTGTTTCAAGACTCTCCCTGACAACCGAGCAGATCGAAAAAAGGGCAGCAAGAATTCCCCCCTTTGTTGAGTATTAAAAAATTGTCAAAGAATTGTCAAAGCTTAGGAATTGTCAAAGCTTAGATATCTCATTTCTAATGAATTTGGGTACTGTAGACCTTTTCACCTGATCAGTAGTAAAGCCAATGTGGACTTGAAAGAGAGTGCTCTCAGTGGAGTCAGTGATTCCTGAAGCCAATTTAGGAAATAGCAAAGAAAATTTGGTAGAAAATTAGACTTATCCACTGGGAAGGGAAAGAAAGAATAAAATGATTCTGCTATCTGTGAGAATAGGTCTATAGCAGAAATACATGATGGGTTGGTATTATACTACAGCAGGGCTGTATAGCAGGATGTGTCACATGCTGACTACTCCCACACCCACTTTAGCAAAGGGGGAAAAATTCCCTATATATCACGTGACACCGACGTGACGACGTGAATTTGACACCCCTGTACTATAGGATCACCACTTAATTTTAGGTCATGATAAGATGAAGAATTGTACTCAGATTCAGCTGGGGTCAGGTTAACTTTTTTCTTTTGCCTTTTTACAAGTTACCTGTTTTGGTCTTGGCAATAAAATAGCATTCCTATTAATTATATTTGATACAGTAATGACATGAAGGAATGACCATAGGAAGCAGGAAGAAGAGTCACAGCCTAGACCAGTGATGGTTAACCTTTTTGCCATTGCATGCCAAAAGCGGGGGGAGCGCGGGGAGGTCACTCTCGTGTATGCCCACACCCATAATTCAATGTGCCCCGCCCCTGCGCATGTAAGCGCGTGCCCCCCCACTTTTAGCACGTGATGGCACAGTGGGCCCAGTAGGCCTGTTTTTCACCCTCCCCAGGCTCCAGAGGGTTTCTAGGAGCCTGGGGAGGGCAGAAATGGCCTTCCCCACCCCTGTGGAGGCCCTCCAGAGGCCGGAAACAGCCCATTTCCCAACTTCTGGTGGGACCGAAAGGCCCCAAAATCAGCTGGCTGGTGCACACATGTGTGCTGGAGCTGAGCTATGGCAACGCTTGCGTGCCCACTGATATGGCCATAGGTTCGCCATCATGGGCCTAGACAATGCACTGATATATGAAATGTGAATCCAAAGGAGGGCTGGGGATAGAGAAATCATCTCAGGAGGGACCTAGTTTTGGAGAGAAAAGAAACAAGAAGAGACACGTACATTCAGACTTACAAGATTCTGTTATTGTTACTGTAACCTTACAATAAAAGTAGTATTAATAATCCTGGTTGTGCTTTTTATCTGGACTACCTCAAAGAGTTGACAAATACCATCAGCATGCATGCACTTCATGTGCATGGAGGAGAGAAGCCATTTGGTTGACAAAATGGAGAGCAAAAGGGTTTCTCTGCATGTGCATGCTTAGGAATGAAGATGGAAGACCATGAGATTAGCAATATCAAAGAATTGATTTAGAGAAGAACAAAGAAGTGATGCAGTAAATCAGGGGTGGGTTTTAAAACCCATCGTTACCAGTTTGCTCGTGGGTGCACTTGCTCACACGCGCTCACAACACTTCTGCGCATGCGCAGAAATGTCCAAGCAGGTGGGCGGAGCCTCCTGCCACTGTCACTACTGGTTCACCCGATTTGCAACCCACCACTGCAGTAAATCCCAATTTCTCAATACACTCTGCTAGAGAGAAGTTCCGTGAGGAAGGGCTCCAGCACGAGTCTGAAAGCTTGGAAGACTAAACAGATTATCAGATTAACAGAGTTGGAAGGGACCTTGTAGGTCTTCTAGTCCAACCCCCTACCCAAGCAGGAGACCCTACACCATTTCTGACAAATGGCAGTCCAGTCTCTTCTTTAAAGCTTCCAGTGATGAAGCTCCCACAACTTCTGAAGGTTCACACTGTCAGAAAAATTCTCCTTATTTCTAGGTTGAATCTCTCATTGATCAGTTTCCAGCCATTATTCCTTGTCTGGCCTTTGGGTGTTTTGAAAAAAACTTGACCCACTCCTCTCTGTGACAGCCTCTCAAATATTGGAACACTGCTATCATGTCTCCCCTGGTCGTTCTTTTCACTAGACTAGCCATGCCAGTTCCTGTAACCGTTCATTGTATGTTTTATCCTCCAATTCCCTAATCATTTTGGTTGCTCTTCTCTGAACTTTTTCTATAGTGTATCAACTTTTTTTTATAGTGTGGTGACCAAAACTGGATGCAGTATTCTAGGTGTGGTCTTACTAAGGCTTTATAGAGTGGTATTAGTACCTCACTTGATCCTGATTGTATCCCTCTGTTAATGCAATTTAGGATTGCATTGGCTTTTTTGGCTGCCGCCGTACACTGTTGGCTCATATTTAGTTGGTTGTCCACTAAGACTCCAAGATCCCTTTCACAGTTACTGCTATTATACCTGGTTTCACCCAGACTATATATTTGTACTTTTATTATTTATTTATTTATTTATTAGTCCAATTTATATGCCGCCCTTCTCCGTAGACTCAGGGTGGCTTACAATGCATTATAGCAATAGCCTGCATACTTTTTTGTATATACCTGCTTATTAAGGCTTCCCCCCCCCCCCCCAAGTGGTGGTGTTCTATACAAAGTTGGCTTATTGCCCCCACAATCCAGGTCCTCAATTTACCTACCTTGAAAAGATGGAAGGCTGAGTCAACCTTGAGCCTGGTGAGATTTGAACTTGCACTAATTGCAGGCAGCTGGCAGCTAAGTGCTAGCTCTTAACAGCATTTTAGTCCGAGGCTCTTTTGGTCTTTCTTGCCTAAGACTTTACTTTTCTCTACATTGAATTTCATTTTGTTAGATAGGACCCAGTGTTCAAGTCTGTCAAGATCCATCATCTAGGGTGTTGGCTATTCCTGCCAGCTTAGTATCATCTGCAAATTTGATAAGTTCCACCTCTATTCCCTCATCTAGGTCATCTAAGTCATCTGAGATGTTGAAGTACTAGGCTAAGATGGAACCTTTCTTACTTCCCTCCATGTAGACATAGTACCATTAAGGACTACTCGTTGAGTATGGTTTGTCAGCCAGTTACAAATCCATCTGATGGTGATGCTATGTATCCCACTTTTTTCTAGCTTACCAAGAAGTAGGTTGTGGTCTACTTTGTCGAATGCCTTGCTGAAGTCTAAGTATATTATTTCCACAGTATTTTGCTGGTCTACTAATTTAGTCACTATGTTGAAGAATGAAATAAGATTGGTTTGGCATGATCTATTTTTAACAAACCCATGCTGACTTCTAGTCATTACTCGTTTCTAGAAGTTGGTATATCTGTTTTTTAAAATTATCTTTTCCTGTATCTTCCCAGGTATTGATGTTAGGCTGATTGGTCTGTAGTTTCCTGGGTCTGAACCCCCCCCTTTTTTTTTGAAGATGGGAACCACATCAGCTCTTTTCCAGTCCTCTGATAGTTCCCTGGTGTTCCAGGATTTTTGAAAGATGTGGTACAGTGGTTCTGAGATGACATCTGCCAGTTCCTTTAGAACTCTGGGATGTGATCTGTCAGGTCCCGGTGATTTCTTTTCATCAAGATCAGACTAGTGTTCTCTTACCATATTTTCTTTTTGGGCTTATTTTAACTTTTATTTCTAGTCTGTCTTTTGCAGTTATGTTTTTGGTAGTTTGGTATAGTTTCTTTTTGCATGAAGACTGATGCAAAGAATGCATTAAGTAGCTTTGCTTAACTTCTGGTCCTGGTGACCGACCCAGATTGGATCCTGCAACATTATCCTAGGACACATATGTTTGCCTTCATTCCCAATTTCTCTATGTATTTTTCTTTGTCTCTTCTAAATTGTGGAGTGCTGAAGAATCAGCGCCTCTGTATGCACACTTCCAACATTAAGAATGTGGTGGATTACAACCTCACTGCTGTATTTTACACTATCGCAACTTCTGAGTTGCCTGCAGCCTATGGCAATAATCCAAATAGAAGTTATAGGAGCATGAGCCATTCCGGTCCAGGAAATGTAACAGCTGCTGAATCAGGCATAGTTGGCTGAATACTATCTGAACCACTGGTGCAATTTGTATCTCCAATGGTAGAGATAAATCTGCTTATTTGATTCTATGGAGATACAATCCCATCCTAGTCAACTACTGGGGTTCAGCTTCCTGTGTACTGGTGGCATCCAATTCCAAACACCAGACATTCAACCCTATTTTTTCCTTGACATCAAAAAAGAATTTGATTGGTGTGTGGATGCTGTAATGGGCTGGATGGATGAGAACCAAAAACCTGAAGCTGAATCCCAGTATGAACCATCAATTCAACAAGCCACGAAGAAATATTTCGGGAAATTGGGAAAACACAAGCGGAATGTTTTTTTAAAAAAACATCAACAAACAAATTGAATCCTGCTGGTGCAGAAACAGAGTTATTTTTTAGTTTCACACTGAATAAAATAAAATAAAAAATTGGCTAAGTTTCTGACTGCCTATTTCAGAATTCCTACCTATTTCCTGTTGCAGCCCAAGCAGTAACTTAAAAGATATGGATGTGGACAGATGTGCTTGCCTGCAGGCTAAGCCAAGCTGTCTACCGCAGATAAAATTCTACAGCCCTTTTTCAGAAAAAGTGGAAATGAATATAGTCTTAGAAGTAATATCTCTTTTCAGCAAAGGCAGGTTTACTGTCCAAGCCTGTCAATGCACTATTTCATGCAAAATGAGCCAGCAGCCGCTGCAACACTAGTCCCTAACTCATTACCCAGAAATAATTTGGAAATACCCTGAGCATCACAAAAGGTGCTTTATGCATCCATTGCATTGTACAAGAAATATAGATGCTGCTGTGTTTTTCATTGTTTCTATTTACTAGGAGCAGCCATTATTTTTCCTGTACCTCTCCTTTAAAGATAGTGCTCTTATTTGGTTCCTCTTCTGTCTTTTGGGGAGAGTAGCAACAAAATAAAATGTGCCCATGGTGCGATGACTGTTCCTATTCAAAGTTACAGCTACTTATTCCCTTCTAGCAGCTATCTCATTCCTTCACTGTTCCACCTTCTGCTTTTCAAACTACCACCTTGTAGTCCTTTTCCTCAGGCTTCAGGTTTTGCTTCATTCCCATTGGGATTGCCATATTTGATTCTTATTGGAAAGGAAAACATTTGGGATTTGGGGGGTTTCCGCTCCATATGACCTGAAGGAGTTCTTGTCACCTGATTTGACAATCTGTGGGGTGGCTGTGTATGAAAAAGCATCTGGAGAGAATTAGCTGGTGAATTAGAGGACAGGGCATCAAAGGAGTTCCTCAAGATCTATCATGGGATTGGAGTGCTTCAGATTTATGCTGTATTTCATTCCAAGTCTTAATGTTGAAGTATCTGTGGGTTGGTTGTGCTGGGCAGCGACTTGAATTCTGGTAGACTTTCCTTGTGTTTTCAGTTATATAAAAGCATCTCCTTCAAATGGTGGAGGCTCTTGGAGGCAATTAGATACTGTCACAGCCCCCACTTTCACTATCTAAGTTTTGTGATTGTCAACCTTCAAGCCTCTTGCTTTTGTTGCCTAAACTCAAAGCAACACTTAATTAAGATGTCAGTGTGAGGATCATCAAAAATGCCAACCTTGCCCTACAAATATTCTGAAAGTTATCCTGGCTGAGCTTTTCCTAACTTAGTAGCTTTCAGGTATTCTGGGACCAAAATTCTAAAATTACCAAGCTCAGAAGAAATTCTAGCAGCTGTGGTCCTGCATATCAGCAAGGTTTATTTATTTTACTTAATGTTCAGAGTCATTGTAAAATGAACCAGACTATTTTTAAAAGTAGCTGCTTATAGCCAAGTTCTCCAGCTCCTCCTTGTTTTATTCTGTCTTTCACACCAACCAGTGGTATTATGAAACCCAGTCAAGCAGGGGTGGGATTCAAAAATCTCTGCCCGATTGCTGGGTGGGCGTGGCCATGGTGGGTGTGCCCTATACTCAGCCTCCTGCACCACGGTGGGGGGGAGGCATTTTCACCCTCCCCAAGCTCTGGAGTCTTACCTCGAGCCTCTGGGAGGGTGAAAACAGCCTCCTCCAGGCTCTGGAGGCCAGAAATGAGTCTGTTTCTGGAAGGCTCGTTTTTCACCCTTCTCAGGCTCCAGAGGCTTTGCTTGAGCCTCCGGGCGGGCAAAAACGGCCTCTCCTGGGTTCTGGAGGCCGGAAACAGGCCCTTTTCCAGACTTCTGGAACTTGTGGGAGGCCTGTTTTTTGCCCTCCCAGAGCCTCCGCACGTGTGCTGCACTTACCTGGCATCCAAAATGGGCCGTGTGGAGACTCCTGGGTTGGGCGGGGTCATCCAGTCCTTGCAACTACCAGTTTGGCGAACCAGATGTAAAATTAGCACCTGGTTCATCCGAACTGGTCCGAACTGGCTAAATCCCACCCCTGCAATGTAGTATACTCTTAATAATTCCTAGCTGGGGTAGCAATCTGGGAATATCATGTCTAGTAAATAAAGAAAAACCTTCAGCATTGGGGAGTTGGCCTTTGGGAATCTATATGTGTGTGCATGCAGTGCATAGGTAAAAATAGTGACTCTTGGTGTGAAAATGAATATTTCCAAAATGCAAAGTTTCACAATATTCTCAAGTTTTCTCCAACGTTCAAAGGTGTCAAAACACTTGCTATCTTGCTTCTTTGCAGTTCGATTTTTGCTTCTGTGGAATGTCACAGGGAATACCATGGCTTGCATGATTCTGATTTTTGTAGGTAAAAACTTATCATGACAGTTGAATATCTTTTCCAAGGCCTTCATGGCTGCTCTACCAAGTGCTAATCTATGGTGTATGTTTTGACTGCGATGGTTGATCCCAAAAGGCAGAAGTTATCCACCATAGCAATATTTTCATTATCAATTCTAAGGCTGTTCCACCTGTTGTCGTAAATTTCATCTTCTTTATATTTAATCATAGTCTCATTTTTTTTACTGTGCACCTTGACTTTTACTACTACAGTTGGCAGTTCCTTTGCATTTTTGGCTATAGGATAGTGTTTTCAGCATAGCACAGGTAACTGATATTTCTTCCTCCAGCACACACATTTTCCAATCTGGCTTCCCTTTAAATATATTCAATATATAGGTTACATAAATAAAGTGAGAATAAAGTGAGAGTATAACCTTGCCTTTCTTTTGCCAATTTGCCAATATTGTTTTACTATGTTCTGTTCATACTGTGGCTAACCCTGACATTTGTACAGTACAGTACATACATACATAACATCATTTCTCACAGGAAGAATGAGAAATGTCTTATATACATTTTTTAAATTCTGAGAAAAGCATTCAAAAACACCACAGCATTGGTGGGAAGTGGGGTCCCATGCATTTTCTGTATATTGTTTCCCAGAATTACAGTTAGCATGGCTCAGAATTAGGTATTGAAAAGACCTGAACTGGTTCTGTGGGCGTGGCTTGGTGGGCATGGCAGAGGAAGGATACTGCAAAATCTCCATCCCCTCCCCACTCCTGCAAAATCTCCATTCCCATCCCACACTGGGGCCAGCCAGAGGTGGCATTTGCCGGTTCTCCAAACTACTCAACATTTCCAGTACTGGTTCTCTGAACTACTCAAAATTTCCACTACCAGTTCTCCAGAATCCGTCAGAACCTGCTGGATTTCAACCCTGGTCTGCCTCCATCCTTTTGACCTTTAAAAGGA
This sequence comes from Ptyas mucosa, assembly GCA_012654045.1. Classification (NCBI taxonomy): domain Eukaryota; kingdom Metazoa; phylum Chordata; class Lepidosauria; order Squamata; family Colubridae; genus Ptyas; species Ptyas mucosa. The sequence goes on along the minus strand of WNWU01000006.1, from coordinate 43,264,734 downwards.
TCTGTTCAAAGGGGTTAAATCTGACTCTGACTCTGCTGGATGGCTTAGGGTCCTGATTGGGCTGCTCTATCTTGGAGGGGGATGATGGATTAATAGGGTAGATGCCATCTCTGCACTGATCTTGTCTTCGATTTTTTTGGTTTGTATTTATTGCTGTTAATATTTTAATATTTATTATTTTAATTGTAAGCAGTCCAGAGTTGCTTTGCAGAGTGAGATGGGCAGCTTATACATTCACTAAATAAATAAATAACTGAGGCTAGACAAATGCGAAATATGACCCAGGAGAATTACATTTGCCGTAGCATATTTCATGGGGAAAGAAGCACAGATTAACTTCCTTTTTTTTTTACAGAGCAATTTAGAGCTCTCTTCCAAATGAAAAGAACCCTTGCAATTCATGGAATTCAAATGGATAAACCAAGGCATACTTTAATGTAAATTTTATCTCTCCATCAACAGGGCTATTAAAGTCATCTCCATAATCCCAGCAAGCACTCACAGACAGCCATGCTTATTTTGCAGGGGAGCCTCTGAAAGGCCAGCTAATAATTGGGAGGTATTTGCAAAGATTTTAAGCCATAGCTGAAAGCAACATACATCTTATAAAAGACAGACACAAAAATGGCATTGGGTAAATGTAGGCTCAACAAAGGTTGTCTCTGCTGTTGCTGTTGTTATGCTCAACCGCCATTAGGGGAAAAGGATGAGGATAGAGTAAATAGATTGAATTTTAGTAAAGTTTTGCAAATGAATTTCATCAAATCAATGCAATTGTGGCATTTGTTTAGGCCTCCTAGTCCAGAGGGAAAGCAGAGGCAACTATTGTTCTGCTTTGTTTCCAGGCAACATAGGAAACTTAGTATAAAGAACAGCTTGTTGAGATGAGAGCACTGCAGCATTCTCAGGAGTTGTCACTTTTAATGAGCTCGTCTACTGCTACAAGGAAACTCATTCCTCTTCAATACTTTTCTACAAGCTTTTCATGTTGTCCTGAAAATTGGCACAGTCCATGGATGGTGGGGGTGTGGGGATGTTTGGTCCCAGTGGCCTGGAACAGGCAAAGGGAAAGTTGGCAGGGCATTAACGCTGAAAGAATAAATGAGATGACATTTTAATGATAAATACTGGTAGTCCTCACTTTACAGTGGTAATTGGGACTGGCCATTCCATCACTAAGTGACATGGTTGTAAAGCGTGACATCACATGACTGCATCTGTGAGGGCAATTCTGGCACTTCCAGTTGCAGTCATTATTCCAGACGTGATGTCATGTGGTCATCTTTTGCAATCTCCTGCTGGCTTTTCCATTGACTTTGCTTGTGGGACGCTGATGGAGAAAGTCATAAATGGTGATTACATGACCCTGGAACATCATGACCATTATAATTGCAAACCAGTTGCCAAGCATGATCATGTGACCACAGGGATGCTGTGATGTCCATACCTACAAGGACCGGTCTTCGACCTCCTCAATCAGCACTGTTATAATCAGCATCTAGGGCAGAACAAGAAGTAATGGATGGAAACGAATCAAGGAGAGAAGCAATCTAAGAAGAAATTTCCTGACACTTAGAACAATGAATCAGTGGAACAATTTGCCTCCAGAAGTTGTGACACTGTAAGTTTTTAAGAAGAGATTAGACAACCATTTGTCTGAAGTGGTGTAGGGTTTCCTGCCTAAGCAGAGGATTAGACTAGAAGACCTCCAAGGTCCCTTCCAACTCTGTCTATTCTGTTCTGTTCTGTTCTGTTCTGTTCCGTCCCGTCCCGTCCCGTCCTACTCTACTCTACTCTACTCTACTCTACTCTACTCTACTCTACTCTTCTTCCTTCGCATGCTCATCAAACAAAGCGGTAATTCAATGAGAACTACCTGTATGAAGTCAGTACCAGCTGCAAGTAACTGTAGGACACTACCATTTTAAAGTATTTGAAAAATGAACCCCAAAATGTATTGAAAATAAGGTTGGGTAAGGGAGAAAACTATGCTATTGAGTGAAGAATCTCTTAATTAGAATGAAGTAAAGAATGTTCCAAAAGCCACATTAAAATGTCGCTAAATTAGACCATCCTATAGATTAAAGGTTCTTCATGACATCAGTGGTTGAGCACAAACACAGACTGGGGTACTTCATCTTGTGTCTGCTTGGAAATCTGTATGATTTTTAGGTTTCCCCCCACAGAGCCTCTGAGTCATAGAGCAAGATAGCTGCAATATTTCACTTGGAGGAAAATGTGTCAGAGCGATTCCCACCCCTCCCATCAAGTCTGTTCCTGCATTCATTCATATAATAGGAAGCCGGGGTTTTTTTAAACGTGGAATGTAGAACAAGTCTTAGTGATCTGAGCTACCCACCTCAAGCTAATACCAGAAATTAACCATTTCAAATCATGCTCCAGGTGATATTTTCAAAGGGGGGCATGTCAAAGCTGCTTTTTTCTTTTTTTAAAAGTCTATGGCATTTCTCCAAATACGGGAATATTTTCTAAGTTTGAGAGCAGTTCTTCTAATCCAGAAATGCATATTTTTTATTTTTGGGGAGGTGAGTGCTACACTGGAGCTGTGAGTGTTGTACTGAGAAGCAACAGTCCTACAAGGAGATAAGGCTGGACAAAAATGACATTTGATTTAAATTAAATCAATACCATCATTGCATGTATTAAACATTTTTCTCTTTTTGGTTAATTAAAAATTACACATCGGGGCGTTTGTTAGAAAAAGATTGGTGGGGACATAGCCACAACTTTGGAGGGTGACTTGTGGCCCTGGGGTCTCAGGTCTTTATGTCCCTGTATAAGGTGAGTAGATGTGTGAATAATGGCTTTGTCTGTATTCTCATGGGAAATAAAATACTTGGCTTCACTAAAAATCATAGGTCTGGATAATATCCCTGATTAATGAATAAACGCTGAGCAATTTATTTGCCCTTGTTCTGTAGAGAGAATCAGAGCAAAAGGAAAAGTGATCTTTTATTTTTCTTCTATATTTTATTATAGGTTTTGCCTGTGAAAATTGATATGTCACCTGATTTTTTTGTAAAGAAAATATCTTTTCATCTCTCCAAATTTCATTCCTTCAGGAGTGGCATTCGGTACATTAGCCTTTGTTGACAAAGTTTTGCCCCGTGATGCACTGTTTCACCCAGTTAAA
>WNWU01000006.1:43219340-43261570 GCA_012654045.1 Ptyas mucosa | reverse complement strand
TAGAAGACAACGTGATGGAAAGGTGATGGTCCAGCACCTTTTTGTGTGCATGTATATTCTTGAGCTGATTCATTTGAGTTTAAAGCTTTAAGCTTTGCAAAAATTGTTGAATTGTTCCAGCTGCTTGACTTGCTGGGTGCTACAGTGGGTTCTCACCCTGCCATATAGTATTCTGATGTAACTTTTTTGTGTAACAGTGGATGGTTGCTGTTGAAATTCAGAATGTGTGGGTGTTAGTGGCCTTGTGATAAATTGTGGTTTCTAGGCTTCCTCTGTCTGCCTTCCAATCAAGCAGGATTTGCACTTCCCACTTATCATTTTCTGCTAGGTATTCTAAGTAGTTTTTTCCGACTTGTGTCAGCTCAAGTAGTGCTATCTCTGTTTTATTGCAATACAACCAGATTTCTCTACTCCAATTGTCTACTGGTTGCATAGATTTTGATGGACACTGAGGAGAACCCATTCATGTCTATTGCTATTGCCTCTGGGGCCAGTCTTTTCATGGGGAACCCAAAGGTGCTTTTTCCAAAAGGCAACTGGGCTTTCTTGTTTTTTTTCCTTTTGAAAATGTTTTATTTCTCATCCAAGTCAGTTGCCTTTTGGAAAAAGCACCTTGGGAAAACCATGACCTGGATGATTGAGAATCTCCATGAGGAAGTTATTGCCCTAGTTCCTCCTTCCTCTTTCCCATTGATGGTTTGTTTGGGAGGGTAGATAAAAAACAGATGAGCAACAAGCGGTAGGATAAGAATCCTATGATATTACGGGCTTCAGCAAATTCAGCAAATCATCATGCTGGCTTCAAATATTACCCAGCAATTATTATTATTATTATTATTATTATTATTATTATAATAATATTTCTATACCGCCTTTCTCCGTAGGACTCAAGGCGGTGTACAACCAAGAAGAATATAGACATGCAAACATCATAAAATTGCTAATTAAAATTATTACTTAGTTTGGTCAATTAAATAAAACCCAGAGTTAGATAACATTTTAAAAGATCATTCACATGTTCATATGTTTAGCCCCACCTGTTGGAACAACAGGGTCTTGAGGGCACGGCGGAAAGCACAGAGATCAGGGATATTCCGTGTCTCCGGAGGCAGTTCATTCCAAAGGGTTGGAGCCCTCACAGAGAAGGCCCTCCCCCTGGGAGTCGCCAGTCGGCATGATTTGACTGACGGTATCCTGAGTAGTCCCTCCCTGTGAGAACGAACTGGTCGGTGGGAGGCTATTGGTGGCAAAAGATGGTCTCGTAGGTACCCAGGTCCTAAGCCATGGAGCGCTTTTATTATATGCCACCCCTGTTATAATTTCTTTTACCTTCTTTCTTGCTTTTTAGGAAAGTGTTTTCCAGTTTGAAAAAAGATTTGCTGTACTTTGAATATCTTGTCAGGATTTGTTTTTCCTAGATTGGGCCCATCTGCTTCTCCCACAATTCTTCCAGACCCAAATGCTTAATAATGAATTGACAGAAATATTCTTGGCCTCCTCCAATTTCATGATAATTCAAAACATAGATGTGGGCTCTGTGTCTGCCATCTGCTGGTTTTGATAAAAACGGTACAACATGCATTTCCCCTCAAATATTCAAAATTAAAACAAACAGCCCTTACACGTCATTTGTAATTTTCCACATCATTATAATTTTCATTAACTTCCTACGTTTCCAATGCTTTTTTCAGCATTTTGCCCCTTTCCTGGAAAAAAAAGAGGAAATAATATAATAGTTTCATGTCCAGAGAAGTCTGCATTTCCCGAAGTGAAAAGGTATTGGAGTAAGATCCGGAGATGGTTACAAGAAATAACCGGAGAAGAAATTGAACTGACAGTGGAAATATTTCTCCTGGGAATAGTAAACCTATGGAAAGAAAAAGAACCACCTAATAATACACATCACTACAGCTGCTAGACTGGCATACGCACAATACTGGAAAGAGAAAGCTCTGCCACCAGAAGAACATACAATTAGGAAAATATTGGAGTGTGCAGAGATGAGTAAATTAACCCATGAAATAAATGAGGATGAAAACTCAGATTACTATACCGTTTGGGGAAGGTGGTATGAATGGATGAATGATAAAATAAAAGAAGGAGGAAAAGGTGCGTCTAATAAAAGAAATAAGTAGCTTAAGAGACACCAGGTATATATCTTATATATATGTAAAAACACTGCATATCTGATGTTAATAGAAATGATATTTTATGTACTTTCATAAACTCAATAAAATATTTTTAAAAAATAGTAATAGTTTCATGTCTTTTGACTGAAGGCAGCAGGAATGCTACTTCCAGAAGACTAGAAATAACATGTTTGTTGGGCAGAAGATTTTTGCCTAATTATTTTTTTTTGTCCTTCTCCTTTGTAATTTTCTTAGGTAATTCTTACAAACATATTTGAAATAAATTTCAACCCATCACTCTTGGGTTAAAATCAGCCTCTGACTGAAGGCCATTTCTCATTCTCTATTGTGGTCGTCCTGTTGATTTTCAAAGTGCTTTGTGGAGCTAAGCTAACTGAAATTTGCTATAGCAATAAAAGCATCCTAGGAAACTTTCTCTAGAAAAATTAAAGCTTCTAAAAGGTTTGATGTGAAATTAAAAACAATAGCTTTATTTTTGATGGAAAAACCAATACGATGCTACCTTGAGCTATTCCACAAAAATGGAGACACAAATTTACACGGGATGATGACAATGGTGATGATGATGATGATGACTATCATGGTGGTGGTATTGAACATGGAAAAAAAAACAGAATAGAATACCACAACACAAAACAATAGGGCATTATTGCTAGGCTATGATTAAGAACAGTTGGACTTAAGGTGGGGCTTCTTCCTCAGTGTCCCATTCTGGTTAACCTTTATGCCATACACTGTCTTACTTGTAAAGGGTAGATTAGTGGGCTACATGGAAGCCCAGGATGTGGTAAGAGCATAATGAACAACTAAGACTACCAAGCCCACTCGCCCCACCAAAATGTTTCCATATCACTGGGAAGGTGCCCTTAATATTTTTCTGCTAGAAATGTGTTTATTTTAACATGCTGTTCATTTAATTGTACTATAGCTTGGTCAGTCACTGTGGTAATGAATGACACATAAAGCTGCACTTGTAGATAAAAAAAAGGGTCATTAACTATTTAGAATGCCTCTGACTGTGTAATTCCACAAGGCATGATGCAAAGACTAAAAAATGCTGAAACTATGCAAATCTAAAATTTGCACCGTATCTGAGAAGCTAAAACGTAAGGCAGGGCAGTTTCGCCTGATTTGTAAAACCTGCTGCAGTAGCGGAGATGACTTACTAGGCTTGCAGTTGCCCTTAATAAAACAATAGTCACAAAAGAAGCATGTTTATTATTGATCACCTAATTATTTCATGATGTTGCTGTTGGAAGAAATTACTAGAAACTTTTCTTTGCCTTCCCTCCTTTCCCCAGCTAGTAAATTCTCATTTGGCAGAAAGATAAACCCACCTCACTTGCTGCTGATATGCCTTTTCATACTTCTGAGGAATGCTTTTTTTTTCAATACTAGTAAATGCTTCAGAATGACATTAATGATGTTAGACGTTAAAGTCTGTCATGCATATAAGCAGCTATTTACTCTATTACAGAATAAACACCAAAGCCAGCTGGGAGCAGAAAACTCCGTGACGGGGAAATCAATAGGGAAGAAGAGATGACTCTTCGGTGAAGCTCCAGGAAAAATACATTTATGCTGCAGTGTTATTAAAAAAAGTGAATAGTCTCTTAATTATTTTACTGAAGTTACACCTTGGGGATGGTTTGTAAAGTAATTTATATTCACTTTGCTAGTTTCCTTGAATCCGTTGGTTTGCAGTGGAGGAATGTAGATTTTGATAGCTAGGTGGGTAGGCTGACCGATCAATCAATAGATAGATATTATGAATATACATCAAGAACAACATTTTTTTCCTTAGAGTGCATGCTCATAAAAAGAGAGAGAAGCATAAAAGATTATTAATAGTATCAGAAGTAACTGAAGTCTGTTGCCATATGATATGTTAAAGTATAGACAGCAATAAATCTGGTGCCCCTTAAAGACAAACCAATGTATTGATTAAGCTTTTGTGGAAGACATTCAATCAGGTGCATGGAGTCTTATCATGAGTGAGAATATACCACTCACAATATAAGGAGTGTGTATATCTTAGTCCTCTTCCAAGGTGATATATGCCAACATCTGCCAACAATGTACTTCTTATGGAACCAACTAGCCAGTCCCAACCAAAAATAATAAATAGATAAAAACCTGTCATTGAGAATGATGACAATGTTTTCAAATTGTAATGAAAGACTTTAGCTTCTCAGTGGTTCTTCATAAGGTTTTAAAATAATTGTCTTTGGGCAAGGAAATACCCTCAACTTATAACCACAACTGGAACCAGAATCTCAGTTGTTGAGTGTTAATTGGCTTTTAAGATGCCCATGTGGCCACTTCACTTAATGACTGCAACCCTGGTGATTGTTAAGGGACCATGTAAGTTATTAAGTGGATGAAGCAAAAGAGCTGCCTACTGAGGGAGATCAGACAGCTCTACTGGGTGGACAGGAACTCCTGTGGTGGGATGCAGGAACAGAGCTCAGACTTTCTAAGTTCAAACTTCTTTCGGCGACCTACTACAGGATTTCCCCTTCTCTCTGTGCCAAACAAAGCTTGGAACCTGAAGATCCAAGCCCAGCAAATAGGTTTGTGGAAGGGAACTCCTGTGATGGACTGGAGAAACAAAGTTCAGATCTTCAGGATCACAGCTTTGTTTCTTCAACCCATCTCAGGAATTCCCCTTCCCTACTATGGTAATGGGCTACAGAAATGAATCTGGGATCTGGAAAAAGCCAAGTGTTGTTTTTATAGCCCAACAAAGGATCCTCCCCCATTCCTACATGGAGGGGAGGAGAAATCATTTGGCAGGAGGCAGTAGCTTGCGACCTTCCCTGCCAGCTTCCCCACTGATTTTCTAGGAAAGCCAGAGAAGATTGCAAATCACATGATCATAAACACTTGGCAACCTGTCATAAGTGTGAACAGTTCGCCCAACACCCAGATCACAATCACACGATTGCAGGTGGAGCAGCGTACCATTTTATGATGGTCGGGAATACTTTGTAATTGTAAAGTACTTTGGAATTGTAAAGCACCCTTTCCAAGGCATCATAATTTCAAATCATCATGAAACAACTGGTCATAAGTTGAGGACTGGCTGTATGTTGGATATTCCAGCTGCTTAGGGATTTACATTCATAGATCTGAATACGAATCCTTAGGCAGACATGATATCCAGTGTATGGATTGCATTTTCAAAAAGAGGGGAAAAAGAGGATCCTACAGAGAACAGGCTGACATTGCTTTTATCATTAAGCAAAATGCTGGTCTGAGATGACAAAGATGGGATGGACAGCACCAATATGGTGCTGGGGAACAAAGATCCAACTTCCTTATCTGGTTGGCCTATAAATATGTGGATGCATGTAGGGGTGAAATGCTCCTGGTTTGGACCGGATCGCCTGATCCGGTAGCAATGGAGGCGGGTGGTTTGGAGAACCGGTAGCAAAAAAATCCCTGCCCCCCCCCATGCCCACCTGAGCCGCACAATCATCAGAGGATTTTTTTAACTTTTAAAAGCATTTTTTCTACAACCTCTTTGGCCAAAAAAATGTTTTTAAAAGTAAAAAAAAAAAGCCTCTGATGATCGCGCGGTTCACCTGGGATAATCAAAGACTTTTAAAAGAAAAAAAACCCCTTTTTTTCTTTTAAATGCCTCTGATGATCCAAGCTGAGTTGCCTGATCGTCAGAGGCATTTAAAAGAAAAAAAGTCTCTGCCGATCAGGCAACTCAGCTGGGATTGTTAAAGCCTTTTGAAAGCATTTATTTACAACCTCTTTGCCGAAGAGGTTGTAGAAAAAATGGTTTTAAAAGAAAAAAAAATTGGCCATGCCCACCCAGTCACATTACCCTCCCCCCCATCAAGCTACGCCCACAGAACCGGTTATAACAAATTTTAGATGTCACCACTGGATGCATGTATATGTATTCCCTCCTAAGTCTACTCAGCTTCTCATTGTGGTGGTAGGGGAATATGGGAACAACACTGGAATTGTGCACCCAAGAATAGATATTCCCAGCAGCGTCACCCTGGCATGAAGTCCATCCCAGCTGCCCAGCGAAAGTCAGCAGGCATCTATATTGGGCAGCTGAAGATAGATGAACACTTTAATGACAATGGCAAAGTATCAATTTATAAACCACTTTTGTGTTTTTCTAAGGAAACCACATGGATTCATAACCGAATGAAAACTTGGAGGATGTCACAGTGGCCAACAAATAAGTCAATCAACGTTCCAGTAACAAAAGGGAAACTTTGTTAAGTATGTGCAAATTACCTGTATAATATCCTTAATTTCACATGCTAGCAAAATAATCTTTCCATTCTGTGTGGAAAGACAGATGTCAGATGTTTAAGATGGCTTTAGAAAAGACCAAGGAATAAAGAACATTATTGGTGATGCATGCTGGATAATTGAGAAAGCCAAAGAACACCAAAAAGAAATCAGTACATGCTTCATAGATTGTAGAAAGGCCTTTGCATTACTGGTGTCAAGCTGTGGAATGAGCTTAGTAAAATGGAATTTGTATATTTATTTTTACTTTTATTTATCAAATTTAGGTACTGTCCATCTCACTCTCATACACAGATCAGGAAGCCACATACTGAATACAACCTGACCAAAAAAGCTGGTTCCAGGTCAACAAAGGAGTAGTATCTATATATTCATGTTCTTCCAATCTAGTTTCCCATCAATATATATTTACAATATAGTTGAATATATAAGGCTGTATGTTCTCTAAATCAGGGGTCCCCAACCCACAGGTCCATGGGCCGGTGGGAACCGGGCTGCAGAAGCGGCAAGTGAGCAGTAGAAATTCCATTTGTGCAAGCAGTGTCCCCTCTCCCCCTCCCCCCCCAGCATTGCTGCTGCCCACATTGGTCCACAGAGCTGGAAAGGTTGGGGGCTGCTGCTCTATATGCTGTCAACTTTATTCAACATTATTCAACCTATATATTGTGTGTTTATTAAATTGGAGGAAGAAACTGCTATGCTGGATAACACTGCTCTGCTGGATGAAAAAATAATGAAAGTCAAGGTGCACAGTGAAAAATGGGGAATAAGATTAAATATAAAGAAGGCCAAACTAATGACAGTAAGCCCAGCAACCAACCTTAGAACTGACAGTGAAGATGTTGAAGTAGTGAATAATGTGTCCCTTTTAAGCTTGACTGTCAACAGTAAAGGAACAACAATTAACAAACATGTCACAAAACTAGCTTTGTGTAGGATAGTAAGAAAGGCCTTGGAAAAGAGATGCATCATGTGCTTATATCAGAATCATGCAGGCAATGATTTTGTGTGAAAGATAATGTTAGATTTTAAAGAAACATTACAAAAAAGTGTTAATGCTTTTGAAATTTGGTGCTGAACCAGACTCCTGAGAATACCATGAATAGCCAAGAAAATAAACAAATGTACCATTGAACAAATCAGTCCAGAGTTCTTACTCAACACACAAGTGATCAGGCTCAAATTATTCTATTTTGGACACATTATGTGAAGATCTATCTCGAAAAAGCTCTAATGCTGGGAAAGGTGGAAGGAAAGAGAAGATGGGTGACCAAGATGGATGGGCTCAGATACAAAGGCAATGAATGTGCCACTGGAAGACCAGAAGGACCAGGTTAAGGACAGAGCATCCTTGAGAAAGTCTATATATGTGACTTAAGAGCCAACATGAACTTAATTGCACATGATCAGTCAATCAATCAGTGTACATATGATTGGGTAGATAGATGGATGGGTGGGTAGATAGATGGGTTATCCATCTTTTTTTGCCTTAGACAGCAATGTTTCTTGCTCCAAGTATGCTTTTTTTATCCCCAGAACTATGCTGGTGGAATAAGTTAGGCTGAGAGGGCACAGGAGCTGGATTAACACACTGCATTAAACCATATTATGGCTTTGACTTAATGTGCTATATTAACCCAGCCATTGTGATTTGTACATTCACAATATGATTTACAATTTAATATAATATGTCAATCCAGCCATATTCAATTAACCATGGTTAAATGTGTGTGAGCTCAGTCAGAATAAGCTTCATGGCTAGGAGAAGAGTTGAGAGTAACACATCCAGACTTACACTCTAAATCAAGTTTAAGATTATGAGGAATTGTGCAAGAACATGGGAACACATAAATCCTGACCTGTGAATTTATGGACCTCCATTTCTGATTTTTAAAAGTTACAAGGAGATTTGTATAGTAATATATATGTCATTGAAAATGATGTGTGTATGTATTTTATAAGACTTTCAGTTCCTTTGCCTTGTTTAAATGGCATATCTGCATTAAAATTATTCTTGTTCTTCTATTCCTTTTTTTTGCCCTTCAGTTTCACCTGCGTGTAATATTTGAAATTCCTCATTTTAAAGAAAATTATCACTGAAACTCTACAGAAAAGAGCATTAGCAATCCTGTTGCTGAAAATGAGGAGCTGTTTAAAAGGAGCATACCAAGACTCCCTAGGAATCATTTTTATAATTTAGAAAACACATTCCTAATCTAATGTTTGTCATGCTAACATGATTTCATTTCAGAAAGAAAGGCAAATGTTATTAGAAGTCAGTGAAGCAAATGGGAAAGAAGGCTGTTTGAACAAAACACTGATAAATCTGGTAGCCAATTAAAGGGCACTGTTTTGGTCTTAGTTGTATTAAAGTTAAAATATGTTCCTTATATTGACGATTTTTCAACTCAGACAAAATCTGTATTTTGCATTTGATACATCTGATGCATTTGATACATAGTCTAAACCAGGGGTGTCAAACTGGCGGCTCGCGGGCCGGATGTGTCAACCATAGGCCACGCCCACCCCAGTCCCGTGAAGGGAAAAAATGTTGCAAAATGTCACGTGTCTGCGAGCTTGACACCTGTGGTCTAAACTGTAGGTTATGAAATACCAAAGTATATTTTGCAAAAACTAAGGTTATGTATCCCCAGGGATAATACACCTGTGTCAAGGAAGTTTGAAAATGTGCCTTTTTAATACAGATACACCTTGTTTAGTGACTAAGGACTCAATCACTAGGTGATATGGTCACAAAGTGAAAGATACTGTTCCAAGCGCATAATTGTATATATTGCCAAATGGCTGAATCATGATCTGCCTGGGATGCTGCAATGGTCATAACTTTGAAAACCAGCTGTAAGTCTCCTCATTCAGTACTATTGTAACTTTGAATGGTAGTTGAGTGAGTGGTTGCTAAGTGAGGATCATTTTGAGATCTTGGATCTTACATTCCAACCAGCCAAAGTTACAATGTGTCCACGTGAATCATTTACTCAACCTGTTTTTTCCCCTCCATGACTCATTGGGAATAGTGTGGTGGATGACGGATGTAGGAGAAGAAGGCTGAACTCTTCACTCTTCAACTGCACTATTTTTGCACCTGATTATTCCTTCTCTTCAATTAACCTTAGGAGCTTAACTCATTTCCTGCCAGGGAATTTGTTTTGGAGATTTATTTGTGTATACTATTTATTTGTAGATTAAATTAATACCCAACTCTACCTCTACCAAAAGGTCAGGAAGCAAATATAGCTCTCCTTTCTCCATTGTTTCTCACTACAATTATCCTGTGAGGTAGGTTGTGTTGATAGAGAGTAATTCAACACACCAACTGAGCTTCCAGGACTCAAGATGGCTATCTTAATTTTTCTCCTTCCTCTTTAGCCCTTTTCAATCCCTAAATCAATAAATGACCAATTCTTTTCTTCTTTCAACAAAAAGTCTATTTTGGCCAGCTCTGTCAATTTTTACAATCTAATCTTCTACTGTGGGCATTCCATTATTCTTCCATCTTTGTGTGTACAATAATCTTGCTGCAGTTATATTTGGATTCCGATTTTAGATATACTTACTCAGGAGCATTCCCTAGTCAGATGCCCTCAAGATTGGTTGAGGCTACAATACCTAAAATTCACAACCATTTGGGGAATTGTAGCCTCAATATATCAGGAGGGCACTAGATCAGGGGAAGCCATGCCCAGCAGTAAGTTCTATGCAGCACACCATGTGACCTTTGGATACGCTGATTGCATCGTCAGAAGAGCTTTTGCTGCCTACCATTTCCTTGAGCATTGACACACTGCCATTAACCTGTAATTACCCAAAGAGTTCCAGCTGAGGGCTCCTGCTGAATTATCTGCTTGTCACACAGATCTGTTGTGCAAAGTATTACTCATTTGCACTCAAGCCTCTACAGCATATCAATATCCTAGGGTAGTGTCACAGTGCAAGACCTTTGTCTGGATTGATCATCAAGTCTCACGGCTATAAAGCAGCTAGAGATCTCCATTAATCTTCCGCACCAATAGTTTTATCTTTCATGGAACAAAATTGATTCCCTTATCTCAGTTGGGGAGGAAGCAAGAATGAACATTTCTCTTGATTCACCGCCCAGAGAAAGCTTATGAAGGCTTTTTGAAGTAACCACAAAAACAGCAGCTTTCAATAGGTATGCTCTGTTGCTTTTGCTTTCTATCTTTATTTAATTATTAAGTACATACTCTGTGCTTTAGAATGTCTCAGTAGATCTGGTAAACTAAAAATAAGAATAGTAAATAAAAACCTTAACAGTTTGGGAATATTATTTTGTCATTGAGATCAAGAATGAATTAAAGTAATAAATGAAAAGTTAGAAATTTTTTGGTGGGGGAAATTTTTTGGGGGAAAGGTTGTAAATTTTATATTGTAACCTGTAAAATATAATGGCTCTGTAAGACTATTCTCATTGCGTTCACATTATCACAATCATATGGAATAAGTTACTAGAACTACACAATCCCATAGGTTGTTGGCCAATGCACTGGCACTTTAGACAGGCAGAAGCTTCCCAGAATACAGAGAATTTGAGAATTGAATAGAATTCCACATGACCAGGTAATTGACACAAAGCCACAGGGAAAGGAATTGAGCTGGTGTACTGTCATTTTTAAAGAACTATTTTGATCCAATTCTGTTACTGAATTAATTCAAAATTTGTTTGGCAACACTGATTCCCTAACAAGAGATCAGGTGGAGAAAGAGGGCAAGAACTGCTGTCAATCAGCAGAGATCAATCCTCAATCTGGGTGACTTCATGGAGGACACACATGATCACACACATATTGTTATGTCCAAATATGGACATCCGTCCGGGGATTGGTTAATCCACCGGCGGGAAGTTTAAGTAACTGTCATTGGACGGCTGGTCTGCCGGAGCGCTATAAGAAGGGCTCCGGCAGCACAGCCGTTCGTCTTGTTCTTTGAGCTGAATAAAAGTCACTGACTTGACCTGAGCTGGTCGCGTCTTTCTTCTCCTGCGCCGATCTTACACTGGCGATGAAGGATCCAGGAAACAGAGCCAACCCTCGCGACACGAAGCAAATCGACTGAACGAAGCACTCGGAGCGAAGTCACTCACCGAACAGCGCAACAATGGCAAACCCAGAGTCCGCATTGTTGACGCTGACTCCCTTCCAGCCAGGACGGGAGATATGGCCACACTATATGGTCAGATTCCGGCAATTCCTGAAGGGAAACAACATCAGGAACGCCGACGACGAACGACAGAGGGGCATGTTCCTGGCGCACTGCGGCCCCGAGGTCCTCACGATGGCGATCAACCTCGTGGCACCCAGGGACATCGAAGATTTACCATGGGCCGACCTCCAACGCATCCTGCAAGACCACTACGCGCCGACGGAAACACCGGTGGCCAACCGTTTCAACTTCCAACAGAAGATGCAGAAGGAAGGTGAGACGATCAAAGAATTTGTAGCATCTCTCCGCCAGCTAGCGGTCAGCTGCGATTTTGATAATGTGGACAATGTGATTGCTGACCGCATAGTTTTTGGCATGAGGGACAGGGTACTCCAAAAGAAATTCCTGGGCAAAAAGAAACTTGTGCTCAAGGAAGTCATTGAGGAAGCCACGGCCGCGGAAACGTCGGAGAAAGCCGCAGCCGCGTTACACCGGGCCAAGGGCATCCACAAGATTCGGAACACCCAGACATCGTTCACCGAAGACTCCACAGCTGGATCGGAGTCAGAGGAGGAATCTAAAGTGCACAAGGTTTCCAAAACCCCGGGGCGAGAGACCGCGAAAAAATCGGACCGGAGGGAGCGTTGCGGCAGCTGCAAAGGGGACCATCCCAGAGCAAAATGCAGATGGAGGGATGCCACCTGCAGACGCTGCAATAAGAGGGGGCACATCGCAGAGGCCTGCAGAGCACCCGACCCTGACCCTGAACCCTACAGCTACCGTGGTAGCGAAAATTGGGAAGACAATGCGAGGTCATCTAGACGGTCCTCGTACCAACCTAGACGCGGGGGAAACGAGGGAAACCGGAGGAGAGCAGTGCACCAGATGACAATACATTTCTCAGATGAGGATGAGTCCACCTCCAAGTGCTTGGTGACCGTGCACGTGGAGGGGACTCCCTGCCAGATGGAGGTAGATTCAGGCTCGATCTACTCCATTATGGACTGGAAACGTTTGAAGAGCCTGAAGCCCTGCATACAGAAGAAGGACCTAAAGCCCTTACGCTCAAGACTAATTGACTTTGGGGGGAACACCATTGGAGTACTGGGAAGAACCTCCATTCACGTCTCCTACAGAGCATTCCAGGGTGAACTCCCCATCACAGTTGTCGACCACAGCCGCCCAACCCTGCTAGGCATGGAATGGTTCCAGCCATTAGGATTAAGAATTCAAGGGGTCAATCAAATTAGAAGGGATGAACTCGACTCACTCCTCGAAGAGTTCCAGGAAGTCTTCGACGGTAAGCTGGGGAAATTTGTGGGGAAACCAATTTCCTTCAATTTAGATAAGGGGATTACACCAATCAGGCACAAGCCCCGCAGGGTTCCGTTTGCCTTGAGGCCTAAAGTAGATGCTCAGCTAGATAAGCTGATTGCCCAAGGCGTGTTGGAGCCAATCGATCATGCGGCATGGGAGACGCCCATTGTGACCCCCATGAAGCATGATGGATCTGTGCGCATCTGCGCTGATTACAAAATTACCATAAATAAAGCCTTACAGCAGAGCGCATATCCGGTCCCAGTGGTACAACATCTGTTGCATTCACTTGGGAATGGATCACTATTCGCCAAACTGGACCTGGCCCAGGCTTACCAGCAGCTGCCAGTCGACGAAAAAACAGCGGAGGTGCAGACAATAGTCACCCATAGGGGCGCATTTAAATGCAACCGACTCCAATTTGGAGTCAGTGCAGCCCCTGGAATTTTTCAATCGATGATGGAACGCCTTCTCCAAGGCATTCCAGGGGTAGTGCCGTACTTTGATGATGTCCTCATCTCTGGGCACTCGAAAACCCAATTGCTTGAGCGTCTGAGACAGGTTTTGAAGCGCTTTAAGGAAAAGGGTTTGAGAGTGAGGAGAGATAAGTGTATCATCGGGGTCCAGGAGGTCGAGTTCCTGGGCTATCTCATAGATAGCACGGGCATACACCCCACCCAATCAAAAGTTAAAGCTATCCATGAAGCTCCAGCCCCCAAAAACAAAACGGAGCTTCAAGCCTTCTTGGGACTGTTGAACTTCTATAGTGCTTTTCTTAAACAGAAGGCCACAGCTGCTGAACCATTACATCGCCTGCTGGGGAAAGCGGTACCGTGGAGGTGGGGGAAGGAAGAAGAAACAGCTTTCAAAACCGTCAAGGGGTTACTCTCATCAGACAGTGTGTTAATCCAGTACAACGAGACCCTACCGTTACTGTTAACCTGTGATGCATCACCCTACGGGATTGGAGCAGTCCTGGGTCATCAGCTGCCGAATGGAGAAGAAGCCCCCATCGCATACTTCTCCAAGACCATGTCCAGCACCGAAAGAAACTACAGCCAGCTGGACAAGGAAGCTTTGGCCATCGTGGCAGGCACAAAATGCTTCCACGAGTATTTATATGGCAGGACTTTCACTATAGTAACGGACCACAAACCGTTGCTGGGACTGTTAGCTGGGGACAAACCCACTCCGTCATGCATGTCGCCCAGGATGACACGCTGGGCAATATTCCTAGCTGGGTATGACTACAGATTAATCCACAGACCCGGCTCATCCATCGGAAATGCTGATGCCTTAAGTAGATGTCCATCACAAGAACCAGTGGAAGACCCCGCACCCACCATCAGTCTCCTCCATATAGACAACGACAGTGACTGCCCAGTCACATCGGCAGATGTGGCAGCCCACACTCAGAGGGACCCCACACTCAAACGGGTCCTCTCCTGGGTCCTGCGAGGCTGGCCGCACGAAAAAATCCCAGACGAATACGGGCCGTTCGCACGGAAGCAAAAGGAGCTGTCCACGATGAAGGGCTGTTTGCTATGGGGAGACCGAGTGCTGATTCCGGCAGCCTTGCAACGGAAAACGCTAGAGGCGCTCCACAACGGGCACCCTGGCATCGTCCGGATGAAAGGGCTGGCTCGAAGTTATGTGTGGTGGCCATCCTTGGACAAGGACATTGAAAAGTGGGTGGCCAAATGTGATCCCTGCCAAGAGGTACGACCAGCCCCAGCCCAAGCCCAATCATCGGAGTGGGAGGCACCCAGCAGCCCGTGGGCAAGGGTCCACATCGACTTTGCGGGTCCAATGCAGGGGAGGTACCTCCTAATAGTGGTAGATGCCTTCTCGAAGTGGCTCGAGGTCATCCCCATGGCATCTACCACAACGGAAGCCACAGTTAAGGCATTACGTCGCCTGTTTGCCACCCACGGGCTACCAGATGTCTTGGTCTCTGACAACGGCCCCCACCTGACATCCAAACCCATGGAGGAATTCCTGGCCAGACTGGGCATCCGCCATGCCCTCACCGCACCCTACAGGCTGGCCGGAAATGGGTAGGCTGAAAGAATGGTGAGGCTCACAAAGGAGGCGCTCACCAAGATGGCACCAGGGGACTGGCAAGAACGGATTGACAACTTCCTTCTTACCCAGCACATCACCCCGCATGCCACCACGCGGAAGAGCCCAGCAGAGCTGCTGATGGGGAGGAAGCTAAGGTCACCTTTAGACCGACTACACCCGCAGTACAGCCCAGATGTGACTGCCACCGCCAGCCGCCCGCTCCGAGCATTCAGCAAAGGAGACCCAGTATTCGCGTTGAATTTCCATGGGTCTCCGAAATGGCTGAAGGGAGAGATAGAAAACGCAACCGGCCCAAAGTCCTACAGAGTGGAGCTGGAAGATGGACAGGTCTGCCGACGGCACATCGACCAGCTCCGGAAAAGGTGGAGAGGATCGAGTGAAAACCAGCCCGACGAGGTAGGCCTGCCACACCCCTGCGAGGTGGGCCAGCAACACCCCGGCGAGGAAGCGAACCAAAACCAGCCCGACGAGGTAGGCCTGCCACACCCCTTCGAGGTGGGCCAGCGACACCCCGGCAAGGCAGGACAGTACCAAGGCAGCATGGCTGAACAGGCCCCGGCCGAGGAAGTAGACCGGTACCCGCATCGCGAGGGGGACCAGCACCACCCCGGCGAGGAGGGCACCCATCACCACAGCCCCAGAGACCGATGTCCCAGCAACAAGGTAGACCGGGGACACCTCCAGGAGGGAGATTCACACACCCCCAGCGAGGACGGTCTACAACACCCCGGCGAGGGAGACCTCTACCGCAAAGCAGTAGACCGGGGACAACCACGAAGGGCCAACACACAATGCCCGGGCGAGGGCGACCAGCGACACCCCAGCGAAGGAGACCTCCACCAACACCCCGGCGAGGTCGACCAACGCCCACCAGACAAGGAAGCCGCGCGACACCCCGACAAGGTCGGACGGCAGAAACAGCAGGCCGACCCGAAAGGCAAGTCCCAACAACAAAAAGGGAAAGTAACCCAGATGGACTTACCGGACAGCCGAGAGCACCCACCGAGCGATGTCCATCGACAAGTTCCCGACGAGACCGGGCAGGAGAAGGACCAGCAGCACCAGCCAGATAATCCAGAGGTTGGGACCGGAGGAGCGGGCATGGGGCCCACTCACTCGATGGCCGGAATCCCGGGCACCCAAGTCGGGGAGCCAGAGAGGTCGAAAGCACCGTCCGCCCAGGGGAACGGCGAAGCTCAGAGTGAACTGCGCAGGTCTGCTAGGACTAGCAAACGACCCACCTACCTGCGTGACTTCGTAACGTATTGAACTGATGGACATGTTCTGACTAAGGGGGGAGGAGTGTTATGTCCAAATATGGACATCCGTCCGGGGATTGGTTAATCCACCGGCGGGAAGTTTAAGTAACTGTCATTGGACGGCTGGTCTGCCGGAGCGCTATAAGAAGGGCTCCGGCAGCACAGCCGTTCGTCTTGTTCTTTGAGCTGAATAAAAGTCACTGACTTGACCTGAGCTGGTCGCGTCTTTCTTCTCCTGCGCCGATCTTACACATATCATATTTTTTTTTTGTATGCACAGGTTTAGAGAAAGCTTTTATATCTGGATCCCTTCCAGAAGTGTAGATTTCAAATTCCAATTTGAAACTTTATGGAAGGTGCACATGCTCACACATGTCATGGTATTTGATGTGGACAAGCTTAGGGAAGGCTTTTATAAATTCAGGTGGGGGAAGCTGAGGCTCTCCAGATGTGGCTGGATTTCTACAGCCATTGGACCTCATCAACATGACCATGGGTGGTGATCCATGAATGGTGGAGTTCAGTCAAACCACATTTAGTGGATCACAGCTTCTCGCCCTGTAATGCAAAAATATTGAGCTAGATAGACCAAAGGTCTGACTATGGCTGCTTCCTCTGATTACAGGCGATGGGTCTTCTCAATTCAAATTTTTAAAAAAAGCACAGAGATACTGTAGATATTTTTCTTTTTAAAAAATACGTTGATTAAGCCTACTTTAGGGGTGTTTTATATAGTTTGATACATTTTGTGTCTCATAGTGGTTGGATTTCAATAGCACAGTCACAGAAGGATCTGAAGACAACGGAAATAAGAATTGGGGACATTGCCGCCATCGCCCCTTTCTACATGTATATGTTGCTCTGCATTTACATAATGTTATTAATTCTTTATGGAATTCTGATCTTCATTATAGGAAAGGACACCCTCAAATACCTCTACATTTTCATCACTGGAATGCTAAACATTAAAAATGTTCAAAGTCTGTTTATGTACTAGATTATTCATCAAGCGACATTTCTAAACAATTAAAGAAGACATCCTTTTCTTTTTCCCCATGGCTGTCAAATGGTTGATGTGACAGCACAACCAATTATTAGTTTAAGAAAGCAGCCCAGATTATAGGTAAGAATCAATGAGAAAGGTTTGCTGTTTTTAAAAACAACTATTAGTTTAATGAATCAAACTTATGAAGGCATTAATAATTATATTTATAAAAAGGCAGTCAAAGCAATGTAAAATCACCCATCATAAAATATTCAGTATGCCAACTTTTATTGCTACAATTACTGGAATTTAACAGAAAAATATGACACATAGAGGAATTAATGGAGATAAAAAAGCAGAGTAGATTAATTTAATAATGTACTGCATTAAGTAAGGAGGCACAATTCTTCATCTGACTGCATAAGAACACCTGTTTGTCTCATTTATATCAATAAGTGTGACTTGTTAATTGACTTATGCAACTCTGAATGAGAATCTGAAAATCTGCCATATCAAAAAGAGTGAGCTGCTAAGAAAGCTTACATAAAGTGCTAGTTTGTTTTGTAGACAAACTAGAAGAGCTTGGCTTTTCCAGTTATATGTACAATATGGGGAATGTGTTTTGTTTCAAGCATGAGATAAAAGTACCCAATGCACCAAATGTAAGTGTTACTCTGCATTTACACTCTGCAAGTGTTATTAATTCTTTACTGATTTATTTCTAAAATATTTCTAGGGTCAAATCCTCTTTTTCACCACCCACTGTCTCACCAAACTTGGCTTCGGGGATACTGGGTTTGGTTTCTCACCACAGCCATCCTCCTCCTCTTCCTCTCTTGCCTGTTAAATATTGGAAAGTAAGTTTGAGGTTAGAGATAATCAAAGGGACTCACCATTTGCTGTGAATAGGACTAAAATTCAATACTGTACACCGCCTTTCTCAAAGACTGGATGATTGGGAAGATGAGAAATATGGTTCCAACTCTGTGATCCCAATTCCATTAATTTTCTGTTGTGGGAAACTTGCTTTTGGTTTAGAAAAAGTCGTGAAAGACCACCACGTGTATCCCTTGTTAGCTTACTCACTTTAGCTTTGAAATAAAACTTTGCAAATCTAAGATCTTACATCACAGCAAAATGAACTGTTTATTCTGTTCCTAGAATCCTAGGCGGCATCCTGCTAATATGGCTTTTGGGGAATCTTGTAGGTTTGTAGGCTTAGAGAGGGCTATAAAGCACTGTGAAGTGGTACATATGTCTAAGTGCTATTGCTAGAGTCCAGTCCAGCTTAAGAATTTTGATTCCAATGATTTCCGCGGATGTCTGCATGTCTAATATTCTCAGGATCGATCATCCTTGCAACTACTGTATGTTGTACAAAAGGGTTAAGTTGTTTCAAATATTGATATTAGAAGCATTGTAATTGGGATCAGGTGTGTGTAAATTAGAATTGGATGGCAGACTAATTGTTATTAATGAATTCCTCTGCAATAAAACTTTACATAATGAGATGCATAATTAGAACATTAATGACCAGGAAGATTAGTTCAATTTTATTCCACTTAGGCTGCATTTTTAGCCTTCGGTGAAACCTGCTGTTTCTAAAAAGCTGTCATTCATGGTGTTTGTTTTGCAAAGAATCTTTACAAAAGTTATTAGGGGTAGTTTCCTGTCATTTTGCTTGTAACCAAATAGGACCTTGGTCCAACACTCCCCTACCCCCAGCATTTAACAAGCTATAACTTTCCATTGTAAAATTAGATTATCTGCAATTTCAAGTTCTTTACACAGCCTATTTCTGAGCAAGTGTTTACCACTGTTATGGAGGGCGGTAAACACCCAGATTCAAAAATTACCCAGACAACAGCTTGGTGGAGCAGAGGAAAGGTGCAAATTGAAACAAGATGGACTCTGGCATTCTGCTTCAGCTCCACCTATCTGTCACTTGGACTTAAAGAGAAATCAGGCAGAACAGCTCCAGGAAATGCCAAGTTTCTGTAAAGGAAATGGCAGCGAATTGCTGTGGCCAGCAGCACTTGAAGCAATGCAAGATGTCATTGGGGTAGGCAATTTGGTACCTCTTCAAAGGAGTGAGGAATAAAAGAGAAAGTGCATCAATACAAAAGCTCTTGTCAGCAGATGCAGCAGAAAAAACTAACGTACTCATCTGGAACAGAACCAACAGCAAAAGAATGGCGGAAGCCAACTCTCTTTCATGATATAAATTGAACTTTTATGCAGCATAGAATTTCATAACTCTTTGTGAATCTCAACAGGCTAAGAAGGAAAGTCTTTTTCCTTTCTTTAAATTAAAACAACTTCAAAAGGTTGCTAAATTCATTGAAAAACACAGGTCTAGAATGCTTTTAAAACAGCACTAAATCCATGTAAACAACTGAGTAAGTTCCGACATGCACTTCAGAAAGTGCTAGTCAAGCATCACATCAGCAAAAGGCTCTGTTCACTTCCTCCTGTACAACAAGTGGTCATAGAAGACCATGCTCAGCAACCAAGAGAAGAGGGAAGGTACTTGCAATATTCTCAAACCTCTGCTTTGAGCTGGCAAATTCTAGCCTTTGTGCATTGTTGCTTATATTGTCAATGGGGTATCAGAGATCATCTGTATAGCCAGACATGTGACAAGGGATGGGGAAAAATGCTAACACTGGAACAATTTAACAAAAATTTCAACTTCCTCTGCCACAGGTTAGGGATCAGATGAAGACGACACTAAGAGGTTCTGTCCTTTAAAACAGCAAACATCTTTGAGCTGTGCTTAGCAGGATATAAGAATAAGCCCATAGTCCTTGAATTTTCAGTATTTTACTTCTTGGTTATGTGAAAATCTGAGCTTTGTCTAAACCTGACAATATTTTGTTGCTTCACTCTCTGGACCTTGATCGCCTAGGCTTGTGGCTCCCTAATAATTCTCCTGTGAGTGTCACAATATTTCTAATATTGATCCTGAGCTGTTTGATGATTCTGCTATACTTCAAGGACAAAGCATTTTCTCCTTCTTTCCAGAACTTGCCTCTCTGCAAGGATAAATACTCAAGTCAACAAAACAAAGTTGGCAAGAATAGTATGTCTGATTACTTTTTGTATTTTCCAGTTTCTCCCCTCAAGGACACTGTTGCATCATATGTTAAGGAACTTGTGAATCTCAGCAGGTCCTCTTTGGTCTGATGTAGTACTGTTTACTGTTTAGTACTGTTTACTGTAGGTAAAGAGCCAACTTCTTTAACACATTCTTCGATTCAGTATTTGTAAACAGCAATGGCTCATGCCCAACATTTCCTAGTTGTACCACAAATAATTACAATGATCTAATGCATATCAATTTTACAGAAGACAATGTTGAAAAGGCACTACACCAGTGGTGAAATCCAAATTTTTTTTACTACCAGTTCTGTGGGCATGGCTTGGTGGGCTTGGTGTGGCTTGGTGGGCATGGCTTGGTGGGTGTGGCAGTGGAAGGATACTGCAAAATCTCCATTGCCACCCCACTCCAGGGGAAGGATACTGCAAAATCCCCATTCCCCCTCCACTCTTGGGGGAAGGATATTGCAAAATCTCCATTCCCACCCCACTCTGGGGCCAGCCAGAGGTGGTATTTGCCGGTTCTCCGAACTACTCAAAATTTCCGCTACTGATTCTCCAAACTACTCAAAATTTCCGCTACCAGTTCTCCAGAACCTGTCAGAACCTGCTGGATTTCACCCCTGCACTACGCAGTCTAAAACCATCTTTATCTATTGGACCTGATGGACTATATGCCTACTTCTTAAAAAAACTTTCCACTGCCATAGCAGAACCTCTAAGCATAATCTTTGAAAAATCTTTCAGGAGCAGCTCCTTGCCCAACCTATGGTCACTAGCTACGGTCATCCCTATCTTCAAAAAGAAAGACCCCAGCCTAGTTGACCAATCTCTTTATATTGTGTCACCTGCAAAGTCATGGAATCAATCATTAACCAATCTATTACCCTCCACCTAGAGACAAACAATCTACTCTGTAACAAACAATTTGGTTTCAGAAAAAAAATTATCCTGTAATCTACAACTACTACATTGCAAAAACATAAGGACTACATATCTTGTTCAGGGCAAAGCAATAGATGCAATTTTCATAGACTTCTGAAAAGCTTTTGATTCAGTGGTACACAACAAATTACTTCTAAAACTAAAATCCTATGGCATTTCTGGACTTCTACATGAATGGATAGCTGTCAAAGAGGCAACAAGTGGTCAAAATAGGGAGTGCCCTATCAAATCCTGTACCTGTTAACAGCAGTGTCCTCCAAGGCAGCATTTTAAGACTAACACTCTTTATACTTTACATAAATGACCTTTGTGATCATATTAAAAGCAACTGTGTTTTCTTCGCTGATAATCTAAAACTATTCAACACCATCAACAATGCTGCTACCCTTCAAAAAGACCTTGATTATGTGTCAATGGTCCAACAAGTGGCAACTTCAAATCTCAACCAACAAATGCTCTGTCTTACACATTGGCAAAAAACAAAACAAAAACAGAACATAAAATACAAGCTGGATGGACACGACCCTGTAGACGATCCTCATTCTGTCAAGGACCTTGGAGTACTATTCTCTAATGATCTAAGGGCCAGAGCCCACTGTAACAACATTGCCAAAAAGGCATTAAGAGTTGTTAACCTAATCTTGTGTAGCTTCTACTCTGGTAATATTGTACTGCTAACTAGAGCGTACAAAACATTTGCTAGACCAATTCTTGAATATAGCTCATCTATCTAGAACCCGCATTACATATCGGATATAAATACAATTGAGAGAGTCCAGAGATATTTCACGAGAAGAGTCCTCCACTCCTCTGCTCGCAACAGAATACCTTATGCCACCAGACTTGAAATTTTGGGCTTAGACAACTTAGAACTATGCCGCCTTCAGTCTGACCTAAGCATAGTACATAAAATTATCTGCTACAATGTCCTACCTGTCAATGACTACTTCAGCTTTAACCACAGCAATACACAAGCACACAATAGATACAAACTTAAGGTAAACTGCTCCAAACTCGATTGCAGAAAATACGACTTCAGCAACAGAGTGGTCAATGCCTGGACTCTGTGGTTTCTTCCCCTAAAGCCCCAAAACTTTAACCATAGACTGTCTACTGTTGACCTCATCCCATTCCTAAGAGATCTGTAAGGAGTGTGCATAAGCGCACCAAAGTGCCTACCATCCCTGTCCTAATGTCCCCTTTTATTCGTAACCATTTTATGTATTCATAATCATGTTTATACTTATATCTGTTATCTAATACATGCTTGACAAATAAATAAAATAAGTAAAATAAAAATACTTCCTTCATTTGGCTGAAGACAACAATGTAGAAATAGTCAAAGTTTTTTTTTAAAAGTGCTGTGGAATTGCTGGTTGCCACTGATATTGATACTAAAAACCCTGCTGTGTTGATAGTTGTAAAAAAAACCAAAACCACAGAGCAGCTTTCTAACATTCATGCATGACTATGAATGACTATGAATACTTTCTAACATTCATGCATGACTATACTCAGTATCTCTATACTGAGATTAGCAACATACTGTATAAAACCAAGCATGTTAAAACAAGAAAGGCAGTATCTGCAATCTTGACTTCATTAAACCTTCATTTGATTTTCTAAGAACTAGCGTGATTGTATTAGAACTGAGAGGGTCAGATTCTGAATGCTTACTGCTCTCCTCACTTGGAAGAAATACAGGAATACTGGACAGATTATAACCGCATAAAAACTGTAGATTTGGTGTGTTACTGGAGGCACATTACACTAGCCTTGGTAAATTTTCACGGTCTCTTGAGCAAACTTCAAAATGCTGATTTAATAAATGAATCTCTTATGTGTTTGGATCTCAGAGTGATTTAAAGTCATTTCAGTTGTAATGTTGAATTACAATTTCTAATTGCCTTTGATTTTAATAGGTTGTTTGCAAATGTGCTGAACAAGTATTTGTAACTCCTTGTGCTTACTGATACAGTCATTCATCTTGGATTAGCACTTGGCTGTGGTGATGACAATGACCTTCTTTCATGGGAATTAGATATGTGTAAGGGCAATATTTACTGGATCCAATCTGGGTCAGTCACCAGGACCAGAGGTTTTGTCTTCGGAGCTTTTGGACTCATGCTGGAGCCCATCTTCAGGGGAGTTCCCCGAAGATGGGTTCCAACAAGAACTCAAAAGCTCCAAAGACAAAATCTCTGGTCCTCGTGACTGATCCAGATTGGCTCCTATAACAGTATCCTGGAACACGCATGTTCGTCATCATTCATAATATTTACTGTGAAATCTTCACAGAGAAACCATATATCCACAAAGTGGAGATATACAAAAGGTCTCCATATTACTTGATAGTCTTCCAAGAAAACTCTGTTTAATTTTTTGGAGATTAGGATGTTGGGCAGAATGAAGCTTTGAGATGCTTTATGTAAAATCCTCAATAAATATGAATGAAAAAAGAAATTGTCAAATTCAAACGGGGCAGGTTTTTAACAGTGACACAGTGGCAGAACTAATGGTGAGGGATACTGAGAAAATTAGTTTAGTTTAGCATCACTGGGAGGTTCACAGATTCCCCACATTCATATAATGTTTTATGCCTGACTATGTTTCCAACTGTTATGAGCATGTTTTTCATTGATTAACTATAGCTCTTGTGGTTTGGAATGATATTGGACCAATTTTTAATTTGTTGCAATTTATTCTGTTACACTGTAGTTGGATTCTTTCATGATTTTTTCCACTCAAAAATAATACCTAGCTATTTATCAACCCCCCCCCCCCCATTTATAGTTTATTGGTTGTATCTCAACTCTAGTGGAAACCAATGTGATGCAGAGGATAGATCTGGCTTTGAAGGATCATGCTGGTTCAGCAGAAAACAAAAAGCCGGAATGGTGCTTCTGTTCAGTCTCTGCAAAAAAACATAACATATAGTTGAATATAGATGAGAGAGAATGATATATTTTAGACAAGCATAGAAGTTGAATCAATGAATCTGACACATAGCAAGATCCCCTTATATGTTGTGCCAGCTACAGAGTTGCTTGCATGGCTGGTTGTTTGAGAATCTGAAAAATTGGGATGTCAGCTTTCTTCCTGACAACTCCATAATTCACTTCTTCACTAAACTCAATTAGAGCTACAGCTATGGATGGGGGAAGGCCCTGAGGCATATTACTACCGATAATAGAATTTGGAGTCCAATAATTATATAATGGAGGCTAGACAACTTCTTCCATCATCTTTGAAGTAACAAAAAGAAGAGGTAGAAGAGGCTATTCAATGACAATTATAGGCTGTATTGCCCACATACGCTTTGAGAAGCATATTCAACTTCTCATATGACTTAAGACTGCAATATACTTGGACTTCTCTCCCATGGATTAACTCTACTGGTGATGTAGCTCAAATCTTGGCTGGAGAGAGTTTAAAAAAAAGAGAATTTTAAGGAAACTTGAATATCATATTTGACTATGTAACTATTCTAGATATTGGATGTTTCTCTTCTAAAATTGAGTTTGAGCAAGTTGTCCCTTATCCAACATATTGTTGAATCCAGGAATTGATTAGGTACTTCTAGAAACTCAGATGACAAAAAAAGAAAAGAAAAAAGAATGAGAGCTGAGTTTCATTTAAAAGGTTCCCCTCGCACCAGTGGGGGGTTGCTACCAGTTCGCCCATAGCAGTGGTGGTGGGAGGCTCTGCCCACCCACCCGGACGTCATCAAATATGCTCTGCGCATGCACAGAAGTGGCTCACACATGAGCGAACCAGTAGCAAAGGTAAGTGAAACCCACCACTGCCTTGCACGTATGTGCTAGTCGTTTCTGACTCTAGGGGGTGGTGCCCATCTCCATTTCAAAGCCAAAGAGGCAGCGCTGTCCAAAGATGTCTCTGTGATCATGTGGCCGGCATGACTAAATGCCAAAGGTGCATGGAACGCTGTTACCTTCCCACCAAAGGGGGTCTCTTAATTTCTACTTGCATTTTTTATGTGCTTTAGAACTGCTAGGCTGGCAGAAGCTGGGACAAGTAACGGGAGCTCACCCCATTACGCGGCACTAGGAATTCAAACTGCTGTAGCCATACAAATAATACTTCAGATTCCCAGATGATTTCTCTGAGTACTGAATTCCCTAACAGCATCAAGAGAAAACAGTGTAGTTTTATTTAGACAAGAAAAGGTTCTTTGGGTCAGGGCTGGGATTTAGGAAGGACAAGATGGAAACTCCTGGAGACCATTTGTACAAGTTCCATACGTGGATTTCCTGTAAGTCCCTTAAGAAGTGAATATGAAAGCAGGAATAGAACATCAAAAAGAGAAGGAGTGGAATGTTTTACCGACTTCCAGTTCATGGAGCTGATCTAAAATGTCCCCTTGCTGGTGCCCCTTGCAATGGCACCAAAAATTTGAAAGAATTAATTCCTTACACCTAAGAGATAGCTATGGTACATAACCATGCACTTTTACACCTGGGGAAGGTTTTAATAGCCTTATAAAACCAATGAAGCCAAATCTATAGACATAAAAAAGAGGTCCAAGTGATCCTTGCCAATCATTCTTTCTGAAGTGAACATGTGCTAAAACCCAAGTCCTTTCAAGAAGATAACAAGTAGCTAGATTGCTAGTCTGACTGTAGTAATTATATATATATATGTAGTTGTTGCCTTCTCTTATTATTCGTGGATTTTCTTTTTGCCAGTAAATACATTTTTATTGATTTAGCTTCATTGATTTTGCAGGGGAATTTCTCACTAAAACTTTCCATATGTGCAAGACTGCATGATTACATAGCCCTTGTGTTTCAGAACTGGCACTAACAAGTTTATTAAGTTCTGCATTTCTGGATTTTGGGCAGGAAAATCCAAAACATTTGTTTTTCTGTTTTTGTGGATTTGGGCTAAAAGGAGAAATCCTGGATACGATCTCCATCTAAATAGAATAGGAGTTTTCAGGACTGCCTGGAGAAGTGGTAGGTTTATTTATTTATTTATTTATTCGGCTTATATGCCGCCCTATCTCACAATGGATGCAGGGCGGCTCACAATAATAAAAACAAGCCACAATATAAAATAAAGTCTAAAATTTAAAAGATTTAAAATTAACCCTTAAAACCCCATTATCAGTCCAGGTCAAGGAATTAAACAACCAAGTTTTTAATTCACGGCGGAAGGTGCGAAGGTCAGGCGCTAATCGGAGTTCCAAGGGAAGTTGATTCCAGAGGGTGGGGGCACCCACCGAGAAGGCTCTACCCCTGGAGGTCGCCAGCCGCCACTCTCTAGCTGACGGCACCCTGAGTAGGCCCTCTCTATGGGCGCGAACCAGGTGATGGGATATCATTGCTGGCTGTAAGTGGTCCGCCAAATATCCTGGTCCTAGGCCATGTAGGGCTTTGTAGGTCATCACCAGCACCTTGAATCTCACCCGGAGGGCAACTGGCAACCAATGCAAAGCGAGTGTGTGCGCTCGCGCGCTACCAATAGCAAACCGGTAGCGCTGGGATTTGAAACCCACTACTGGCCTGGAGGTTGCCTATCATAAGGTCTTCTAGGAAGGACTTGAACTACCCCCCACCTGGGGTCCTTGACTTACAACCATTCTTGTAGCAACCATACAAATGGCATTGAAAAAAGTGACTTACTATCTGTCCTCACATTGATGAATGTCATGGCATCCCCACAGTTATGTGACCCTAATTCGGAGGCTTGGCAACTGGCATGTATTTATGATAATTATAGTGTCTTGAAGTGACATGAGCTGCAGTACTGCAGGCTACTTCTGCTGACTGCTGATTGCTAGCAGTTCGGCAGTTCGATTCTGACCGGCTCAAGGTTGACTCAGCCTTCCATCCTTCCGAGGTGGGTAAAATAAGGACCCAGATTGTTGAGGGCAATATGCTGACTCTGTAAACTGCCAAGAGAGCCCTGTAAAGTGAAGCGGTATATAAATCTAAGTGATATTGCTATTGCTATTTGCAACCTTCCCAGTTAGCTTCTGACAAGCAAAGTAATGGGAGAAGATGGATTTGCTTAACTACCACGTGTTTCACTTAACAACTGCAATGATTTGCTTAATAATCACAGCAAAAAGGTTGTAAAATTGGGCAGGACTCACTTAACAACCACCTTGCTTACCAATGGAAATTGTTATCTTAAATTTAGGACTAAAAGTAATACGGACTAACTGTAAGGTCATTGCCTCCCAAAAGGACAATGCTCTATCCTTAGCAAATCCAAAATTATTTAGGAGCTAAGAATAACTAAAAAATCAACAACTAAATGAATCGTCAGTCTTCAATATCCAAGTTAACTCAACCTTTATAAAATGTGATTAGATGAAGCTTTGAATTAGAGGAGAGGTAACAAGCGTGTTGGTTTCATTTGCATGTTTCATTTTCATTTCCTTTGTCAGCTGCCAAGGGCCACATGGACAAAACAAGGATGCAATGAAATTATAGGAGAAAATGGGATGACAGTAGAATTTGGGGTCCTTCCATTCACATGCTCTGCAGAGACTTAATTTTAAATTTTAATAGGTAAGTTAAGCCTCCTTGCCAGAAATTTACAGACAATGACAGTGCTGTTTTTTGGCATTTCTAACAGCCAAGTCCCGAGAGGCTACCCAAGGAAGTTGCTGATCTCTGAACTGGAGGCAACATATTTACGCTTTGCCTTCCTCTGTGTTCTTCCTATTTTATTGTCTGCCATAAGAGGAGAGAAGCCAAGCCTGGCTACTCATTGCCAAGCTATATTTCCAACAAGTTGTGCTGGTCTCAATTTGAGGTACATAATTGTATTGACAAGGAATACAAGGCAAATTAAAATGAATCTCATCTTTTTATGAGAACTAATCAACTTCCTCCTCATCTTTTATTTATCGTATTTTTCGGAGTATAAGACGCACTTCCCCCCCCCCAAAAGAGGGTGAAAATCTGGGTGCATCTTAAACTCCGAATCTAGCTTCTCAGACTGAGGTTTCAGAGGCTGAAAAAAGCATCAGAAACGAAGCTTCAGAAAAAAAGCCCCCAAACACAGCTTCAGAGGCTTTTTTCTGAATTTCTGTTTCAGAGGCTTTCAGAGGCAGGAAAAAAAGTTTTTTCTGAAACAGAGTTTCAGAAGTTTCAGAGGCAGAAAAAAAAGCAAAAAAAAAAAAAAAAGGCAAGACACAGAACTTACAACCAAGGAACCTGTTGCTAAAATTCACCTCTGGGAACAGCTGATTGGGGGTATTCCAGGAGGCCCATCCACCTGCCAATCAGCTTTTTTCTTAATTTCCTCCCCAAAAACTAAGGTGAGTCTTATACTCCAGTGTGTCTTATACTCCCAAAAATACGGTAGTTGGAATAGGCATGAAATACGATCATATCTGGATAGTAAAGTTGGTTAAAAAAACCAACAACCAACCCCTCCACACACTTAGGTGTGTGCTGTGAAGCCTTGTAATAAAATTTTCTTGAATAACCTTGGATTAAAATAAAGGCACAAACAGTACTATCATGAAGGCAGAAATGTAGAACTGATATTTAGTATTTCACTCATCAACGTGAACAGGGGAATCTTCCAAACACAACAGGACTGGTTGTACTCTTAG
Source organism: Ptyas mucosa (assembly GCA_012654045.1). NCBI lineage: Eukaryota > Metazoa > Chordata > Lepidosauria > Squamata > Colubridae > Ptyas > Ptyas mucosa. The sequence goes on along the minus strand of WNWU01000006.1, from coordinate 43,232,674 downwards.
CATTAGTCACACTTGATTTCAAGGTATCAGCCTACTAGGGAGACCAGACTAGGAAATCAACTCCATAAGAAGGCTATTGACGCTGGCTATAATAATAAAATCACAAGTCTGATTGTGTTGTACCTCTTCTTCCTTATGATTCAGTGAATTAGGGAGGTGTCTGGATGTTGTGGGCTTACAAAATGTTTTACCCCTTGTCACCTTGGCAACAGATCCTGCATATCTCTGTCAAGGTCCTCTTTCTTCCTCTCTACACAGGGTCTGCTAGTTTTGCACTGTACTTGCGTAGTTCACACAAGGAAGCTATCAATGAGTGATACAATAATTAATTTGCTTATTTTTCAGCTGGCTTGTTGCAAGCCCAATGCTGACAACTATACAGATAACCTACAAAATTTTAAAACAATACACATTAGTTATAGGAGCTGGTAGGAGATTGGTGAGTCTATCACTTCTGAGCTAAAATTGGGAAGACTGCTAAATGACAGTAAAGAGTTAGGTATATACAGCTCTTTGTTGCTACCTAGCAAGCATCTGAATCTGATAGTCCTATTTAAGACCTGATCTGAAAGGGATCTACTGTTGCCCTTGTCCATCTACAAAGTAAGCCTGAAAATATTTTTTCATTTCCATGTTGATTGTTCTACATTTCCCTGATATAAGGAACATAATGATTCAAGGCAAATAACAACAATGGCTTTTGTAAGTTTTCTTGATATGTCATTTTTTCACTCTTATTTTTCAAGACCTCATCACAGAACTGGGTTTTACTGCTTATGTAACCCCTCATAGCATATTTAAAAGATTAAGAATTTGGAAAAAGTAGTACCAAACTGGAACCAAAACAAAAATGGAAGTATTTTTGAACAGCCTGTCCTGCTTCTTTGGGCATTGGAGGCTTTCATTTTTCCTCATTTTGTTCTGCTTTAAAACAATTATTTTAATTTATATCTGACTGGTAATCACTTAAGAGAATAATATTACCTGCCAGGTCATGCAACTAGTTGCATTGGCTGTTTATTCATTTCCAGACTCAGATCAAAGAGAAAGGACCAGCTTTTAAAGTCCTGAACAGACCAGGTTGTATTGGTCCTTTAAGATAGATCAGACTAAGAAATGGAACTCATGCAGGTCAGTACTACTTTTATAATCAGTGTATGTAACACCACTGCTTTGGAGGCTGCATTGATTTCAGGTGTTTCCAGGTACAATTCAAGGTGCTACTCATCACCTTTAAAGCTCTTCATGGCTTTGGACTGGCTTACCTTATCTTTTCCAAATAGTTTCTTGTTGGAATGGTATAAGGTCCCTTCCAAGTCTGTTATTCTGTTTCTACCACCCAATCTGCAGGATTGAGCATGCCTCAGACCTCATCAGCCAAGGATTGTCAGTTCATAGGTATCAAGTGACATGTGTTCTCTGCTGTAGCCTCAGCCCTCTGGAATATTCTCCTTCCAAAGATTAGGATGTGCTGACCTTGCTGGCCTTTAGGATGGCCTTGAAGATCTGGTTGTGTGCCCGGACCTTGGGTCCCAAGTGTGTGAAGAGCCCCCTTTCTTGGTTCCGTTATGGTTATGTTGACATTGTTCGATAATAGTATTTCTTGGCTGCTAATTGCATCTATTTTCTTTTTTTGTATCATTTTAATGGTTTTCGTGGTTTTTATGATTGTTCACTGCCCAGAGCCACTTGGTTTGAGGTGGGTGGCTATACAAACTAAAACAAGTAAATCAGGGGTGGGTTCTACTTACCTTTACTACCGGTTTGCATTTGTGCGCCCATGTACGCTCTTATCAGATCACCTATGATGACATCTGGGTCAGTGGGCGGAGCCTCCCACTGATTTTACTACCAGTTCTTGCGAACCAGTCTGAACTGGGGGCAACCCACCACTGAAGTAAATACGTAAGATAAATTATAGAGTTTCTGTCCTTACCATGTTTCGCCCTTCCCTCTTTTTACCTTTGTGGGAACTAAAGAGGAATTTATATGAGAGGTTTTCTGTTGTTACTTTCTTGAACCAGGCTCAGGCCCCTTTTATCTTGCTATTGTAACCCTCTGCTCTCTATAAATTGGGAACAAATTCTCAGAAGGACTGTCTATATCTGCCCAAGCTGTGATCCATCATCATAATTTTATATGCTATTATTTGTATACTCTGTGCAGTGGTGAGCTGTAACCGGCTGGCGCACAGCACTCAAAATATAACAATCTGAAGCTTAGCTGCTTACCTTCTAAGGCAGCCCCAGTAAGTAGAACAGTGGAGGTGCAGAAATCAGCTGTGCGGCATGAATCAGCTGAACCAGAAAGAAGGAAATATAGGACAGGATAGAGCAGGGGTGGATGGGTGGGGCCAGCTGATCGTAGAAACTACCAGTTCGCCCGAACCGGCAGCAGCCCACCACTGGCTTTGCGTCAAAATGTGCATATTTTGATGTAAAGAGATCTTACTTAGTGAAGGCTGTATCCTGAAAGGGAAATATATATCATATATCCTATATCACGGGTGTCAAACTCGCCGTGTCACGTTGCCGTCACGTGACATTTCATGATGTTTTTTCCCCTTCATGGAGCTGGGGTGGGTGTGGCCTGCGTGTGATGCCAATTTGACACCCATGCTATACTTATATAGAGTATAAAACTGCTATTTTGTAGCGGTTTCAGAAAATGCACAACCACATAAGAGTAAACAGACAAGACAACCTCTCCTCCTGTATATTCCTGTATATAGAATGAAATCTCATTCATTTTTTTTAAACAAATAAATATAACTACAATGAAATCTCGACTATCTGGAGCAGAAACCCCATTTTAAATATGTGTGATATTTTGCTTTGCTTGTTTGCTTTTCATCAGGGTGCTCAGATACTGTGAAAGACTAATCTTTGGCAATGCTGTATATTGAGCAGGAAATGTTTAGGTGACTTACATATGTGTCTTTTGACTTAGTGTGAGTCAAATGTGTGCAAATAAATGTCATCTAAATGTTCCACTGAACCCCAGGGGAAATAATATCTATAAGTAGTATTGCAGGTATAAGCCGATATAAAATATTTATAAGAACACTGAGTAAACTCATAGAAAATCTGGCAAATATGAGGGAAACTCTTCTATGAAATGTCTGTGTTATTATGGGGCTGTGTGGCACACTAGATTAATATAGCAGCCTGCCACCTCTGTGAACCTGGCTTTAAATCTTGCTCATAAAAGGCATTCAAGTGCAGATATGAATTACTAGTACATTTCTTGAGAGGGACAAAAGGGAAAGGGGAGAAATGCACATTGACTGGCAAGCATCTCGTAGGGAAATCAAGAAGTGATTTCCCCCCCCCTACACACAACAGTCCATCCAGCAATCACCGGAATGAGGGCAACCCAGAGATTGTTCCAATAATTCTCATATTTCCCCCAAAAGGCACATTGAGGACAATCACATCTAAACTGCAAAATCCTAACTACCCACAAATAGTAGCCCAAATCTGGTAGCTCTGAGCAAATGGTTGGTTGCTAAAGGAATTAGTACATCTCTATGGTAACCTTGGTCCTGATTAACTGGGCTAGACAAGCTTCCTGGGCTACAATATCCTCTTTCTTCTTTTCTGAATGATGATGAGAATGATCTTCTTGGGTCTCTATTTGCCTCAGCAACAGTTAAAGAGAGGAGGTTCTGGAAGCACTTGAAAGCCAGAATACTCCCATGTGGGTGCTTTGAGCAGAGATTCTCATGATTTTTTAAACAGCAAGAAAATCCTTGTGGTAAATAGAAAGAGAGGGTTTCAAAGGAAGGCAGATAATCTCACCCAGGAGGATAAGTAGGTGGCAGGAATCTATTTACTCTTTTTAGTTTAGTAGCATCAAGCAGTCAAAGCTGCTGTTAGGTTTGTATTGCAGTAGTATACCACACGATGTGTTTGAGTTGTTTTTCAGGAATAGGATGGAAATGGCTTTGCAATAGCCATCCTCTGGGCTTTGTTTTTATTTCCCAATTTTCTAGTCCACTCTGGAGTGTTCTGGTATTTCTCCTCCCCAAACCAGCTGACTACATTGCATCTACCTAGGCATATAGAGGGTGGGTCTCTCTCTCTCTCTCTCTCTCTCTCTCTCTCTCTCTCTCTCTCTCTCTCTCTCTCTCTCTCTCTCTCTCTCTCTCTCTCTCTCCCTCCCTCCCACTCTCCCCCCCCAAGAACAGCTAAGATTAATTGCCTCTTATGCTAGAAAACATGCAGTACATCCATATGTAAAAACAGATTTTTGTGGATGTAACACTTAGTTTGCCCTTGAGACTCCTAGTAAGATTCCATCTCTCTTACACATATATACATTCACATACACACCTTCTATCAGGAAAATGATAATGTTATTATTTGCTTTGGAAATAATCCAGGGAAGAAAGAAGTTGAAGCACACCGAGAACCCCTAATTGCCAGCACACTTCTTATCATTACTTTCAGCTTGCTTTGATTCATTTCTTTAACATAACAGGAGAACATTTTACAAGGATTGGGACGAATTTATGACTTTTAACAGCAGTTAAAAGTTTAGGATCTTTAGACAATTTGTGTCCTCTGGGTGGGATAAACAAGCTGAAATGCAGCCCTTGAAAGATGCTGGTGCTGTTCTTCCAAAAACTTATTCATCTTGGTCACTTCCTGTTTTGTCTCTAAATGGATTGGCATGGACACTGAATGAGCAGATCTATTACACGGGAGCTCTCCTGGACTTGTGGCAACTCCTACATTGGCAGGAGAAGATCATGTCCAGAGCAGACTTTGCTAGTGCATCAGTTGCTGCCCAATCTTGACAGGAGACCTTGGGGATGGTAACGCATATTCTCATACCTTGATGCTAAATTTCTCCAATACATTTTACATGGGGATACCTTTGAAGGTGGCTCTAATTGGTGCAGAATATGATGGTTTATGACTTGGCAGATAAGAGCTATTAAGGCCATATAAAGATGATTCTGCAAGTACTAAATTGGTTCCAATAAACTTCTGGATTCAATTCAAAATATCATTTGGATGTAAATCTTTTGGCTCCCAGGTTGTCTCCAAGATTGCCTCCATCAAGTAGAACAAGTAAACAGATGGTTGCTCATCTTGGGAAGAGATACTCAAATTTCTCTTATACTAGTGAAATTGATCTTCCATGGGAATGGTTTTTATTTATTAGTAAAGACTGCAGACAATTGGTAGATTTTATAAAACAAAATATAAGTATTGCCTATGTGTAACTATGGAAATTTTAATGTAACCAATGGAAATTTCATTTCCTTTTCCTTTTGTTTGAGTTACTTTTACTTTTGGATTATATCATAATAGCAATAACCCAAAAAGCGTCATGAATGGAGGCAGGAGGGGATTGTTAGAACTACCTGCAGGGAAAGGAATTCCACTAGATTTACTTCTGAAAATGTTTAGCCCAGAGTTCCCCAACCTTTCCGGCTTTGTGGACCGGTGGGTGGGGGGGAAGGGGGATGGTTCCATGCAAGCAGAGGGCAAGTGCTTGTGCAAATGGAGTGTGTGCACACGTACTTGCCTGCTGCTCATGCAAGTGGGGATGTGCACGTCACATGTGCTTGGCTGCAGCTTCGGGTGATCCAGTTCTGAATAGCTCACAGCCCGGTAGTGGGCTGCAACCCAGGGGTTGGGAATCCCTGGTTTAGCCAATCTGGCAATAAATTGGCTGAGTCACTTGAAACCCCACTTATAGCTTTTGAAAAAAGATAAATAAAAGACTTGTAAAGGTGAAAGAAGTCAAAAAGACGGACAATTCTATAAAACAAATGTCTGCTGATACAAAGTATATTAATGTGTTTAATAAATAAACAGTGGTTTGTGTAATTGTGTTTTTTGCTGCCTTAGAAGTTGCAGGGGGTCTATGGGTTATTGGATTTTTAATTTTATAAGCCACTTGAACTCACCATGTAATATATCAAGCAGCATTGTCCTTAACAGAAGGGTATTATTTCACTCTATCCCATGTACCACTTGCTACTTAACTTACATACTAGGCTTCCAATGGAGTTTCATTTAGGTATAATTCAGATGAAGAGAGCAGATTTATAATATAAGTTGATTTTTGAGTTCATTTCAGTACATAGCAACTTTGGCTAAAAGTCAGCAGATGGCAGTTGTGATTAGGTTTGCTAATGTTTAAAACTGATTTTTGCTCCTATGCCTTTAAAAATTATTGGGTTTGCAGATATTAACTGGTGATAATGCTTATCTTTCTGACCTGAAAAGCTTGAGTTAGCCTGTGGCAGCATGACTAAAATTGGAATAAAGTTCATGGCTGTTACAAGTGAAAAAGTTTTTATGAAAAAGCAAGGTGCCTCCTCTTGCTGTCAGTCTAGGAATCATCACATGAAATCAGAATATATATTATTTATATTAATCAGGTTTTAAAGCCCGAAAATATTAGAAGTTTAACCAGATGGTTTCCAAACAATTTTGAATGCAAAGTTCACCAAGTATATCAGCATTTTGAACAATATTAGAAGCATAATATATAAAATACAATATTTTAATGAGTGAAAAAATATGCTATGTTGGAGAACCTTATTCAAGAATTAACCCAATTATTTGTTATAGAAAGGCATGATCTTGGAAGAATTAAGAGTTATTGTGAATAAGGGGTTCCCTCTGGCTGCTCTCGCCAGAGGGAATGGCTAAACAAAAGGTGTGGCCTCCTTGAATAATAACTTTGTAGTAAAGCCTTGATTTAACCTTGAGGTAGAGAGGGATGTTTGTTAATCCCAAGTGTCCATTAAATGAGGAATGGGACTTTATTTGTTCATAAAGTGAGTAGTGTTATATTTGCATAAAATGGAGAATGGATTTGTCTTTATCTCCTAAATCTACTATTTATGAAGTGAGAACTGGGAAGTCTAAATTGTACCAGTGGTGATATTTAGCCAGTTCTATCTGGCTCGGGCGAACTGGTAGCGGCGGCTGTGGGAAGCTCCGCCCATCCACCCAGCTGTCATCACATTCCATTTTTGATGATCTGCGCATGCACGGAAGGCCCGCACACGCTCACATTTGCGAACCGGTAGCGAAGGTAAGTGAATACCTGAATTGTACCCCTCCAAATAATAAGCACTAGAAGCCATAGAACGCTGATAGATCTGGCCTGCAGAAATCTGGATGGTCATAACATGAGAACAAAGGGTTAGCTGTAACCATTTGTTCTCATGTTATGGCCATCCAGATTGTTCCTGTACTTGTTCCTGTAGTCTACATAATGTGATACTATTTGCATTATCATGTCAATGTGGCTAATGTGTGTTCACTTACCTAGGAGTTCAGAACTAAGTCAATTTCATTCCTGCTCCATTCTTTCATATATCAACCTTTCCTGCTTCATTACTTTTGTAAGAATAGTAGGAAAAATATTCCGAATGCACGTGAAGCTTTCTGATTTGTTAAAAAGCAAACAGTTAAAAGGACCACGTGCTTTATTAATTACAGCATAAATATTTACTGTAAACTTTTAATGTTCTGCAGCTCTTTTCACTAATTTTTATTTCGAAGAAAGGGACATTAGTTTCTCAAAGGCTGCCGATAATAAATATTTTGCTTGACAGTGCTCTGATCACATTTCTTTCCACTGTTCTCTCTCCTCCTCTTGATCATTTTTGGTCTTGCTGACTTACACTAATTGATATTCCGGCAGCTTTAGTATATTGTAGCTGTGACACATCTGCAAGTCTCCTTTTGCTTTTCAGAAATGGAATATAGAAGCAGGTAGGTGATTTTGCCTTGTAGGATTAGCATTAGGCCTTTAAAAAGAATTTATAGTTGTTCTGAATGGAATTATATTAAATCTGCTTTTGTCACTTTTCAACTTTGATAAGAGAGATTTGCCCCCTCTGGCTGGGCTGATGAAATATTAGTGGTTAAGTGGACAAATCAGGTTGGGCAATTCTGCTCAAGAAAATTAATAAAGAGGCTCTTGGTACTGGTTTTAGGTTATTCTATGGCTTATAATGACAAAGAAGTGCTAATGAAAGAAATAGTGAATTAGTTGCCAGTAGCGGTGTACAATGGAGTGTGCTGAATTCCAGGTCAATATGTGGAAATTTGCAAATATTTTTCATTTTCCAGCTCCATCCTGATTCTGAGTGTCCAAAAAAGAAAAACAACATGCCTCTAAACTTTTAGGTACTACAGGACTAACAAGATAAAATTAATCCTCCCAAGCCTTTGGATTCCACTTTAAAAAACCATCTTACGGAAAGGAGGATGAAATAATAGGAGTGTGAAGTGGAAATATTGGCTTTCAGTGACTGCTGAATTTAGAGCAACCCTAGAGACTGGACCACCAATGGGAAAATGTGGTGGATAGAGAAACCATAAACATTTGTTAAACATGAAGCCTCATAATAACATAATAGCATGGGTTTCCCTGAAGGACTGAACCAGGGGTGAAATCCAGCAGGTTCTGACAGGTTCTGGAGAACCGATAGCAGAAATTTTGAGTAGTTCGGAAAACTGGCAAATGCCACCTCTAGCTGGCCCCAGAGTGGGGTAGGAATGGAGATTTTCCAATATCCTTCCCCCAGGGGAAGGAATGGGGATTTTGAAGTATCTTTCCCCTGGAGTGTGGTGGGAATGGAGATTTTGCAGTATCCTACCAATGCCACATACCCCAAGCCATGCCCACAGAATTGGTAGTAAAAAAAAATTGGATTTCACCACTGGACTGAACTATATGTGATGCTACATAATGCTGGCTTAAAGAAACTAAATGCCAGTCAAGTAATTTCAGTAAAATATTTCTACTGCAGGGCAACTAGCAGAAGAAAATAAATCCCATTGATGCTATGGCAATCTGCCTGCTTCTAATTACTGTCCTTATGATCACATACAAAAACATTTTTTTTCCAAATTAAGACAATATAGCAGCCTTCCTTCTTTATACTTTGCCAATGCTTATTTGTTTCTCTATAGCTTTTGTCTTTCATTAACAGACAGCAAAATATAATGCATCAAGCTTGTTTCTCACAACAGTTAGAATCTTGGTCCCTCAACATCTCACTTCAGAACTGCTTCCAAACTTTTTTATTTTATTTATTTTTATTTGATTTATATGCCGCCCTTCTCCGGAGACTCAGGGCGGCTTACAGTGCATTAAGCAATAGCCTTCATACTTTTGTATATTTATACAAAGTCAGCTCATTGCCCCCACAATCTGGGTCCTCATTTTACCCACCTTAGAAAGGATGGAAGGCTGAGTCAACCTTGAGCCTGGTGGGATTCGAACTTGCAGTAATTGCAAGCAGCAGATGTTAATAGATGTTAATAACAGGGTGCTTTAAACCACTGTACTACAGGCTCTGTGAACTAATGTGAACTTGTTATTTTTGGAGTCTTTGGTGCTGACTAAGTTTGGTTCTTTGCTTGCAAATGTTACATTATGTACCTAGATAGCATCGTCAGTGCTAGTGAGTTTGGGTTTTGCTCTCTGTGTATATACACTAGCTTGTCCTGTCAGTTTTGGTGAGGGTATGGTTTTCTCCTTGCTATTCTTTGTTATCAGGTAATCTCTTTATGAGGGCCTAATATTCTTGGGGGCTGCACTTTGTTGTCTTATCTGTTGAGAATCTTGCTTGTGATATTCATAATGTAATTTGAACTGGCAGGGCCAAATACTTCAGAACAGTTTCATAGAGTTTGTAGGGTGTTTGGAGTTTTACGGGCTAGCTTCTCTTCACATTTGGAATTGGAAAACAAGAATAGTTCTTTGGCTACAAAATGTCAGGGGATCCCATAGGCCTGGGAACAGAACTGTTTCATCACTTTCTCCTACCAGCAAAAATCACTATGGATAAACCGCACATACCTGGAAGCGACGAGTCTTAAAAACAGCGCTTTAAGAGACAGAAACAAGTGAGTACACCCAGTACAACAGGGTGACTTAGCACTTCAGTAACTTAGCACTTAGACTTACGGTGTATACTGTTTCACAGTGCTTTACAGCCCTCTCTAAGCAGTTTACAATGTTAGTATATTGTCCCCAACAATCTGGATCCTCATTTTACCAAGCTTGGAAGGATGGAAGGCTGAGTCAACCTTGAGATGGTGAGAATCAAACTGCTGGCTGTTAGCAGAATTAGCCTGTAATACTGCATTCTAACAACTGCGTCACCACAGTTCTTAGTACCTTCTCCCAGAAGGTCTAAGTAACACAATGGTGTAGTGCCTTTTGGCATGCAAAAATTCCCAGGTTCATCTCTAGTTATGTCTCCTCTAAACAGATCTGGATAGAAGATTCCTTTCTGAGAATTCAGGGTGTGACTTAATATTGAGATGTCTCTACATGCCTAAACTTTTTTTTTGAGATAAATTTTGGATTAGATTTAAGTCAATAGAAACATTTTGCATCACTACAATGACCTTATAGCAGTGATGTTCAGAAGAATACTCATTGTTAAATATGAAGTCCTAATTATTGGAACCAATGGGGAAGAAATAGAAATCTCTCCTTTTTGACAGACAATTACAATTATACTAATTATAATTAGTGTAATATAGGTGATACAGCAGGATAAATACATGCTCCCTAATTAAAATAGGAAATTGGGTTAATTATCTTTCAGTAATAATGGCAACTATGATAAGACGTTTAACACTGTTGAAAAACAACGAACTATTTTAGGAACTTACGATGGATTTCAAAAATCTATGGTAGCTTAGTAAAGCAAAGGTTTAGAATCTTTTTCTTTTTAAAATGTAAGTTTGACATTTGGAATGTAAAGGAGAATAGTAAGTCTAGTGTACTCCAGCCAAAGATTTGGATGGTCAATTATAGTCAATACAGGAAACTGAAATGTAGACTTGTAATGGTTTTCTGGCTCCCTAGAAGAACCCCAACCTCTAGAAAAGCGACATAGTCTGCAGCATCTTTAAGACTTAAGTTATTATGGCATATGATTCCACGGCCAAACATTTTTCAGAGCAACTGAGGTCATAAAGCCTGAATGGGGTGCCTGAAATCTGATGCTTTCATCCAGTGGTGAAATTCAGATTTTTTTACTACCAGTTCTGTGGGTGTGGCTTGGTTGGGTGTGGTATGGCTTGGTGGGTGTGACTCGGTGGGCATGGCAGGGAAAGGATACTGCAAAATCTCCATTCCCACCCCACTCCAGGGGAAGGATATTGCAAAATCTCCATTCCCACCCTACTCTGGGACCAGCCAGAGGTGGTATTTGCCAGTTCTTTGAACTACTCAAAATTTCTGCTACCGGTTCTCCAAAACCTGCCAGAACCTGCCGGATTTCACCCCTGCTTTCATCTGATAATGCTTCTTTGGGCTCATCCCCACTCTTCTCTAGCTGCAGCACTAAGTTGCCTCTCCAACAGTTCTTAAAAGAGCTATTCTTGTGAGGCTGCCTTTCTCTTGTTCCTAACCTACTACAGAGCTTATGTTTAGCTTTAGCTGCTTCAGTTCTTTTTAACTGGACCCAAACTACAAAACAAAACAAAACAAAACAAAACCCTTAGTGACTGTAAGGAGGCACACACACTTAATCCTTTTTTTCCAGATTTTTTTAAAAATTCAGCGTTTATTATTTTTATAAATAAATTGAGGTGTCAGACATATCTAATACTCCTTCCTCCTCCTATTTTTCCCCACAACAACCACCTTGTGAGTTGGGTTGAGAAAGAATGACTGTCCTAAAGAGATAAATGACATTTATTCCCTTGGGAGTCATTGGTCCCAGATTTTGGACAGATTCTGTAGGTTAGTCCAAATGAGGTACCCTGGTTCAAAAATACTTGCCCTATGATGCATTGTTTCACCCAGTTATAGAAACAAGAGTTTTAGCAATATATAGATTTTGCTCTGATTAGGTGTGAAAATAGAAGAGTCAACATTACAAAGTGATCAATCTAATTTCAGTTTAAAAATGATATGGGAAGTTAATCTGAATTAGCATTTTCAGACTTGCCATGGTTGGTAGCTGCTGGAATTTCACTCAGTGTCAACAGCTTTGCATAGTTAAAAAAAAAAGAAAAGGAGAAGAAAATGTTTATCTTCAGCATGCATTCAGGAAAATTTTAAAAAACTGGGAACAATGAAATGCCAATTCTATGAGAACCCTTCTGCCTCTCCCACTGACTGAAGTGTTCACAGATCAACCATTGCTACAAAGAAATCTTTTCTAAATGCATGGTTTATATATTTATGATGGGCAGCTTCCCCCCCCCCCCACGGTTGTTACCATAGTTACAACACAGTTCTACACAGAGCGCTTTTTCATCATATATATTCGTAGATTTTCACAGGTAGAGGTATGTAAGTTTTGGTGTATTCGGGTCTTTTGCCGTGTAAGATTGAGAGTATCTTGGTGACGTTTCGACAAGGTCCCACTCGTCATCTTTAGGCTGGTGTCTTCGGCTTCATGCTTGTGTGAAGAAAGCGTGATCGGAGCTGCCGTCTCTCTATAAATACTGGTGGGGAGGTGGGGGGTGCTGGCTTTGTTGCTGTGAGCGGGTTGGTTGCCTGTGTTGTTACATCTTGATTAGTTGATGGAGTAGATGTTTGCAGATTAGTCAGCTGTTTTGTAACATCCTGTGTGGTTGAGGTCTGGAAGAGTCCCAGCCACGAAGATTAACACATGACACCACCACCAATTATCCTCAACAGATTCAAACCCAAACCCATCCCATAGACGAAATACAACCACAATCCAGAAGCCAGATCAAGGCGACATCACCAACTGCTGCACCCCTCTCCGATCCCCATACAAAGCAAACTGACACATGCCATGAACACATGGCAAGACCTCAAACTCGGAGCCAAACCAAAGCCTGGGATGTGGCATCACAGCCATCTGCTCAGGACCTTACATCAAAAAACTCAGGATATCACAATACTAGAACTCAGGATGTTAACACACAGCCCATTACCAGGTCGTTAAAACACAAAGACTTGGGCACACATCAAGGACCTCACCCACATAGGATGTTACGAAACAGCTGACTAATCTGCAAACATCTACTCCATCAACTAATCAAGATGTAACAACACAGGCAACCAACCTGCTCACAGCAACAAAACCAGCACCCCATGCCTCCCCACCAGTATTTATAGAGAGATGGCAGCTCCAATCACGCTTTCCTTGCACAAGCATGAAGCCGAAGACACCAGCCTGAAGCTGATGAGTGGGACCTCATCGAAACGTCGCCAAGATACTCTCAATCTTACACGGGAAAAGACCATATATCTATATCTATATCTATATCTATATCTATATCTATATCTATATCTATATCTATATCTATATCTATATCTATATCTATATCTATATCTATATCTATATCTAT
>WNWU01000006.1:43205593-43219330 GCA_012654045.1 Ptyas mucosa | reverse complement strand
TCTATCTCTATCTCTATCTCTATCTCTATCTCTATCTCTATCTCTATCTCTACCTCTATCTATCTATGATCTTATTCAGGAGGGGGGAGCGGATGTGGCGGGTATTACGGAGACCTGGTTGGGCCCAGAAGGGGGGGGTGCCCCTGGTTGAAATGTGCCCACCAGGTTTCCAGGCATTTCATCAGCCGAGGGCTCAGGGTAGGGGTGGGGGTGGGGGTGGCGGTTATTATCAAAGAAAGTCTATGTCTGAGGGAGACCACTGTACCTCAGATAGCCAGATGCGAGTCCCTCCTTGTGAAGTGGGGTCATGGGGTGCAGATGGGCCTGCTGATTACGTGCTTGGCTCCCTGCTGTGTGGCAATGGCCCTGTTCGAGCTGCCTGACGTGATAGCCGGGGTGGTGTTTGATACCCCCAGGCTTATGGTTATGGGGGATTTCAACCTGCCATCTGTCGGTGAAACGTCTATGGCAGCTCGGGAGTTGTTGACTTCCATGACGTCAATTGGCCCTGACCCAATTAGTTCAAGGCCCTACTCACATGGGGGGACACACTCTGGACCTGATTTTTGTCTCTGGTCAGTGGCAGAGTGATCTGAAAAGAGGGGATTTAATCATCGAGCCCTTGTCATGGTCTGATCACTCGCTCCTTCGCATGCACTTTTGAACCGCTACACCTCACCACAGGGAGATGGAATCGACCAGGTGGTTCTGTCCCAGCCACCTGGTGGACCTGGATAGGTTCCTGATGGAGCTTGGGCCATTCCCTGGAGCTCTGGCTCACAGCGTGACTGAAGAGCTGGTGGCCGCCTGGGACAGGGCGGCCTCCGGAGCTCTGGATCATGTCGTGCCTTTGCCGCCTCTGACCCAGTGCCAATCTCAACTGGCTCCCTGGTTGTCCAAGGAGCTTAGAGAGATGAAGCACCAGAAAAGCTGCCTGGAGAGTGATTGGAGGACCAGTTGCTCCGAATCTGACCGAACGCTGGTGAGGTCTCATATTAAGATCTACCTAGTGGCGATAAAAGTGGCAAAATTTAATTATTTTTCCACTCTTATCGGGTCTGCAGAGAACTGCCCAGCAGCCCTGTTTCGGGTGACCCACTCCCTCCTCCATCTGGGAGCGAGGAAAGACCCCTTGCAGGGCAGGGCTGAGGATTTTGTGCAATTCCTGCATGACAAAGTCACTCAGATTTGGGAAGGTCTGGACTCTGATTGGGTAGATCCGGATGGAGTGATGGAGGGGGTGTGTGTCTTGAGAATGTTATCTGGGAGGGGTTTGACCCTGTGACTCCCGAGGATGTGCACAGGATTCTGGGGAGTCTTAGCACTGCCACGTTTATTGGATCCGTGTCCCTCCTGGTTGGTGCTGGCCTCCCGGGAGGTTACATGAGGCTGGCTCCAGGGGATTATTAACACTTCTTTGAGTGAGGGATACTTCCCCCCCTCTTTGAAAGAGGCGGTGGTGTAGCCTCTCCTCAAGAAGCCTTCCCTGGACCCGGCTATATTAGCGAATTATCGGCCAGTCTCCAACCTTCGCTTCGTGGCGAAGGTTGTTGAGAGTGTGCTGGTGCAACAACTGCCCCAGTACCTGGATGAAGCCAATTATCTAGACCCATTCCAGTTAGGCTTCAGGCCAGGGCACAGCACGGAAACGGCATTGGTCGCATTGGTTGATGATCTTTGGAGGGCTCAGGACAGGGGTTGCTCCTCTGTCCTGGTCCTATTAGATCTCTCAGCGGCTTTTGATACCATTGACCAAGGTATCATGCTGCAACGATTGGAGGGGTTGGGAGTGGGGGGCACCGTGCTGCGGTGGTTCTCCTCCTTCCTCTCCAAACGTATGCAGTTTGTGTTGGCAGGGGGGCAGAGGTCAACTTCGAGGCACCTTGTCTATGGGGTACCGCAAGGGTCAGTCCTCTCACCCCTTCTGTTCAACATTTATGTGAAACCGCTGGGCGAGATCATCCGTGGTTTCAGGGTGAGATTCCACCAGTATGCTGACGATACTCAGCTGTACATCTCCACCCCGGACCACCCCAATTATGCCCTTGACGTGATGTCCCAGTGCCTGGAGGCCGTGCGGATCTGGATGGGGAGAAACAAGTTCAAACTCAACCCCTCCAAGACCGAGTGGCTGTGGCTTCTGGCGTCCCAGTATAGTCAGCTGGTTCCATCGCTGACTATTGGGGGTGAGATCCTGGCCCCCTCAGAGAGGGCTCGCAACTTGGGTGTTCTTCTGGATGCATGGCTGTCTTTGGAAGATCACATGAAGGCTGTGGCCAGGGGAGCTTTCTATCAGGTTCGCCTGATGCACCAGTTGCGTCCCTTTCTGGACCGGGATGGCCTGCGCATGGTCACTCATGCCCTCATCACGTCCCGTCTGGACTACTGCAACACTCTCTACATGGGGCTCCCCTTGAAGAGCACTCAGAGGCTCCAACTGGTCCAGAATGCAGCCACGCGGGTGGTTATGGGTGTGACACGGCGCACCCACATAACACCCCTCCTGCGCGAGCTGCACTGGCTCCCGGTGGTCTTCCAGGTATGATTCAAGGTGTTGGTCACCACCTTTAAAGCGCTCCATGGCTTAGGACCGGGGTATATATGAGACTGCCTTCTGCCATCAACAACCTCCCACTGGCCAATACACTCCCACAGAGAGGGGCTCCTCAGGGTGCCGTTGGCCAAACAATGCCGACTGGTGACACCCAGGGGGAGAGTCTTCTCTGTGGGGGCACCAGCCCTCTGGAATGAGCTGCCCCTAGAGTTTCGTCTTAGCCCCGACCTGCGTACTTTTCGCCGCGCCCTTAAGACCTTTTTGTTCCAGCAAGCCAGACTGGCCTAATACGAATTTTAAATGGGTGTACGTGTGTTTTTAAATTGTGGGCTAAATGTTATATATTTGATTTTAATTAGTTTTAAATTTTATAAATTCTATGTAATTTAATATGGCTGTACACTGCCCTGAGTCCTTCGGGAGAAGGGTGGTATAGAAATCTAATAAACTTTCAAACTTTCAAACTATCTCTATCTATCTCTATCTCTATCTCTATCTCTATCTCTATCTCTATCTCTATCTCTATCTCTATCTCTATCTCTATCTCTATCTCTATCTCTATCTCTACACAACAGCACCATTCATTCCCGATGGCAAGGGCTGAGACAGAAAAAGAGACAAAGAATGAAAGAGAGAATGAGAGAGAGAAAAAGAGAGAGAATCAGAATGAGACACAGAGAGAAAGAGACAAAGAATGAAAAGGAGAGAAAGACAGAATGAAAGAGAGAATGAGAGAAAGAGACAGAGAGAATCAGAGAGAGAGTGAGAGAGAGAGAGTGAGAGAGAGAGAAAGAGACAGAGAATGAAAGAGAGAGAATCAGAGAGAGAATGAGAGAGAGAGACAAAATGAAAGAGAATCAGAGAGAGAGAGAATCAGAATGAGAGAATCAGAATGAGAGAGAAAGAGTGGAGAGAGAGAGAGAAAGAGGGAGAGAGAGAAAGAGAGAATGAGAGAGAGAGTGGGAGAGAAACAGAGAAAGAGGGGGAGAGAATGAGAGAGAGTGGGGGAGAGAGAGAGAGAAAGGGGGAAAAAGAGAATGAGAGATAAAGTGGGAGAGAGAGAAAATGAGAAAGGGGGAGAAAGAGAATGAGAGAGAGTGTGGGGGAGAGAGAGAGAGAAAGAGAGGAGAGAGAAAGAATGAGAAAGAGGGGGGAGAGAGAAATGGTGATAAGATAGGCAAAAACGTAAAATGTGAGGACAGTCGTAAGTTCGAGGACTGGTCACAAGTGCGAGGACCAGTCAAAAATTACTTTTTCAGCCCTCTGAGTAGTCCATATGCACAAAAGGACTACCCAGAGGGCTGAAAAAAGTGTTTTCTGACAGGTTCTCGCACTTTTGACCGGTCTTCGCACTTATGACTGGTCATCATTTATGCCCATTGTAGCATTCTTACAACTGTGTCACTCATTTCACAACTGCTTCTTTTCACCATGGTGACAAGATTTTTGTTTTTGTTGATCCTCTTTTCCACTTACAGAGCTAGTTTACTGTTTTTCTTTGAAATCAATATTCAAAAATATTTAACCTACTGATGCCTCAATTAATGTAATTTTATTGGTATCTATTTTTATTTTGAAATTTACCAGTAGCCGCTGCATTTCCCACCCCGGGCTTATACTCGAGTCAATAAGTTTTCCCAGTTTTTTGTGGTAAAATTGGGTGCCTCGGCTTATATTCGGGTCGACTTATACTCGAGTATATACGGTAGGAGATTTTCTTACCTAAACTAGCTGTTAAACAGCATACTAGTAATATAGACCAGATCTGATGGGAAAATGTATTAGAGTTCTTAGAACTACTACTGTGTGGTCAAGTGATTTACTATTAGAGCTCTCAAATCACCCCTGTCATTTGAGATTGTGAATTATGTAGTTTCAGAACGGCTTCTCCACTTGTCCTCTCAACAGTTACCACAATGGATTTTGAATGCATACAAAAATGACAATGCATGCATAGGGTGAATGAGCTAAAGTTTTGCACTGGTGGAATTCATGAGTGTTCAGCCAAAATTTGGCATGAACCCAACTAGCATGCACCCACAGGGGTGATACCTCGGAGGAAGTGTCAACAAAGTCAGAATGGCAATTATTGCAGCCCTATGACCAGTCCTTGGTGTGTACATGCAATATTGTGGCACATACAAAAGTGATAGGTCTTTGATCATGGTGCTGAGACTAAAACGTTGCTTTTTAAAATCCTCCTCTGCCCCACTTGCTTCTCTGCAGGTGCTACAGAGCACAAAGTAGTTTAGATCCACAACTAATCTGTCTTCTGGACTGCAAAGAGCTGCAAGAATGGCTAACCTGAATTAATATCAGGGCAGAGATCTATTCAGTCTACACAGATTAATGAGTCAATGGCTTTTCAACTTTGGGAGGAGAATTTCATTGGAATTCTGAGAGCATGAAATGGGTGTTTCTGCAAAATGATTGCCATAGATGTACTGCAAAGCTGCTTCTCAGGATTCCTTTTTGTGAAGACCTAAATGACTCCAAATAGCATCAACCTTTTTTTTTTTTAATGTTCTGTATATATATATATCTGGTGTAGAATTCAAAAGCTTTGAGGCTAATGCTTTGCTTTATGCAATTTACAGCTTCCATATATTCAATAAGTTATTTAATAGTAAAAGGATGCTTTCTCTAGCACACTGGTGTTGGAGACCCAGGGAATAATGACAAAAAACTATAAAATCTACTGTTCAACTAAGAGACATAAGTAACTCTTACTTATTTATTGAAAAGGAGGATTTGTTCTGGGATTTAGCAGATAAATAGAAATTTATAGTCAAAAGGTCATGTGATGACGAGTTATCCAAATTATTCTGATGATAAAGATATGTTATGGTGCTTTGGATAGTAAGATGGACCGCATATATATTTAATAATAAATAAATACAAATGGTGGTTGTTCTAATTCTGATAGTCCAGTCTATATCTGCAGTCTCTTAGCTAAACTGTAATATAAAGGAAATCAGTATAAGTCAAGAGGTTAAACAATCTTTGCTGAAAATTATGACTCGGCAACATTTTGGAGGTACACAGATTCTCTAGGCCTTGGCTTTAGAGGCATTTTGTTTTATCATTTGGATTTGCAATGAAGCCACTTCTCCTCAGTAAAGAGCAGGATTCAGAAGTATCCCACCTGCTTTGAAGGGAGAAGTATATTCAATTGAAGGTATTTTCATTTTAATGGATTGGACATTGGGCGATATGAAAGATCTTTCTTTACTGAAACCCCAGGGAGCATCTGCCAATCAAAGTTGGCAGCGTTTGGCTAGATAGATAAACAGCCTGACATAATTCAAGACACCTTCCTACATTTGCAAGCATTTAGCTTGTTATGACTTGAAATTTGCTAAATTTTATTTTTTTTCTAACAAGGTCAGGGTTGGGAATACTTATGGGATATTTTATGGAGAAGGGAAGTGTTGTCTCAAGGCTGTTTGCTTCTATTTGAAGAAAATGCCATCTGTTCTGTTTGAGGCTTCCCGCTAAGCTTACTGTAGCCTTGCGGCAGAAAAACAAATACATTTATTTCAAATGTTAGAAAAACTATATCTAGCTTACCACATTTTAAAAAAAATAATCAGTTAAAAACCCCCCTAAAAGCTGCACACTTGTTTTAGCATTCAACAGATTAACAGCTCCTAAACCTTGTTTTTTAAAAATACATTGGAACATGTATGTTACATTATCAAGTCCTGTCCATTGTTATCACTCTGTGTGTACACCAAAGTCTGATTCTGCTCAAATGCTTTCAGCAATGATTGGCTCAGGCTGCTATTCTCTAGAGTTCCCCTCCTGGGCAATGCCTTTAGGTTATTCCTGATGCAATCCATATGTCTGTTGCAGCATATCAAATGTACCATGTTTTAGGTTTCTTGTGCCCCTGTTTTAGCTGAGAGCATAGTTAGTGTTTAAGCTTATGGACTGCTCCAGCTTGTTTCTTCTCACTTCATCAATGCTATGCTGGTTCCAATTGCATGTTAAAAGAGTGGGCAAACTTTTATCTATTTAGGGCCACCTTTTTTCCAAAGAGAATAGGCAGTGGCACATGGGGTAAAGTAGAACCAAGCAGTGACAAAGGAAGAATAAAAATTTGGAAGATATATCCATTCTTTGTGGACACCTTATTTTTTTATTTTTTTAACATCATCTTCTCTCCCCCCTCCCCAATGAATTGACAAATAGCTTTTACAATGAGTCTGAACTTTGACCTTAAACTGAGGACAACATGATGATTGGGTTAGGAAGAAAGTCCAGAAGAATAAGTGAGGGCTCTTAGTGGGTCAAGAGAATGAAATGATGTCATGCATACATTTCTTATTTATTTATTTATTTATTTATTTACTTACTTACTTACTTACTTACTTACTTACTTACTTACCTATTTATTTATCGGACTTATATGCCGCCCTTTCTCCACAGGGACTCAGGGAGGCTCACAGCAATAAAGCAACAACAAGTCCAAATTAAAATTCAAACGATAAAATAATCTAAAATTCCCATTAAAACTCCTTCTGTCCAGGTCAGCCTGGCGAAACAACCATGTTTTAAGGTCACGGCGGAAGGAGCGAAGATTGGGGGCCACCCGAAGTTCCAAGGGGAGCTGAATCCAGAGGGTAGGTGCGCCTACAGAGAAGGCTCGCTCTCTAGGGGCCGTCAGCCGACATTGCTTGGCCGACGGGACCCCAAGTAGGCCCTCTCTGTGTGAGCGCACCGGGCGATGGGGAGCTGTTGCTGGCTGCAAGTGATCCGCCAGATACCCTGGGCCTAAGCCATGTAGGGCTTTATAGGTAATTACCAACACCTTGAACCTCACCCGGAGGGCAACCGGTAGCCAATGCACGTCACACAGAAGGGATGTGACATGGGAGCGTCAGGACACTCCCATCACTACCCACGTGGAAATTTGCTCAGGAAAGTTGAAGATTGCAGTTAAGAACAGATGTCATGAAAGTAATCACAAATCAGGAGGAATCCAAAAGCATTTTTTCCAGCTAACACATTTTTATTTTAGCTTTTGTGAGCTGCAGCCCATTTCATTGTACATCTGATGAACACCTGAAGAAATGAAGTGCAACTCAGAAAAACCTTTTGCCTTTGAGTAAAATTTGCTAGTTCAAAACTAGCAAGGAACAAACCTCTTTCTGAATTTTAGCTAAAAGAAAACCAATCAAAAACAGACTAACCCATTTCTCCTTCTACATTGTCATGAATGTAACTGCACATGGAACACGCACAGTTCTTCCATTATTCTTTCTTCACACTGTGCCTGATAAAGCAGCTTCTTGGTGTTGGCCGTGTCTTCCTGTTTTTAACCGAATACAGAGAGAGATTACAGCTGTAAGCACAAGGGATGTAAATGATTTTAGCTTGTGGTGCTGTGACACTATGTTCTCTCCAGCAATATGGGGGGAAAAATAAGCAAGAACTGAAGGCAAGCTTAAGCAAATAGAGAGGATATAAAGATGTTACAGGAAAATCTAAATGAATCTTCAGGCTTTAGAAAAGTTTCCATAAAGTATAGCAGAATACACAATTGGTTTCCCTAGCCATGGAAGTGACACTTCAGTAAATATGTAATTTCACAAGCAAACTTCAATGGGGATGTTTTTAGACATTTAAAAATAGCGATTTAGATTTATTCTGCTGCTGCTGACACACAACATCATTTTAGCAAACTTAACTTCCTCGCTAACTCTTGGCAGTTGCACAGAATATGTAACCATACTGCAAAGATATGCCGGCAAATTTAATTAGATGTAAAAGGATATCATACCTAAGGGCTTGGAAACTATCTCTTGGCATTTAATAGGAGATTTACTTTGAGAAACCTTCTTATCCAAAATAGGTCATAAAATGTAAAATTAAGGCACTGCCTGTGTGCTTTGATAAAACTCCTGTGGTCCAGTCCAAGTCTTGAATTAAAATCCTATAATCACCCTGCAGTTGTCCACTGTATCCTCCTCTGCATCACTTTCCATTGTCCCTTCTAGTACAGGCACTGAGCACTTTTCAGTATTGATAGTCAAATGAGTTGGGGGGTACTTTTGGTTTTGTCATGTTACCAAGATAAGCTCAAAGAGTCCAGGCTCTGACTTATGGTAACAAAAACAGATTCACCAAGGAATATCAGATGAGTAAAGGCCAGAGGCAAAACTGAGAGTGTCATTTATGTTGCAAAGGAAGACTGAGTTGTGAAATTATTGTGAAAGCAGAAGAATTTCAAAATTTTACCTTTCAAAATAGAATAAGATCAGTCCCTCTAGTGAGAGGTGTTGAGGCATATGAGTGTTATGGGAGCAAACTTGCAAACAATTCAGATTCCATTTTAGGATCCTTGCTGGGCTGAGCTGAGTTAATGAAACAAAATAGGGCAAGCAATGTCTGATAGGGAAAAATGGGAAGTGTAATCCAGTTAAGCAGGACACTTCTGAAGCAGACTCTAGAAGAGAATATGAATAATTGATATCAAACATAAGGATTGACTCAAGAAAATTAAAAGAGATAACTATGCCAGCATTGTTAGACATGTAGTACAATCAGAATATAAGAGTACTTAAAAGAAACTGATTTGGGGTACTTGCCTTATGAGAGAGAGGATCTAAGGAATTATAGGAGGAGACAGGAGAAATGGTAAAAACTGAAGTGAAAAAAAATATTCCCAGCATTTCAAAGAGGAAAAATATCTAAGTAGATTTCAGGGTAAACTATTTGATAAGCTTTGAGTGATAGAGCCTTGAGGAAGAAGAAAGATATAAGATAACTGAACACAGACTTTTGATAATATGTAGGAAAAGACAAGAAAAGCTCTTTCAGGCAAAAATGTCAACAAATCAGTCAAAATAATAATATAATGACAGATGTGTTTAAGAAAAGATTTCAACAAAATCATTGGAATATGTAGCTAAATATGACTATGAAAGAGTTCTAATAAAGGTAAATTAGATTAAAGGAAGATAAGATTATATTGAAACTCTTTACAAATATATTTGAAAAATGACTGAAACATTTACATAGCTGATTCAATTAAGAAATGAAGTACGAGAAGCAATAGAGCAGCAATCATAGGAAGGCATCAGGATAGATAAAACACCCATAGAAATGAATGAAGCTAAAGGAGAAGAAGCATTTAAAATGCTAATATCTTTATGACAAGAAATATGGAACTAGTTATGCCAAGAGACTGGAAATGATCAGTGTTTATGGTTATATTGAAGAGGGGAGAAGCAAAAGAAGGTGCAAATTACTGAATCATTGTATTAGTTTCAGTGATGGTGAATTTTTTGTCAGTGTGTGAAAAATTCAGAAAATGCCTAACTTGTCTCTGCTGCCTTGTCAACCCTCCCCTCCCCTCCCCCAAAACAAAACAAAACAAAACAAAAATTTTTTTTAAAAAAACCACACCACAAATTCTCTCTTTTCCCATGCCCATCTAGGCCAGCCTGAACAGTGGTACTTGATGGCAGCCCCAAAGCTGGGTTTGAAATTAGGGCCCAGACCTCAACATCAGCTTTAGTGCCACCACTTCCCCTTAAAATGGCTGCCTGGTGCTGTTCCCCAAGATATGTGAGCCTTGGGGAATGGCATGATTGCCCATGTGGCCCAGCAGTTCCAGGATCTGCCATATGCCACTTATCTCCAGGCGGTGTTCTCTTTCTGTTGACAGATTATTAGACAGTTTATCTATGGCTGCTCTGGGTTGTGTGACACATTTATTCTTGAAGTAACATTGGAGCATGCTCTTCCGTGGCCACTGGAGCCTCTGAAAATCAGGCAAAAACATGCTCTATTCTCATATGATTTTGGGAGGCTTCAGAGGCCATGCAAAAGTATAGCCCTCTTGTGCAACTTGCAGAGCACAGCTCATTCTTGCATGCTTCTGCAGCCCAATAATCATATGAGAATGAGTTGTGTTTTGGAGAACAGTTGTCAGGAATGGGGAATGCTGGTGTGTTACCTAAATGGTTGTTGCATATCACCTTTGACACACATGTCATAGGCTCGCCATCACTGTACTAGTTTTTCTACAAGCTAAGTTAGTTTGAGTTTTTATTAAGAAGACTATAGTCTTGCATAAGTAAAGAAATGCCAAATGAACAGTTTTTGGAGAAGATAGGGAAATGTAAGGTGAGAGAGCTAATATAAAATAGATATTGGAGATAAAATAAGAAGGTTTAGCTTTGCTTCACTGAACAAACTAAGGCTTTCAATTGAGACACATTGAGGCTAATGGATGTACCTAATCTAATTATTTGTCTGAAGGAATCCTTCTTTCAAACAAGAAGCTACTGTAGGAATTGAGATTGAAGAAACAGAGTGGTTCAAATTAGGAAGGGAATGTGACAACAATGTGTATTTATTTCCCCATGATGGTTCAATTTCTACAGAGGAAATTATAATCAGAATGACATAATTATAAAAGGGGATTGCTGCAATTAAATTACATAACAATTTGTGATAAGCAGATACCACTTTGTTAGCTGAAAGTAAAGAAGTCTTAGATGAGCTTATTATGAAAATAAACACTGGTATAATGTTCAATGTTCAGAAACCAAAGGTCATGTCAATCAGGATACTGAATGAACTTGCAATTGATGTTAAAGAAGTGAATGTGATAGATAGCTTACTTTTGTTGGACTCAAAAATAGATAAAAATGGTGAACTACAGAAATGAAGTAGATTAATCCTATAGAAGCAGGTGATGATAAATGTAAACAAGATCCCCCCCCCACAAAGATATTTGTATGATAAGGTTCAGGATAATTAAAGCAATTGTCTTTAATGGTAATATATGGCTTTGAAGACTGGATTTTAAGAAAGAATGAGAGAATAAAGATAAACAACCTTGCCTCATAGATTTGCAGACTATTGCATCCAAGAGTAAGAAGAGCCAATCTATCTACTCTACTTATATGTAATTTTATTTTAAAAATTAAAAAAGGAAATAAAAGCTAATAGAAAGAAAAAGAAAATAAGAAAAAGAAAGAAGAAAGAAAAGAGCTAAATATGCAAAAGCAAAAAAGAAAAAATTATGTAATCTATTCTTTGTAATCAACCATAAATCATAAATTCATTTTTTCTGCTTCACACAAAGTCTATAAGGGGTTTCCAGTCAGCAATAAATGTAGATAATGTCTCTTCTCTGATCAAAGAAATCAGTTTGGCCATTTCAGAAAGCTTAACTATTGTAGACCAATTAAAGACTGGCTGGTTCCTTAAGGCAATGGCCAGCAAGTAGAAACTGTTGTATTTGATACAGATTGTTGACTAGAAAAATGACAATGTTGGACAAGATTAAGGGACAAGTAACACAACACATAAGGCTGATGAACAGGATCAAGGACATCACTGGAGTGTCATTGGAATTGCTGTGGATTATCATTGGGAAAGATGGGTTGAAATAATGTATACACATAGTCACTAGAAATTAGGTACAGATTAATGGCATCTAACTAATTTAATTCAGCAGGTTTATTCTTCAAAGGAAATTAAACCTGGATAAACATTACATTCCAAGAACATTTCATTAATTGGGATATGTAGCTGTATAAACCTTTGGTGAAGATTTTCTCTCAGAGTTCAGTTTTAATTGCAATCATCTTAATCTGCACCTTTGTGAGAAATTTGAAAATCTTACCCTCTGCTATAATCTAGCATTCTTTGTTCCACATCTAATTTCGGTATCCAGCTATATTAAAAAGATCCTATTCTTTCAAATATTCTACTTTTTGACACAGAGAACTTGTTTGTCACACCTTCCTTCCCAGTATCTTCTTCCCTTAAAATAACTTTTGCCATGTTTATTTTCCTTGGCAGTTTTCCTAGGTTTAATAGCTTTGCTGAGTTTCTATTTATAGTAAAGGTAGTAATATACCAGAATATTTTTTTGCATTCATCTGAAGACTGTGCTGTTGATTTTGTTCTGAAGGGCTCTATTTGAATATTAATAAATATGAAATCTTAAATGTGGTAGCATTTAATGGAACTGCTGTGCATCATACAATTATTCTTGGATTTTTTCTGAAATTCGAGTGATGCTTTCTTAGTTCAATTCCACCAAAGACCTTGAAGAGATTTATAAAATGAAAAAATGTATCTCTAGATTAAAACAAAAACAAATTAACAATTCAGACTTTTTGCAAACAGAAAACTTAAGTTCAATTGCCTGCATCTGAAAAATTATTCCCCAAACTGTGGTTAGTAGCTGCCAGTATGTTGACATTTTAAATAAACTAGATCAGTGATGGTGAACCTTTTCTGCATTGAGTGCTGAAAAGGGAGTGTGTGTGCGCCCTCTTTGCGCGCACACATGCGCCCTCTTCTGGGCCACAAACCAGAAGAGGAGCTGCCCAGGGCTCATGTGTATGCCCAAAAATGAACTTCCTGTTTCCGGTGCATGCAGGTGCGCCGGCCAGCTACTCTTCTGGATTTCTGGCGCTCATGCATGCGCGACAGTCAGATGGCCAGTACGCATGCTCACGCAGGAAATCAGAAAACCAGCTCTTCCAGTTTCTGGAATTGCCGCATGCAAAAAGGCCAGCTGATTGTTGCGTTCACATGAGCGCCGGAAGAGGAACGGGCAACGCCGTGCATGCCAGGCAACATGGCTCCGTGTGCCACTTCAGGCACGTGTGCCATAGGTTTGCCATTACGGAACTAGATGGATGGGTAACCCTAATGTTGATGGCATTTCCTATATTCTCAGTTTGTTCCTAATCTATGATATGGCCTTGAGCTATCATAGAGACATGATTTTGCTCATTCTGTGAAGACATCTTCAGAAGTTCTACTTCAAGTCTTGCCTCTGTGAGGAATGAGAAAGAGGTGGAGTATAACATACCCTCACATGATGGAATACGCTATCCCCAGAGATGCACTTGAGAACCAGTTTGATGTAGTGGTTAAGGAACTAGACTAGAAACTAAGAGGCATGAGTTTTAGTCCTACCTTGGGCACAAGGTAGCTAGGGGATTTTAGGCCAATCTGTCAGCCCTAGGAAGGAGGAAAGGGCAAACCACTTCTGAAAACTCTTGCCAAGCAAATTGCAGAGATTAGTCCAGGCAGTCACCAGAAATCAACACTGACTTAAAATAATAAAAGAAAAGAAAAACCAACAAACCAACAAATATAAAATAAAATAAAATAAAATAAAATAAAATAAAATAAAATAAAAT
>WNWU01000006.1:43177766-43205583 GCA_012654045.1 Ptyas mucosa | reverse complement strand
AAAATAAAATAAAATAAAATAAAATAAAATAAAATAAAATAAAATAATAAAATGTATTCAGTCCTTTCATTTCTGGCATTCAGAAAAGCACTGTAAACCTTTCTTTGTAAACTGGCTTTTGAAAACTAACTGATTATTTTTGGGTGACCCATTTTCTAACTATGGATAATTTTATGTACTGGATACTTTATGGGATTATTTTAAATCAATATTTTATTGTTTTATGAGTAATCTCCATTGTGCTACAAGGTCTACATAGCAATTAGGGTGGGAACTTCTGGCCTTCCAGATGTTCTTCAACATGTTGTTTGACCTTGTATTTTACCTCTGCAGAGCAAGCATAGAAGAGATGGGGGTTATAACTTGGAACCAGGGAGAAATTGGATTTTTTTTAAAAAAAATCTTGATTCTATGACATGATTCCAGCGAAAACAAGTCCCATTGTGCTGCAATATATATTAAGATGAGACTTGTTTTAGTTGGAACCGTGTCATGAGAAAAAGGTAAAATTAAGTTTTAAAATTAATTTTAAATCTTAATTAAAAATTAAGATTTTTGGAGAGCTAAGTATACTTAAAAAAGAAAGGAGAAGTAAGGGTTGCACTGACTCTGAGGGAGAGTGGGCTTCCTAAAAACAATTAGTAGTTCATATCTGAGGTGAAATTTAGTTTTTTCCTATGCTACTGATATTTCCTGCAAGTTTCTTTTTTGTTTTACTGTTGTGTTTAGTTCAGTTTTAGGACAATGCTTTAGTCTATAGTAGGCTTATACTCCAGCTCAAAAATACAATAAAAACAATCCTGTTACTCAATATGCACATTTCTGGTCTGTTTTTTTTTTAAAAGGAGTCTGTCAAAGTGACTCTCTAGCACCAATCACATAAATTACTGAAACTTTCATGCAGCATATGCCACTTTGTTGGGGTCAACAGGGAGCTTATCAAGCAAGTACAGCAGCGACTGGTCTTCTTCACACACCACACAAAAGATGAGGGGGGAAAAAATCTTGCTGTCTAAAGACAGCTTGATGGCACTCTAAAATTTCATGGTTACTCAGTCACACCTGATTAGATGGGCACATCTTGGCAGATGAGTGAATATTAAATAGCCCTTGGCCTTTTCACTATGCAGGAGAGAGAGATACCAAAATGCTTGTCATTGATTTAGTCCCTGCTTCGTTTTTGTATTTTTAATCGCTTCAGAAGCTGTCAGAAAATAATTTCAAAGTGTCTCGTAGGTGAAAACAGCCTCAGCTAAATAGTGAACTCAGTGTTAACCATGAAGGTGCCACTATTTGATGGTCTTATTTTGCAGGCTTTAAAACTGACTTATTTTTAAAAATTAATGTGAGACTAACCGAAATGTAATGAAATAGACCTCTGTACTCCTTTCTTGAGTTTGGATAACAATGGTGTCATGGTAGCTTTATGAATTATTCTCTGTGAACATGCAGCATTTTACTTCAGGGGCAAGGAACTATAAGTAATGAAAAAAATTCTGGGCCTTCTCTAAAATGTGCTACAACCAGTCTAATCCAACCAGCCTGGCAAGGATTTATGGGGACTATAGTAGAGAAGCTTAGCCCTGCTCTAGTCCCTCTGGGAAATTACTTCTATTTCCCAGATCATCCAGGCCTTGTTGTGGGCTCCTAGGATATGGGTATGAGGACCACTACTCTGGAACAATAACTTCTGAATCCAATGTGGTTAGTAAAGCCAAACTCATTCTGAAAAATCCAGGGATGGGAGGGAACAAAGTATAATTTAGAAATAATTTATAATTTAGATTTTTGTTGGTTGTTCTTTAAATTTGGGAGAACAACATTGCTTTACTATATGCAGCAACAGAGGTACTTATTTGTTATGGCAGCATGTTACTACTTAGGGGGGAGGTTTTCTGGGTTCAAAGAGGACGATTGGAAGCTGGGGTAGGATCTTACTTGTATACTAAAATAAACCTTTATATTAATTTCAAGACAACTGGCCCAATGTCATTAGTGAGGTTTATGCTAAGTGGATTTCCCTGTTTCCAGTCCAATACTTTGATGACTGTCACACAACAGAAATGTACATAGTTTTTATTCTGATCATAATTACGAAGTACTCTCTAGACCAATTCATACAGTATTTTTCCTGTATGAATTTTCTTTTTGTCATGTGTTGTTTCCCTACCATAATGGGAGTGCTGGCCTGTCGCTGAAGGCAAATGAGTATCTTATGCATATTTGCAATGCTTTTGTCTAATATGTGTACAACATAGTCAATAAAAGTGCCCACAGATGTTTGCTTAAGATGCCATTCTGGTCTATGAATATTGAATTTTCTGTCTGCACAACCATCTGCAAATGTTTCAACCAGCTTTGGAGGGGGGCTATTTGGTCTCATATTTTTGAAGACAAAACAATTTCATCATAAGGAATGATACTGGAGAATCCCATGGATGCTGAATGATAACATGTGCAGTCTATATGCTATAGATATGCTGATTTATTTCAGTTGAAACTCTATGCTAAATTCATGTGAAGAATGCATTGGAGTTTAAAGTACATTAACCCATGCCAGAACTCTTAAAATGCTGTAGATTTCTTTTCATATTACAAGCATATAATAACTATAACCCCAGTTCCATAATTCTTTATTTTGGTTGTAAATAGTTTGCAGTAGTTAAAAGCAAGGAATTTCTATTTTCTATTTTTCTATGAGATACTGGCAACCTTCACAGGAAAGTTGTTACATTGCTTTGGCTGTTCATCCTTGCTTATTGCTGTCACTGTTGATTTAAAAGAATGGTGATTGCAACATGGTGCTTTGTTCCCCGAAGCCATGATGTCAGTTGCTAGAAGGCTAAATCTATTTAAAAACCAGGAAGACTTCTGAGAGAGAAAGACAGTTCTGTTTTTCAGAGGAATGCCAAGATGATGCATTGTGAAATATGTTTCTGAAGCTGAGGGATTTATTTTGGATAGCAGCTTCTGCTTTTTTGACCCAATGTATCTTTGCAAGTAGGCATGATTCACTTGTGTTTTCTCACTCTGTCTCTTTCAAATTCTTGAATTCTAACACTGGAACATGTTCTAACATCTTGATTGGATGTTGGCAAAGCCTTCAAAGCAGCTTTGCATCTTATATCAAAATGATGGCTGCAAGATGATGTCTTATAAAGCAGAGATGGGCAAATGATAGATCTGCATATACTGGCAGATTGATGAGTGTTTCATGGTGGACTCTGTGGAAATTACACACTCACAGAGACATGCTTACTTATTAGTAGTCCCTGCAGATTTCACTCCACTAGTTGTTGATTATAGGGGGAGGTGCTCATCTCCATTTCAAGGCCATTGAGCCAGCGCTGTCCAAAGACATTTCCACAGTCATGTGGCCTTGACCGCATGACGTTGTGGAGTGCTGTTACCTTCCTACCTATTTATCTACTTGTATTGCTTTCTTACTGCTAGGTTGGCAAGAGCTGGGGCGAGGATGGAAGTTCACCCTATAGCATGGCACTTGAGTCTCAAACCTGATCTGAAGACTTTCCAGCTGACGAGTCCAGCGTCTTAACCGCTGGGCCACTGCGCTTCCCCCTTGCTTATTAGAGGCTGTTCAATCCCAGAGTGATCTTGGTTGGCTTGGACTTTAAAAGGAAAAACAACAGAAGAACAGAAGAGACCATATGATGTCCATATGATGTCCAGGAATAGCATACTATATGTATGACAAAAATGCACCTGACACACAGCCTCTCCAATTACTGTATTTCAAGAGTTGGGAGGATAGCTAGTTTTTTTTTTAAAAAGTTACAGGATCATCATTAGGATGGGAGGCACATGGACCTTTTGGGGTATAAAACTCCAGAGGGCTGGTGCCATGGTAGAAAAAAACGTACTTCCTGGGCCCTGTAAGATGATATTGCTTAACCAATGGAACCTCTAAAATGTATTTATCACATTGACTTCCTCACCGAACAGACTTGTTTAGGTTACGTGGTTGCATCAGGCTATCTGAAAAAGATGACTCTTTCATCTTAATCTGGTCTTAAATAATACTTCAAAAAAGAAGGGAGTTTAGGAATCTCACACTGATCAGGGGAACTGAAAAAAGTAATATAGATCCCGAAAATTTGATATACACATTTACGTATTGTAGTATGTTTTCAGTGCCAGACATGAGGCGCAGTGGCTCAGTGGCTTAATGATACTGAAGATGGTTTTTGTTCTGATGGTTTGAGTCCTAGCACCATGTGGTAGGGTGAACTCCCATAATTTGCCTCAGCTTCTGCCCACCAAGCAGTTCGAAAGCATGTTATATGCGAGTAGATAAATAGGTACCACTTCGGTGAGAAGATGAGCTGGAGCTTTGTGCGGATGGTCAGAGCCCTGCCAGCACTGCACTGTCCTGGATGTAACATGCATTTGTGAGGCAACTTCAGTGGAGGGAAAGGGCCCTAAATGATGCTCAGGAAATTGTTCATCTTTTTTTCTGGTGTAGAATTAGCTCTCCCCCCACTGGTGCATGTTGGAAAGTGTGTGAGTGTTCACTAAATGGGCTAGCAGTCTTAGGCTGCCAAGCTACTACTCTGTTTTATCATTGTAGTTTCCTGGCTAATGTGACAACACCATACGCTAAATAAATAATAAATGCCAGAAGTGAGAATTCACACATTGATGCAATTAATAAAATTGTTTTTTTTTAAAAAAGATGGCCAGAACTTCAGCTGTTTTGCCTAAAATCATGCAAGATCTCACATGAGAGCTCTGGAAATTCATGGAATAAATGTTATAAGATTTCAGCTATTTTAATTTATTTTTTAAATTAAAAAATACCGAAAAGATTAGACATAATGACCAATACAAAGCATTGTAAAGAAAGCACATTTATACAGTATATTTCCAAGCTTCTACTATACTTCTGGATTCCTGAAAACATAAATTAGCCATTCAGTTGATAGCTAAATTATCTCACCCAAGTACATCTATTATTCCCAGTTAAATGAAGACATACTTTGTCAGTTTATGAGCAGGGCAAGGCAATTAACACTTGGTGTTTTGAGTCTACTGCCTGGGCACCAAAGACTTAGTGAGGCTCAATGGCACAGATATCTATCCTGGGCTTTCTGTATGGGAATGGCTGGATTTAGGAAGCAACACTACTTCTGGACACTATCTACAATTAAAAACAGTTGTCCTAAAGTAAGTTCAAAGACAAGAGACCCCAACACTTGTTATTTGCAAAAGAGCATGTGTAATTGGTCATCTGTGTGAAAGCAGATGTTCAGATGTAAATGTCTGTGTACATATTCAGCATGAACATCTTTACATGGTTGTGTGAATGCACTGAATTGAATGTGCTCCTCTCTGTCAAACATAACCAACCACATGAGCGTTGTCAAGGCATTCCTCTATGAACCTGGGAGGAATGGGAAAGTGAGATTTACATGCAAACCACCTTTCTCTTCCCTTTCTAGCTCAGTGGACAAGTACTTGCATAAGACTAAGACTATGAACTACTATATTGGAGATATTTCATTGTAGATACCATGTTACATATTATATATAATATATATAATGTAGTAGTAATATGGAGCTGCAACTAGCTTGAACATTCTCTGTGAGCGTCCAGAATATATTTGAGAACAAGATATTACACCATTTAATAAACATTTGACCGAAGCCATATTTATTCCATTCCAGAAAAACCAATACCTTAATGAGAGGAAAATTATTTTGTCCCAAAGAAAGGAGAAAGAAACAGGAGATTTCTCTTGGTATCTTCCACGTTTCTTAATACCAGCTTGCTATTGCTTCAGGATGTCTGGTTTGTTGTTTTAGAAGTGGGGACAAGTAGAAGGATCTTTGTGAAGAATATGCTAACGAACTGGGCTCCTGGCATCTCATCAACAATGCTGTCCAAAATGCAAGGAAGACATGAACCATCGAATAAAAAACATTTTGGAAATGAAAGCGTGTTTATCCTTTGGGAAGACATGATGTGATATTTAGTAAATATTAACTATGCATTTTCAGAGCTCCAAACTGGATCATCTCACTCATCCACCAAAGCAATTCTTATCTTCTGGGTGGTACAGAGAAATGATGGTCAACATTTTTGTATCTTT
The DNA here is from genome assembly GCA_012654045.1 of Ptyas mucosa. Taxonomy (NCBI): domain Eukaryota; kingdom Metazoa; phylum Chordata; class Lepidosauria; order Squamata; family Colubridae; genus Ptyas; species Ptyas mucosa. The sequence continues at coordinate 43,199,473 of WNWU01000006.1, read as the reverse complement.
TCTTTTATGTACACTGACAGCATATGCACCAAGACAAATTCCTTGTGTGTGCAATCACACTTGGCCAATAACAAATTCTATTCTATTCTATTTTATGTGTTTATATACTTTATTTTTTAAACATGGGTAGGTTTAGATATTTTTCTTGTCTTGTAATTGAACATTAAGTGTACCTACCATTTCAGGGTTGACCTGTCTAATTTGCTATAATGACAATTATCCCAGGCAAAGCCTTCCGTAGCTGTTTTTCTCAGATGAGACATTTTGTAGGAATGGCAACGAAACAGAAGATCGTACCTGTTGGCAGGCAACGTGTGACTTTATGTTAGCACCTAGAAGCAAATACTTTGCAAATTAATGAAAGTGGCATGATTAAAAGGTTGCTTTTGTTGCTGTTGTTTCCTGTATCTCTTTTTTTCCCTCCCAGAAAAGAGTTCACAATGGAAACCTAAGAAAAGCTGTAAGAATGTACCCAGGATATGATTTGTTACCACTTGGTGTCTCTCTTTATCCACAATTGATCAGATCACATTTGTTTCTGTAAGACAGAGCAAAATATACACCTGTAATAAAGAATCCTGACAGTTTCGAAGGAATTCAACCATCCTTCTTTGGGAAATAAAATTTGTATGTTCTTAGGTTTAGGTAGGCTAACTTGACTATTTTCCAGAAAGGGAGACCTGGACTTCTACCATTTATTGTCAGTATAAATGTCATTGTTACACTAACCTTATAGAAAGCCCTATTGAGCATGATGAGACTTTATCTATTTGATTCACTTATAAAATTTATATCTGACAGAGGTGTGCAGAAGATTGTGCTATATGAGAATGATCAGCAAAATATTTAATGGCGATTGGCTTTTTCGGATGCTTATTGGTTTTCCAGGCAATCTGATGTAAAATATATCTTCAAATAAGACAATCCTCATCTTATTAAATGAATAGATTTACAAAGAAAGATAAATAAGGTGGCAGGGCAACTATACCACCTCAGACTTTGCTGCAGGCAAAAAAGGATTGTGAGCTGCCCAGTTTACAACTAACTCAATCAGTTTTTCTTGCACCTAAGCTGATTGCAAGATAAAGGACAGTTCAAAAGGTGTTTTTTTTGCTCAGTCTATCTTTTTTTTTTAACCAACATTTGAAAGTAGGCATGTTTGAATCTAATATTGGTGCCTGTTCCACAGATAAATTATCTTACCTATATAGTATGAAATAATTGCCAGAATTTACAGATAGAATACAAACTTTCTCAGGGCAACATTATTATCAGCCATGGAACTTGCCAAAATCCCTTCATTGAAGCTGAAGGTCTTCAGCCACAGTGTCTTTCTACTATCTGAACTGGGGGATGGATAAGATTCTCTCTAAGATGAGCATCAGAACCATTTCTCCTCAGTAGCTGGAGGTGTTCACATTCTTGGTTCTCTCGGTGTTGTGATTGGTGATTTGACCAGAAACAATTTCAAGTAAAGAACTGCAACTCACTTTATACCTTGAGTATCAATGGAAGTGTCCTACCTCATTTAAAGTGGGATTTTAATTATTAGCAAGTTATTATTATTATTTACTTTATTCATTAAACATGAAACTCAGTCAACTGAACATTCAAAAATGCATCACAAATACCATTGACTTGTGCTAATTGTTGATATGGGTTGCTGCCAGCATCCTAGGTATCAACCAAGTACCTTCTTAAGATGTATGACATTCCAACTAGCGCAGTTTTTTGCAGTTCCGCTGGTGTTATTGCAGGAAGCTGCAATTAGTTGATGTTATTTCTTAGTCTTAGTCTTAGTCTTAGTCTTAGTCTTAGTCTTAGTCTTAGTCTTCGTCTTCGTCTTCGTCATAATACTACTACTACATAATAGTCTACTATTATGACACCCTTTAGATGCTGTTCATTGAACTTGAGATATCTAGGGTTATTTTTCTGCTGCTTTTGGATTAAAGGACCTGGTTCATTAACATACAATCCTTATTATTTTATTCATCGTTAAATCTGAAAATATGGAATTAGTTTCCCCACCACGTTTCCTGAATGGTTTTTGGTCTAGAAATAAAACAAATTAGTAAATCATTTGATCAATCTCATGGCTTTGGGAACTATTGGGTCTATAACCAGTACTATTTCCAAATGTCCTGAACTTTCATATATTTATGTATAATCTAGTCTGTTATTATCCTATTCTTCATGAAAATAAAATTCCAGGCCATATAATTATAGTATTTTCCTTCCTCTTCCAGCATCCTGGAGGCTATAAATTTATGACACTTCTTGAATGCAAAATGCTTGCAGAAACTAAAGGGAATAACAACAACAACAACAACAACAACAACAACCTGCTAATAATTAAAATCTCACTTTAAATGAGGAAGGACACTTGCATTGATATACAAGGTATAAAGCCCCCTTCTTTATACCTTAGATGACTTGTGGTTTTTGGGAAAAAAACCCCATATTAAATATTTATAAGTCAGGGGGTAAACTCCAAGACTGAAAGTCCTGTAAAAAGCTTGCTCTAGCAGAGAAGCCAGAGTGGTTGTCCAAAGAACCTATGAAAGTTATACTAAAATAAATTTAGAAAAAGGCTAAAACCTGAAATGCAATTCACATTAATAAGGACACTTTGTATACTAGGGTAGCAGAAGAAGTGCAACAAGTATAGATTTCATTTCAAACCCAGTTTTAATAAGTGAGAGTTTAAATGTAAACATTTATTAAATGTTCCAATTTAATAATTTAAAAACAAATAGAAAAAGCAGAGTATCAAGTTTAGAAAGCACTGTGGAACAAAACTCAGATTATTCAGTCCTTTACAAACACTAAGGCATCTGTTACCTACATCCTCTTTTAATTAATCCCCTTTGTTTATTCTTTTGATATCAAACTCTCTATGCTCAACTGACCTTGATTTGTTTACATTGGAATCTAGTAGCACCCAATGTGCTTAAACAAAAAGAAGACCCCAGCTTTATCAGTTTCAGGTCTGGTGAAAATGTATAAAGATAAAAGGAAATCCAGAAAACACATGCATCGTACTAGAAAGATAGAAAGCCAACAGACATTCAGCATGATACATCGAGTGCAGTTTGCGTGACTGTCAGTCCACTGGATCATAATTGTGTGGCCTAAGAATTTCCTGGCTCTTGGGAGGGGGAGTTGATTCCTATGAGGCCAAACAATAGACTTGAAGACACTGAGATAAATGTCAGGCTGGTAAAGAAGTCATTTAGGATATGAGAGTGGTATCTCACTCCTAGGGTGATGGCTGCTCTGTTGTCATGGAAGGCTGTGGGGAAAAAAGTATGTCATTTAAGTAGGAAGAGAGAAATGATATTATAGAAAGGAACTCTTCTGTCAGGGACAAATTGACATCCTCTCATTCTGAGGATATTCCCCTAAGAAGGGGTAAGGGAATGTTGACACAGATAAGAAATATAGGCAGCAGGATCTGCACTGTTCCCCTCAGTCTTGCCTGGCTGCCTTGTGCAAGGCTCCACATATTAAGCATTATCTAAATAGTCTGTTGGGGTGGTGCTGGGTGAAATTAGGGTTTGTGATGCTGGTACCAGAGACAAGCAAAAAGTAGTCAAGAGGTCACAGAAGTCAAAACTGGAATGTTCAAGGTAGGTTTCTTGGAAATGATATATTCTTCCAAACATAGGCCAACCAAACAAGTAATGAAGGCTAGTCAGAGTACCATACTGGGGTGAACCAAGGATGCAGAGTTTGGAATTCTGAGTTAACAGAGAATGTATTGGAGCAAGCCAAGACTATGGGTGGGGTAGGTGATGGACGACTCCATTTGAACCAGTATGGATTCAACAGGTGGAAGAATAGAACCCTGATGAAAAGCCAATAAGCCAATAAAGCCTAAAGATATGTATAATGGGATACGTTATCTGTAGAGATGGACTATTAACATGCTTGCCCAAGTGGGATACAAATAGTACATGAACATATACTGTAGTAGAACAGATTTTTAGTTGAAGAGCTTGAAAGTACATGCCAGAGATGGTTGGAAGGAGCACTGTGTTCCTGTGCAAATGTTACATACATGAAAGATTCCTGAGAGAGTTGGCTATAAAAGAGAATAAAGCTATTGTGAGCAAAATGGAAACCTGTGAAGAAAACTGGTAGGATATAGATATCTCTAGATGCTAGCAAAGGATATGGGAGGCAGAGGTGGGTTTCAGCAGGTTCTGACCAGTTCTGGAGAACCAGTAGCGGAAATTTTGAGTAGTTCAGAGAACCGGTAGTAAAAATTCTGACTGGCCCACCCTCATCTATTCTCTGCCTCCCAAGTCCCAGCTGATTGGGAAGAAATGGGGATTTTGCAGTACCCTTCCCCCGGAGTGGGGTGGGAATGGAGATTTTACAGTATCCTTCCCCTGCCATGCCCATCAAGCCACGCCCACCAAGCCATGCCATGCCCACCAAGCCACACCCACAGAACTGGTAGTAAAATTTTTTGAAACCCACCACTGATGGGAGGAATCATATTTCTCTGTATATTAAGAAAAACATAAAGTCAAGACTTCACACTGGATTGGGAATTAAACTTTCTTTCCACTTCACTTTCCCAAGCAGATACAAGATTAGATGAGTGGACTTATTGCAGAGAATTATAATGACACCTGAAAACCTCCTGCACTAGGTAAATGTTTACATCCTTGGCCATCTCCTATTTTTTGAATAAATGGGTATTTGGTACTTGTTTCTCATCCTTGAAGATTTATGCCATCTATTCCTTGCTTAGAAAATGATTTTTTTCTTTGCCCCTGAGATTCCTGTCACACCTTTTCCTTCTTCTGTGTTACCTCCCTTTCCTTTATGAACCTGGAGGAGCCAGGATAACTCCTTCCCTATCCCTCTGATTGTGGAAGGTGGGAAGATGTAGTTGCCCCTCCTTTATATGAATCAATTAGGCTTCTTTGCCATCTAATTTGATAAAAATGTATGTGTTCTTTAGCCGTTTCAAGAATTCAGAAATCAGGGAAAGAGAGTAGGGATCTCTAATGATTATATAGAGTTGAGAACTTGGTAATTGTCCAGATGGAGAGAACTTGTCTTCTTTTTAACAAAAATGTAGGATCCTTATCAGTGGAAGAGGATGGATAGATAAAAACGTTTTCTAGGTTCTGTGATAGTATCTGTTAGGCAAGCTGGTTCGGTCTAGCACTGGGTGGGAATCTGTCCAAATTGAGATTCAAAATGCTAGATTAGAAAGTATCCAGCCTGATCCAGTCATGTTCCCCTTGTGCTCTTAAATTCAATAAAACAAACAAAAAAAAATCTTGGATTTCATCTTAAACAATATCAACAACTTTTTGCGAGATATGAACTTTACTGAATTAATGGGGGAAAAATAACCAAAATATTTATTTTATTTTATTTTATTTTATTAAATTTATATACCGCCCTTCTCCCCGAGGGGACTCAGGGCGGTGAACAGCCATAAATAAAAAACATATATACAAAATTTAAAAACCAAATAAAACCGAATTAAACGTTGGCCCCAATATTTAAAATCCCAATTTACAATATTAAAACCCCCAAATTAAAATATTACAATTTAAAATTTCTAAATTATTTTACAACAGAAGGGGAAAAGGGAAGAATTAGGCCAGGCCCGCCTGGTGGAACAGGAAAGTTTTTAACTCACGGCGGAAGGCACGAAGATCCGGGATCCTCCGTAACTCTGGGGGGAGCTCGTTCCAGATAGTGGGTGCCCCCACAGAGAAGGCTCTCCCCCTGGGGGCCGCCAGCCGACATTGTTTGGCCGACGGCACCCGGAGGAGCCCCTCTCTATGGGAACGTACCGGTCGGTGGGAGGCTATTGGTGGTAGTAGGCGGTCCCGTAAGTACCCGGGTCCTAAGCCATGGAGCGCTTTGAAGGTGGTAACCAACACCTTGAAGCGCACCCGGAAGACCACCGGGAGCCAGTGCAGCTCGCGCAGGAGAGGAGTAACATGGGAGCGCCATGTCGCTCCCATCACCACCCGCGCGGCCGCACTCTGCACTCTATAAAATATTATAGGTAGATCATGATTTGAAACTGGAATTGCCACCACAAAGCAAATTTTATCAGTTGATAGCCAAGGATCCACTCCAATCCAATCTATTCCAGATTTGGTTTATTCTAGCCCCAAGTTTCAGTAATATAATGGACTGGCTCCAAGTCACTTGTCTATATCCCTCCATCTTTACCATTTTGGCTGTCTTGCATCCTGCCTTGTAAGGTGTCAAGAACCCCAGAACGTACGGCTCTGGGGCTGCTTGCCACCCCCAGAAATCCACAATTGCCCCAGCCCAGTCGCAGTCACCCTTGCCATCCTGCACGCCAAGACTCCTGTTACTTTGTGCTCCACTGCCCCAGCTGACATGTATCATCTTTTTACTCCTGCTGCTGACAAAGCATGACTGGCCTAGCTTTTGCATCCAAAGTCTAGTAAACCACGGTCTATTAAATTGAGGCTATAAATAAGAAAAAAACAAACAAACAAACAGTGCCACCAATGTCTAAGTGGTCTCACTTGATTTTACAAAGAGAACATTTTGGAAGACAGGAAATTGAAATAGTGTATATTTCTCTGCAACGGTTAGAGGGCCTACTTAAAATTGCAACAGTATCTCAGCCAACATGTAGCCTGCAGTTCAGGAAAGACTGTAAAAGTAGCAGGAAGAAATAAAGCTGGGATAAACAACTTGCATATAGCTGCCACATGTTCCTTCTATAGTTGCCAGTGCATCAGAGTTGTTCTAGAGTTGCACACTAGAACAGCTAACTCTGATTTTGGGCCTATATTTCTAAATATAATTTAAAATTTTCAGGATGGGATTTCATGTATGGGAATGGCAACTTCTACAAGGCAAAATGATGGGAGCAGGAGAAAGGGGTCTCTTTGAGCAACTGTTTTCCGTAACAAGGACACCTTTGATTAATGTTTCTAGTTCCTTGAAGTAAGGAAGCAAGAATGTGGATTCAGATAAATATTAACTCAGAGATTGAAATTGCCCAGAAAGTTGAACTTTAGTAACCTGAAAACTCATTATAATATGACAAACACACCTCCTGAATAACGTATCAACAAGATCATGCTAAGAATATTATGGGCTGCTATGAACACATGGTATATATACAGTTCACTAGATGCTTGATAACTCAAATGATGCTAGACAATTGAAGAACACATTCCAAACCCAATATGTTTGAACTGTATATAAAATGATTTTTCCCATTAGAAAGAAAGATATCATTTTATATACAACTTGTATCCGTGGGAGATCTCTTTTTTACTTATGCAAAATAGATATTATTTTACTTTTCCAGCTCAGATCCTATTTTGGCAAAGGCTCACCAAGCTGAGAAACTTGCCACAGCTTTGCCCTTGTTTAATTGCTTGGAAAGGATAACAGACTTCCCAATAGGATGATCTACGGTATATTTTGGTTCTGACAGTCATTTATGTGGAGTGGTGTGATGGACTAGTTTTCTTCGGTGGAGCGTGTGATGGACTAGTGGTGAAGATGCTCACCACTCTGTTGGAAGGTTGAGAGTTCAATCTTAGGTAGCAGCAGATGTTTCTCTCCTAGGGCACAAAGAAAAAATATCTGCTGCAAACTCCACATGGCATCAGGAAGAGCATCTGGCCAGTAAATGCTCAGCTCCATCCATTTGCCCTGACTCTACCCTGAATAGGGAGTACAAGGTCATAAAAAAGGGGATAGTTTTCTTCTGGGCTTGTTGCTTAGTGATTTTTGTATGCTGCTCTGAATTGGGCACCCAAACAAATGCTTTAATCCATGAATAAAAGTGATAAATCTATGTGAAACACTCTCAGCAGCACTGACTTTTCAATATGAATATGGCAGCACTGACATACGCATGCCCATTCTTATATACCCCTCATGTATCAACCTGTGTTAATTGGTTCAAATTAATATTATTTCATTAATTATTGTACTTTAAATGTGCTTTTAAAGATGGCCACATCCCTGCAGGTAGTCGAGATGGCCTAAATCTTCCCTGCAATGTGTGTCTTTTATGTTGCAGATATTTGATCCTCAAGTTAAGCAACTGTTTGTTAAAGCAAAAAATCCTATAGAGAAATGCACATTGGGCACAAACAGAGAGAAGTGGATTGCCAGAAAGGATCAGTTTCTCACCAACCATATTATATTTGCATCATATCCTCTAGCACAGGGGTGTCAATCTCAAGGCCCGCGGGCCAGATCCGACCCACAGGGTGCTTAAATCTGGCCCATGGGGCTGGCCTGGAAATATCAAAGGACCGGCCTGTTTTTGATCTCCCCGGCCTCCAACAGCACTCTGCTGGCCAAAAGCAGGCTGGCCAGAGACCCCACACCGCCCGTTTTTGGCTGGCAGAGTGCTGCAGGAGGACTGGATTGGACTGGATTACAATTATGTGGCCTCAAGTAAGTGCCTGGTCTGGATACAAGCAACATCCTATGTTAATATTACAGTTTAATGCCAGATTTTATATACTGTAGGTCCATTTAATCAACATCAACAATCTATAACTGACAACCATTTCTATTTACTATCCTGGAAATTGACCTCTGCTGTTGGAACTTGTATTATGTTATTTATGCTATTGTATTTTTATTATTAGTTGAATAATAAAAATGCAATAGTATAAATAGCTTTTCTGCCTGAAAAAGCAATTTACTATTAAACAGTGGGGTATAAATTTAGAAATAAAAAAGTTTAGTGGAGTATGAAGAATAAGTAATAAATGTTTACCAGTAATATCTGCTAGAAGAGATAGGAAAATGATTATAGTAAAGAACTGTGGAAAGAAAGAAGGGGGGAAAAACGCAACTTGAGCCTGTGTTAAAGGCCCATCATGGCCACGCCCACCCCAGCCACACACACACCGGCCCTCTGAGATCAAGGACAACCCTGATGCGGCCCTCAATGAAATTGAGTTTGACACCCCTGCTCTAGCAGAAATGAAGACAATCTAATCCCGGACCAAGTCAATGGAGTTTAAGTATTCAAGTTTTCAACTGTGCAATTAATTCTGATTCAGACAATGATACCTCTTGTTGCTCTCATTGTCTTGTCTTGAGAGCTAATTCCAGTTTGCAAACAGACTCCTGTCTTTCACAACTGCATATGGCGAGATTAGATTACCTTCCCTGGGTCTGCTTTGTTTTGCGAAAACTTCCTTTTTGCAAAACCAAGTGGTCCTTGCTTATTCTGTTTATGCTGTCACAGAGCTGAATGGAGGGGGTCCCACAGCAAATCTTAATCACAAGGAATTTCATATTACAGCTTTGTGAAGAGAGTGTCAAGAAGTAAGGGAAGTGTTTTGGCTGGGTGTAAATTGAATGAATTACCGGTAATGGGTTGATAGAAAGCCAAACTTGGGTAGCTTTTTAAGCTAATAAAGCTGTACTTCTATCAGCCTTGAGTACAGGACTGAATCTTGAGGATGTATTCTAGTTTTTTAGTAGTATTTAGTAATATTAGTGGTATTTTTCTAGTACTTAGTATATTTTAGTTTTAATTATTTTTGTGTTTTTAAGGAGCCATTAATGGGCATCGTATTATTTTTACATATTTAAAGTTACATCTTTGATCAGGAATTCCTTCTGCATTGGGCTGAGAATAGTAATCCCCCCTGCTCCCTGTAAATAAAGGAAAATATTGTTAGTTTATACCAGCCTCCCCCACCCCTTCCACAATATAATATGAAAGTCATTTCAAAAGAGCCCCATCAATGGAGGAGTTAGTTAATTGGAAAAGTAAATCACCAGAATATAAGGTTTAATTGGCATGCAGTGAATCCCAATGACTCTCTGGCTAATATTTTAACTTTCGAAAAGAACCATTAATTGCGCTCTTAGCAAGCCCTTAATTTTCAGCCAGCAGGAGCAGCAGAGCCACCCTGTATGTTAAATGTCTTGGCCGCGGTGGTCTTAGCAGAACAGGTTATTTTTGCTTATTTCTTCCCACGTAAGTGATTCTAAAGCAAAGCAAAATTTATCATTGGGATGGAAGCAGTGAGAGCAAGTGGCCAGCCCAGTTAATGCAATGGGCCATTAGGTAGGAGGCAGAAGATGGGCTGATAAAGGCTACTGAAAACAAGCATTGATATATATTTTGTGCACTCAACAGCATTAAAGGGAAGATGAAACTGAAAGGTGACTGCTTTGGGTTTTATGCAGTCCTTTATAATTTTTATTTTCATCCCACAAAATAACATGGGAATGATTCCAGCACACCATTTATGCCGCCCAGATAAAAATAATTGTCAGCAGAGAGGCTAATAGCAACTCAGGAATCTGTTGCCTGAGAGAGGGGCTTTCAGACTTTTTCAAGCTGTGGACCCGCTAGTTAAAAAGGGGGGAACATTCTATGTTGAAGAAGCAAAACGCTACTGTGATGATAGAAATTGGCAATAAAATGAAGAATAAACTATTTATTGTAAATGCAAAATTAACATTTGCAATGTACAAAAAAATAAAGGATGTTCACAACTATTTAAGAGAATACCTGCACGGGTGCTATGGATCTCCTAGAAAAGCAATGTGCACATGGCATAATGTAACCGTGCTTAACTATTTGTAATTAATTATTTGATTATTACTTAAATGAAAATGTACACTGTGCTGGAAACATTATACAAGTGCCTTTCTGTTTCTGGAGAAGTAGCCCAGTGATCATCTTTCTTGGAAATAAATAAATAAATAAATAAAGATACAACTTGTTAAATTGCTTCAGCTTGTGGTTTGGTTTATTTGGGAAATCCACAATGATATATGTATAAGTATGTATATGTATGTGTTTCTGTGTCTGTGTATGAATGATTAAATTGAAAGAGAATACTGTTAAATTTCATTACATTGGTTTTAGCTTCAGCTAGCTATTACCATAAGCCAAAGCTGTCATTATAATTTGGTTTGAATTTTAGTGATTATATAGTAATTAGGTTAGATTGTTGATAATTAGATGTAAACAGAAATAGACAACACGTCCTTTTGGAGATATTTAGTTTCTAAACAGAATGACCATGAACAGGTTAAAAACCAGTGCGATTGGAAGCAACTTCCAACTTCCTGCTGGTTTCCCCATGGAATTCGCTTCTGGAAGTGGCAGGGAGTGTTGGAAATCACAATGAGGTGACCACTGCTGATCGAGGTGTGCTGTAATGACCACAACTTTGAAGACATTATTGGTCTGAAAATCCTTCAAATTTCAATTCTATAGGAGTCATGGGTTCCAGGTTTTCTATGCAACCCTTAAGGTAGTGGATTTGAGGTGCTGTAATTAAAAAATGGTGGCACTATGATGCACAATTTGGGCTAACGTGAAGGCTACAAGCAGACAAAGAGCAAGAGTTTTAGTTGTATATAGATGTACTCAGATCTTTGTCAAAGAAGTAGGGGTGAGTCCTGTGTTATAAAGCAGCACTGCAATTTAGAACAACTCATGTTCTTCTTTATTAGGTAAATTTAGGTCTTACATTAAGGATAGTTAAATGTTTACAGAACTATTGGGGGGATTATAATTAACATTTTTAGGGGGCTCAGAGATTGACAAGTTCCATAGATTTCAAGGGATACATTTGCCTTGGATCATGTGTTCCAACATTGCCTCCAAATTTAATGTATAATTATCATGGCAAATTACAGATGTATCTCCTTTCTATTAATAAAAGGAAAGCCCCTATTTATTTTAGTGGGGTTTATCCACTGTAATGAACTTTTGGAAAGCAAATATGTCATCATCTCTGACCTTTTGGAAATCCTGGGTATGTTAAAATGAAATAAGATTCTCTTGGGTAGCCACACAGCAAGATTTTCTAATGCCTCCCTTTGACATTGATTGAAGGTCCTTGAACTTATTTAACTTTAATTAAGAAGTGCTATTTTTTTTTCTCAATGTCATGTTTTAGCTAAAATTCTTTTTGGACTTGCCCCAGTTTTTAAAATTCATCATGACTCATTAGATAACGGCACACTCTATAAATTATAAAAGAACAATTCATTATAATTGCTTAGAGACTTATTAATTTAGTACCTTGTTCCCTAAAAACCAAATTCAAAATGATAAAATGTTTTAAGTGGAAACTATTTCTGTGCAGTAATGTATGATTTTAGGACTAATATGCAATAAGCCTTATGCCTGTTTATGGGAACGCATTTAACCTGTGTTGCTCATCAAAAAAGAATGGGGCAGATAATAACATTTTCAAACAATGATTAAAATGTGCAATTAGCTAAAATATAAATGAGAATAAATTGGCTAAAAAAACCAAGGCACCTGAAAACCAAACATACATACAGTGGTTGAACAAGCTAGAAATGTTTGGCATGCAAAAGAGAAGGTGATACTTTATAGAAGTCTAACATCTGGAGATTTGCGATGTCTTTTTCTGAAGGGCAAGATTAGGGCCAATGGACAGCAAGATTTTGAGTCAGTTTTACTTCTTTACCATTATTAATTCTGCACAATATCATTCAGCAGAAGTTACTATAGGTGGACAAAGACTTGTTTCACATAAATCCAATGAAATCAGTTCACGGGCCCACAGAATATGGTGCATTTTGTGAGTGAAATTGCTCCTCATTTGTGCAGAAGTAAATGTTATAATTGTAATGATTGATCCAACCAACATAGCGTCTCATTGAGTTGACATGTTATTTTTAAGTGTTTTCAGTGAGACTCTATGGACAAGCTGCTTAAAAATTTAAGCCAGTTCTCTAGATCCTTGTCTGCTAATAGTTGCTAAAAGATACTAATACTAAATTGGGAAATTGGACTTCAGAGGTAGCTGATGGCTCCTGGAGGAACATTTAAAAAAAAGAAAAAGAAAAATATCAACTTTAAATTCTAATTTAGACAACTACCCTCCAATCTCAAACCTTCCTTTTCTGGATAATGAATGGGAGGGATGATGATCTTAACTCATGATGATTTGGGAGGATTTTTATTGCAGAGAATCAAACTTATATAAGTTCTAAACTGAAGCAGTGTGAAAATTGCTTGATTATCCAAGTGGACGTTATGCTTTGGAGGCTGAAGATTGACAGCAGTTCTTTTAATGCAGGTGTGGATAATGGGCTGTGTGTAGTTTTCAGCCTCTTATTTTTACCTCTATTACCTATAGTGGCACTGCCAAAATTCAGTGCCAAAATGGCCAAATTTTGCTAATAGAGTTTTGGATCTTTAAGGATAGGGTTGAACATTTTAAGAGTTGAGATGGGCAAAGTTTGAAGAGATGGTGACTGCAACTTAACTTCTTGACCTTCTAGAGCAGAGGTGGGGAATGATGGCCCCTTTATGGACTTCAACTCCCAGAATTCGAGTTCCCCATCCCTGTTCTAGAGGATTAGAGGAGAAAAATCAGGGGACAATTTTGGGGCTTTAGCATGGATTAGAACAAGAACAAGAACGAGCAGTTTCTGGGAAGCCCTGATCTTCACCCTCTGAGGTTTCTTTGTTTTCTAAGATCTGGATGTGCCACAGCATAGAAGATCACTGTACAAAATGCTTTATTGTAGCAGACACCTTTCCTATTGTCTTGGATTAACTCCACCCTTTTAAACTTTGAACGCTGACATGGCCACATAAATAAGTCGTCCCTGTTTCTTCCTTATAACAAAAATTTTAAAATTTGTAAAATGGTATTCAACCTTTGCCTCTCTCCAAAAATTCTTGTCCTTATTTGGATTAAGTGCTGCCTCACTGTGGTTGTTCCTCTTCTGGTTACTAAGCTTAAGGCAGAGGTGGGTTTCAGCAGGTTCTGACTAGTTCTGGAGAACTGGTAGCGGAAATTTTGAATAGTGCGGAGAACCGGCAAATGCCACCTCTGACTGGCCCTGCCCCCATCTATTCTCTGCCTCCTGAGTCCCAGCTGATCGGAAGGAAATGGGGATTTTGCAGTAACCTTCCCCTGGAGTGGGGTGGGAATGGAGATTTTACAGTATCCTTCCCCTGCCACGCCCACCAATCTATGCCATGCCCACCAAGCCACACACACTGGTTTAAGGCCATATTCAACAGCAAGCTCCAGGCAGGAATCACACTGCAATTGCTTGTTTATTATAGTATGTGATCCTGGCAATTGACTGATAACTCTGTTGCTTGCCTGTAAAAGTCCTATGTTACAGATATTATTTTCTGCTTCTCCACCTGCTTGTTATTTTCTTTGCTTTTGCTCTTCCACATCCATATTTCTATAGACTAAGGGCCTGAATAGAGTGAAACTGTCTATGGATGTCAGCAAGTTCCTAAAAATGCCTATGTATATGGAGTAATTAGTCAGGAAACTGGAATACCAGTGTGGATGCTTGTGAGGAAACTGTGAATAGGGAATGAATGAATAAATGAACCCATCTCCTCTCAGGTTTCTGGGCTGTAAACTTTTACTGGCCGTTGGGAGAAGGGATGAGCTGAGCCTATCTTTGGAGAAGTGGGGATGGGAAGCATTTCTGCTTGGCTGCCAGTTGTTTTTCCCAAATGCAAACATCACTAAGCCGTGGTGGCACAGTGGTTAGAATGCACAATTGCAGGCTAATTCTGCCGACTGCCAGCAGTTCAATTCTCATCTTTATTTTGGTTCTGGTGCATTTGCCTTGCGGGGGAGATAGGGCACACTCCATTTGTGGGGAATAACTCAGAAGTCTAGGGTTTATCATCATGAGGATGATACATAATTATACCACTCTCTTCTATCTAAGGATCCTAAACAAGGTGCTGTGGTTGAATTTTTGATAAATGACAAGCTGAGATAAAACCTGGAAAATGTGGACCTTTTATACATTGGCATGTTATTGAGTTTGTGATGTGAATCTAAATCCTGGATGGGGTTGCATCCCCTTGATGGACCAGGTACAAGTTTTGGATAATTATCCTGCGTTCATCCTCCTCTCATGTTTATTCATCAGCTCTGAACTTTCTGCCTAAAATCCACATTTGTATGAAAAATATGCTTCTATTAGACATTGAATCTCTTTCTTTTGAATGGACATTGGACAATTTGACGTATTTGAAATAAAGTAGGTTTTTTTTTTCAAAATTGGGGGCTTACTTTGATTAGGTGTTTTTTTCTTTTCTTTCGTCTTTATTTACCAATTTATGAACGAATAACATACACATATTTTACCAATCTACTGTACATACATACAGACATACCAGGGGTGGGTTCTACTTACCTTTATTACTGGTTCGCATCGCGCCTACGTGCACTCTTCTGCGCATACACAGAAGCTTCTGCGCATGCACAGATCACCTGTGATGACATCCGGGTCAGTGGGCGGAGCCGCCCACCGGTTTTACTACCGGTTCTTGCGAACCAGTCTGAACCAGGGGCAACCCACCACACATACATACATACATACATACATACATACATACATACATACTATACATTTGTGAAGCTGGATGACTTATCTAGGAGACAGTTCAATTCTTTTAATACATGGAATACTAGAAACATTCTGAGTGAATGGAATATTTGCTCATTTCTATAATTCATACAATACTGTATATATTTTTTAAAAGTTAGACATATTGTAACTCTTAGTTTGCAGCCTGATCATTCCTCTTCTAATTTTGATGTTTGGAGGGACATGCAATAATTTGCCTCAATCTGAAGAAGCAGAAACTACCATACCCCTGTCACTGACTTCTTGAAACTATCATTAACACTACTGTAAGAGCTGTGGTGGCGCAGTGGTTAGAATGCAGAACTACAGGCTAAGCCAGTGCTCACTCCAAGAGTTCGATTCTGAGCAGCGCAAGGTTGACTCAGCCTTCCATCCTTCTGAGGTGGGTAAAATGAGGACCCAGATCGTTGGCGACAATATGCTCACTCTGTAAACTGCTGAGAGAAGGCTGTAAAGGACTCTGAAGCAGTATATAAATCTATGTGCTATTGCTATTGCTATTTAGCAGTAAGAGAGCTTCATCTCTTCAATTACCAGTGGGGTTTTTTTTTGTGATTGCTAGATTGCTAGCCTTTATTGCTTATAAATCATTATGTAAAGATACCATCTTCTAAAAGCAAGAACATGTGGGTGTGTGAAAGATCATTCTAGCTATGTTAAAAAATGATTTCAGATAGGTCATCGATACTTTCTGATATTGCCAGAAACATATTGGTATTTCCTGTAAAAAAGAGCATTACATCCACTAGTTGGATTTAATCATTCCTTTTGGCATGAAGATTTACTTTTTTTGGGCTTATAACAATTTGCTGATTTATTTTAAAAGACATTTCTGTTTTCCTAAAAGTAATGGGGCAAGAGAGCAGGGACAAAAACAATATGATTGGAATGTGTTAAGGGCTGTACAGTAGTATTAGCTGATTAATCATCACAGCTACTGTTTATATTGGTTTATTTTGGGTATATTTTATTGTTTTAATGTTTTTAAAATTCTTTTATAATTTTAGAATTGTAAGCTGCCCAGACTCACTTGGTTGAGTTGGGCAGCTATAAAAATTGAATAAACAAACAAACAAATGATGCAAGATGAGAAAAGAGCGAGGAACTAAAATGAATCAACATGAAACAGAACTTTCTACCACTGGCAACAACACTACACTCAAAACCTGGGCTGGTAAAATCCAATCAACAAATAATGCAACTGGCAGTTAATGAAAGAAATTTATTCATCACCCCTGATTAGGAGAATAATTGATTTCATCTGCCAAGTATGAGTTATATGGCATGTGATAGTGGAAATTTATGGAACATTTGCAAATAAATTTGTGGCTGAAGTACTTCATCTGAAATAGGAAAGATGCAAGTTGACTGGCACAACACTACAGATCTTTCACCGCTGAATATAAAGGCGTTCAGCTCATGAAGCAGGTGTTCAGATTTAGGCATAGCAATTTAAATAAATCAGAAGGGATACTGATTTTTGCTTCTACTCTGTACCATAAGAAGAAGACTGAAGAGGAGGAAGGTAGGCAAGTAATTATTAAAAATCTCAACTCAGACACAACAACTTATGAAGCCAGCTGATTTGCAAAATAAGTTTATTGATTAATGAATGCAGTTTTGATTAGGAAACAGGCAGAAGTGGGCCATTAAATTATATATCACAATTGTGGTGGTGGGTAGCAAAGACTGGTATTTGACTAGTGTAACATGTGAAGAACTGTATCAACAGATTGAAACTAGTTTGTGGAATGAGCTTGGTGCATGTAAATTGCAATATTATATAATGCATAATATAATGCATAAATAAGCTCAGGTTGATACATTTTTCTTGGCATACCGCCATTTAAAGAGCATCAAAAAGTTCACTGCTATTCCACTGGAATATAAATGGAATAGCAGTGAACTTTCTAGTGCACTTTAAAGGGTTCCAGTTAAAGGGCCCCTTTAAAACAGGGGTCTTTAAACTTGGCCGCTTTAAGACTTGTAGACTTCAACTCCCAGAATTCTCCAGCGAATTCTAGGAGTTGAAGTCCACAAGTCTTAAAGCGGCCAAATTTGAAGACCTCTGCTTTAAAGCTTCACTCTTGGTTTTATCAATCACATATAAACAAAAAGTAGGTGAATAACAAAACATGTTTTCAAAATATCTGCTTTTGTGGCTTACAGTTGAGGTTGGGATATTTTGTCGTTGCCTAAGATTTTGTTTTTGAGAAATGGGATTTCTGTTTTTTAAAGTTACATTAAATATATTTGGCGTTTAGCTAATAGGTTTTTTTCCTGCTTCAAAATGGGCATTTTTATCTCCATCACCATTTGAAAACAGGAACTATTAAGTTTCATCTTTTCAGAATAATGACGCTTAAACTTCAACTGGTCCCCTTTACCTGTTTTCTTTCATCTACAAATATCTCTATATTTCCACCCACCTCCTGTTATAGCCTTAAAATGTTAAAGGCATTATATTTGTTCCCATTAAAATGGAAAGGTCTGCATACTTTGAAGAAACACATGTACTTAAAACCAACCACAAAAATATCAGAAATCCAAAATAGATATTAAATAACCTTTTGTACTTCTTACCTACTTTAAAGTGTTAGAGAAAACTCTTGAGAATGTCATGGACAGCCAAGAAAACAAGCTAATGAATCACTGAACAAATCAACTTAGAATCCTCAAAGAACAAACGACGAGGCTCAAATTATCTTACTTTGGATATATTATACAAAGATTTAGCTCTTCAGAGAAGGATCTAAAGGTGAAAGGAGAATAAAGAAGAGGATGATCAGCAAGGTGGATGCACTCAGTTGGCTGAACTGCTGGAAGACCTGAAAGATCTGGTTAGAGACAGATCATCCTGGAGAAAATCCAGTGGTGGGATCCTACAGGTTTAACAACCGGTTCTGCTCAGCACAACCAACACAAGGAATTTATCGTTTACTTGCTTCTACCATAGTTTGAGTTAATTTTTTGGGGTATGACAAAATTTTAGAGGATTCAGATAAAGCCGATAAACTAAGTATCTGTTAGCCTAATTTGTTTAGTATAAGTGATTTATCAATATCATTTAGATAAAAGTGAGCAATATATTTTAACTTTCCAAGCACATAAAGGCCAGATGTTGACTTATGTTATTAACTTTAACTGATGGAGGAATCATTTTTCTTCCAGGTGAAAAATAGAACATCTTGGAGGGGACGGATCAAATGTCACATCTCATCAAACACAATCTTGTATTGTCTCAAAGGTTATTGATGTAACAGTCCACACTAAAATGTAGCAGAAGATTGAATAACTTTAGTTTTGTACACAGTGGCATGGCAATGCAAAACATCAGAGTGCATAGGACTTATTAGGAGTTATATGAGAAAGTATTATAATGAATGTAATATCTTTATAATACAGATTTTTGTCTGGAATTGTTAGGCAAGATAGATGAATAGATGATATAGATATAGAAATATATAGATACCAGTGCAGTGGTTTGAGTGTTGGCCCATTGAGTGTCCAAGCACTCTATCACAGCTCAACCTACTTCATAGGGTTGCTTATGTGGAGACAATAGGAATATGGTGGGTTACGCATGCCATCTCAAGATACAAGATACAATAAAGGAGAATATTTGTAACTCAGGGTTGAAATGAGAGGACCTTGGTGCTCTCTGAGCTTAGCTGATTTCTTGCAGATGTTTCATTACCCAAACTAGGTGCTAGGACTCCTCAGATAAATAAATATTTATTTTATGTTATTTTATTGTCATTGTATGTGTATACACAGTATACCCATAGAACAAAATTCAAATAACACCCAGATACAAGATAACAAAAGTAATTTATTTATTTATTAAATTTATATTGCCACCTATTCACCCATGGCGACTCAAGGCAGCTTACAGAATATAAAAACCACATTTAAAAACAGTAAAAACTAATTTAAAAATCAAATAAATTAATGTAACAAAATCACCCTCCACCTCCCACTCCAGTGACAGCCATTTAATGCCCACTCTGGGCTCCCCAGGCCTGCTGGCAGAACCAGGTCTTCAGTGCCTTCAAGCCCATATGAAAGCTTGAAAGTTTTTTGATCGGTAAGAGATTAGATTTTTTCCCGCCCAGTGCTATCACAGAATACTTTGGCTTGATAATGAGGTTAATGCATGAATGGAAGACAAAATCTAGCCAATTTAAGATTCATTGACTTTGATGGAAATGTTGGCAATTTATTGAACTATTTCACAGTATTGTCCCCCCCCCCCCATATAGAATAGTTTTGATTTTTAGATTTTGCCTTTGATCTCTGGTTCTTCAACCTTTTAGAATTTAAGGCAAATGTACTAAGATCCAATGGCTTTCTTCTGACATGCGTTCATCTCATTCCCATTCCTAAGATAGTTTTTTATATGGATAAGGTCTGGCATACTTCATTGATATGCAGCCACTTTAGGCTGCCATGGACAAATCTCCCTCCTCCAGTTATCAGGTACTGCTGTTTATGGGAATGTTGTTACCTAGGCTTACTGAGTCATTAAAACACAAGAGTAGTCCACAAAACCACTTTTATTGCAACAGCTGTGAATTACTTTCATTCACATCTGAGTCCCAATTAGTTGCAAAAAGTCCTTTGTGAGAAGTCCTTCGGGATAATCACCAACCTTTATCTCCCTTGACACGCTGCCAAAGACCTACTTGGCAAAGTCACATGGAGTCCAGAATCAAACAGAGATGCCAACTGAAAACAGAATTAACAACGTCGCTTTCCTGCAAAGGGCCCACATGCCTTTGCTCCTTTTTTAAGCTTTATGGGAGAGGCCAATCATCTCCAGGCCTTACTCCTGAGTCATCCCTTTTGTTTTAACTGTTCTTGCCTTCTTGAAGCTCTGCGCATGTGTGCACTAAGAACAGGCTGCTCCTGTTCCTCTGCCTCTCTGCTGTCTGACTCTGGAGGCTCCGGAGTCTCTGTGTAACTCCCAGATGGCCCTGCCCCATCTCTGCCTCCGATGCAGAGCCCTTATCTGGGCCTTCCCCAGACTCCAGGACTGGCCCATGTTCCTCCCCAGCCTCCTCACTGTCTGACTCCGCTGCCAGCTCCGCAGGCTGCTGGCAGACCACAACAGGTAGTTTGGCCTGAGCCATGGGATAAACTAGACACCTGGCTTCTTCAGAGGTATCCATCCACATAATGCTTATATGGTACTTTCTGAAATGTTTGTCAGTTTTTAAGTTGCACTGAAGTTGGGTTTAAACTGAAAAGGTGAGCTGAGTTTTGCAGCTCTGAGTAATCAATTCTGTCAAACACTAGGTGCATTATAGATTTTTCCTTGTTTCTACTTCTTCTATTATTTTTCAGGATTTCAGGTGTTATTCTGAGCGGACAACACTCCAAGCATCAATATTATGCAGTTGCTAATATTACCGTCTTGCAATGCTTATGTCACCCTTGGTGGAGAGACTATGTTTCCATTTTGAATTGTTCATTCTGGCTCTGTCAGCACTAGATGCTATGGTGATGACTGCTGTTATTTTGCAAAGATTATGAGAAAGAGCCATAAGCACCTTTGTTTAGTTCAAAAAGAAAAGCATAGTTGAAATGTAGTGGGACCATCAACTCCAGTACTATGTTCAAAACAATAGAAATATACAAACAACCCAACCCAACAAACAGGTGAAAGAGGAAGGAAATCTCCAGCAAGAAAGTCCATGAGTCAACCTAAAAACCAGAAACCATCTCGGGGGACAGAGGTTGATCAAACAAGATGAAGCTATTCATACCAAAATCATTAGTGGAATGGGAGGATACTTATTGCATGAAAGGGATTTTAAAAAATATTGAAACTGTACAATCTTTTCAGGGAGTGTGGAGAACACCTGAAGAACACAGCCATTTCTTTTTCTGTGTGTCTGAACATTAAAAAGGAACATATCCAAAACACATCAAAGATGTCAATTTGGAGAACAGTGGTTTACTCAGACCTCACCCCATTCCTAAGAAGTCTGTAAGAGGTATGCATAAGGGCACCAGGGTGCCTACCATCCCTGTCCTAATATTCCTTTTTACTTACTCTTTTCATGTATTCAAATTATGTTTATACTTTTACCTGTTATCTTATATATGCTTGACAAATAAATTTATGATTAAGATTATGATTATGAAAATAGAACCAAACAAAAACTGAATGCTCCTGGCTGCCTTGAGGGAATCAGATATATCAGTTTTGTAACTGCTTCAGGAAAAAGAAAGAAAGAAAGAAAGAAAGAAAGAAAGAAAGAAAGAAAGAAAGA
>WNWU01000006.1:43153517-43177756 GCA_012654045.1 Ptyas mucosa | reverse complement strand
AGAAAGAAAGAAAGAAAGAAAGAAAGAAAGAAAGAAAGAAAGAAAGAGAGAAAGAAATTCAGCTCATTTGTAATTAATCCATTTTTCTGTTAATGAGCTTAATCTGGCTTTCGATAGAGCCCAAAGGCAACCCAGAGAATCTCATACTCAGTAATAAAATTGTTATCTTTTGTAGGTTGGGGTACCCTACAACAGTATAGTCAGAAGACAAAGCCACTGAAGCTGTATATTTTCCGAGGATGTTTTCATGTGGAGTTGAGAGTAAGACATATGCATTAGTATTCAATGCAAAGCATGATTCAGATGTCACAAAACTAGGGAGCGCTGCTGACACCTCAGAAGACAGATTCAGGGTTCAAAAGGATGCTGTGCATCTGTGAGAAATAAAGAGTTGTGCAATTACAGTAGAAAAAAAAAACAGGCACATGGCTATAAGATAGAGAGTACCTGGTCAGCAGCAGTACTCATGAGAAGGATATGAATGTCCTTAATGTTTAGATCACAGGTTAAACATGAGCCAGCAATGTGCTGCATCTGCCCAAAGACCAGTGCAATCTTGCCTGCATCATCTGAGGTATAATGTTGAGATTTCAGGAAATCAATAGTTCCACTTTATGCTGCACTGGTCAGCATAAATACAATACAATACAAGAAGGATGCAGAGGAAAGCACAAGGAATGGTTAGGGGCTTGGGCAGTGGTGAAATCCATTTTTTTTTACTACCGGTTCTGTGGGCGTGGCTTGGTGGGCGTGGTGTGGCTTGGTGGGTGTGTCTTGGTGGGCATGGCAGGGGAAGGATACTGCAAAATCTCCATTCCCACCTCATTCCAGGGGAAGGATATTGCAAAATCTCCATTCCCATCCCACTCTGGGGCCAGCCAGAAGTGGTATTTGCCGGTTCTCCGAACTACTCAAAATTTCCACTACTGATTCTCTGAACTACTCAAAATTTCCACTACTGGTTCTCCGAACTGCTCAAAATTTCCACTACAGGTTCTCTAGAACTTGTCAGAACTTGCTGGATTTCACCCCTGGGCTTGGGAGCTAAATCATTTGAAAAGCAGTTAAAACAACTTGAAATGTTTAACCTAAAAAAAGAGAAGTGAGGTGCAATAGCAGTCTTTGAATACTTGAAGGTCTGTCACAGAGGGTGTATATTTATTCTCTGCAATGCCAAAGGGTAGGAAAAGAACAAATGGTGACCATAAGTACTAATAAGCCATGGAACAGCCTGCCTTCTGGATACTCCATCATGGGTACTCCATCACCTGAAAGTTTTCAAACAAAGGTTAGATAGCCATTTGTCTGAGATGGGCTGAGGATTCCTGCCCATGGATTTGGACTGGAAGATCTAAGTTTCTTCCAGCCCTATGATTCTGCAATGATGGGAAAATTAATATGTATAATAGTGTCACAAAGCAAACCCCAGTTTTTTTGTACTTATTCTGATGAACACCTAATTGTCTAAGGATATTTATCCATGAAATAGGGCTCTATTATTATTATTATTATTATTATTATTATTATTATTATTATCCTTCTCATCTTTCCTACTATCTTTATCACTTTATTGTTTGTATGGACCTTATGCACTAGAGACAAATTCCTTATGTGTCCAATCCAGTAGTGAAATCCGATTTTTTTTATTACCAGTTCTGTGGGCGTGGCATGGTGTGGCTTGGTGGGCATGCTTGGTGAGTGTGGCAGGGGAAGGATACTGTAAAATCTCCATTCCACCCCACTCCAGGGGAAGGATACTGCAAAATCTCCATTCCCACCCCACTCTGGGACCAATCAGAGGTGGTATTTGCCGGTTCTTCGAACTACTCAAAATTTCCGCTACCAGTTCTCCAGAACCTATCAGAACCTGCTGGATTTCACCCCTGGTCCAATCTTCTCTTCTCTTCTCTTCTCTTCTCTTCTCTTCTCTTCTCTTCTCTTCCCTTCCCTTCCCTTCCCTTCCCTTCCCTTCCCTTCCCTTCCCTTCCGCATTCCCCATTCATTCAATTCCAGGTGTTGAACAGAAGCATATAAATCACTTGACTTGCATTACAGCCGTGCACATTTTTTTTGGTCATTCTGCTCCTTTCCTCCCCCACTACAGATGCCTTTTGGTGTATGTCAGTAGTCAGTAATAAGAAGAACAAAGAGGAATAGATCGAGAATATAACGATGGAAAGATGGCTGGTTTTTTAAAAGATGCTTAGCATTGACAATAAAACTACAGCAAATCCAAATCTTGACCTAGCTTGAAATATTTCTTTGCGGCCTTCATTTTCAACAAGTGTAGGATTATCTTCTGAGACTTTTTGAGAAATCAATTGTCAGAAGAATTTAAAATGTACAGTCTTAGTAATGTTTTAGACATTGTGAACCCTCACTTCAAACTATACCCTTGAAAATAATATAATTTTTTTTTTGCATAGTGGCAATAATGCTAAATACATCATTAATCCATTCACTAGTGCTGAACATTAGTTTGAATTCTTGACATTTTAAACATTCTTACCTATTTCTTTAGGTTCTTTGCTCGAAAATAAGTTATTCTTTTTTTTAACTTCCATTCAACACATAGATTTATTTATCTTTAGAGGATATTATTGGCAAATATAAATTCCATTCACTGTCAAAGTCATATTTTAAAAGAGCACAAGGCTGTAAGAAAGGTGCTAAAACAATTTCCTCTTCTGCATACTAATTTCCATATCTCACAGACAGTCTCACATTCATCTTGTGGAAAAAGTAATGCAAACGACTGTCTCCGCTTTGGCTCCTAAAATAGACTGAATAGGAATAAAAATTGGTTGCATTTTTTTTCTCCTTGGCCTTGTAAAACTGTCATATTTGCATGTGAAGTATCCTCCACAATATGTCAGATAAGGGGAATCAAAGCTAGTGTAGTTTTCTGTGTCCTAGGTAAGATTTACTCAGAAGACATTCTTTACTATTAAGGAGAGAAGCAACTAGAACCAAGGAGAAATTTCCTAACAGAAAACAGAGAACAATAAACCAATGGAACAGCTTGCCTTCAGAAGTTGTTGGTGCTACATCACTGTAGGCTTTCAAAAGCTGGACAACTGTTTGTCTGAAATGGTATAGGTGTTAAGTATAAATGCCTGCCCTCCAAACCTAGTGTTGTAAGGGTTAACTACCCAGGGATCCCTTCACCCACTGACCCCTCCTCACCTGGACTCCGCCCCTGGAGTACTTAAGGGTCATCCATGCGGTCTGGGCTCCATTCTAGCTGCAAACCTGTAAGAGAGAAACATTATGTAAATAAACAAACTTGATTATACACATGCCTGTGTATCTCCTTCATTGGGCTCGATCCAAGAACATTCCTACAAATATGGTAGCAGAGGATGGTTCTAAATAGCCCAAACCAAACTAAAAGGATGTCTGAAAATATCAAGCTGAACGAAGAAACCGAAAGAGTAAACACCCGTGCATCCAAAAAGAAGATGGAAGAAATGCTAGCCTCAGCTGAAGCCAAGCTAGCAGAAATGCAAAGGAATAAAGAACGACTCTCCAGCCCTGGCTACTCAAGAATAACAGAGAGAAGCCTAGACGAAAGAGAGGATGAATCAGAGACCGAGCTACGCGAAGAAAAGGAGCTAAAAGAAAAGCTACTAAGCCTAGCCGGATCGACATCAAACAAGTCCAGTCTCATCGCGGAACTCCGCAACCTCCTTGATGACTGCGGGGCAGCGACCGGGAAGAAAGATGACAAAACGGAGTGCAGAGACCAAAACGTGGTAAGCGATTTAAACCCCTACCACTCGCTCACTGATGAAGCCGATCCAAGATTCGCGCGCTCCCCACAACGGCCATCTTGGATGGTGACATCACCCAAGATGGCCGACCAATCCCCAATCAGATCCCGAGATTTAAAAAACCCGGCGGGAAACGAGGCCTACCACCACAAGGCCTACGAATACAACCACGAGGCCAAGAACTATACCGGACAGGTGACATCAAGTTCGCCTACCGAACTCGAAGTAGAAAAGGCCATGCGGACCATCACCGCGGCTTTCGGAACCAAAATAAAAATAATAAGTTCCGATGCCGATACCGATACCGCAGGGGGAAATAAAGTGACGTCCTACACGCATAAGGGCAGCCACGAAGACCAACTATGGAAGAGAAATACCGAGGCGTGGGCACAGCCCCCCACCTTCTACGCCGGAAACCTCGCCATGCATCCCCTAAGCTACGCCATAAAACCGGGAGAAATAAATGAATACTTACCACACCAAAGGACTCAGCCAAGACCTCCGGGGTTGTCGACGGGCATAGGCGCCGGCCCGTACCTAAACTTCGGCCTCCAGAGCGGACCGGAGCCCCAGGGCCTTCACCCAAGCCTCGCGGACCCGCATCGATGTCCAGGCGGCGCAACGAGACCCACGACGCTCCAGACGGCGACCCAAATAAACTTCGGCCTCCAAGGACCTCCAAAGACGGAGCCAGAAGTCCAACTCGAGAGGCAAGGCCTTCACCCGGGAGCAGCAGGAACGAGCTCCTTCCACGACGGCGGCAGAGACAGAATGGCCCAGGAGCATGCGCAGAACCGACCTGCAATAAAAAAACAACAGACCATAGAAGCAAGTCACTACAGACTGACTCCCTGCATTCCCCTGCCTTATTGTGAGTTCCCTTTTGCTTTGGACCATGGACAGCAACCCTCAATAGGTAATATTACTCACAATACAGGGACACTTCCAAATGACTTTCCCAAACTCAGGGTAGATGGGGTTAACTTTGTTGAATGGAACCAACAGTTACAGGTTGTCCTCTTAAAGGAACATTTACTATTTTTTATAACTAACCCACCTGAAAAGCCTTGGACTTTTCAGTTAGATTGCATGCATCATAAGGCTTACCATTTGTTACTAACCAGCATATCACTCAGTATGTATCCCAGTATCAGCCACAACTTGACAGTGTCAGAAATAGTAACCTTTTTGCATAAAATGTTCCACAGCAGAAGTATAGCCACTACCACAAGAATCACCAGGGAATTCTACTCAGCCAAACTCAAGGGGGGAACTTCAATGAGTGAACACATATTGTCACTCAATGCCACCAGAGCTGAGTTAATTCAGAGGGGGGAGAACATAACAGAAGGGAACATGGTGAGCGTGATCATAAATTCCTTAGACCACAGCTGGAATGATTTCATCATGCACTTAGACAGTTCCAGCCTAGAACGCATCACCTTAGATATGCTAACCAGTAAACTTATCGCGGAAGACAACCTCAGGAGGGATAGATACCAGAACCACAGAGAACCAAGGATTAGCAAAAGAGTAGAATTCCACAGCAGAGACTACAGCGACATAGAATGCTTCAATTGTGGCTCCAGGGAACACTATAAAAGAGATTGCCCCAGGAGAATAAGAGACATGAGACACTCACAATCTAGAGACAGGACTGAAAACAGACATAGACTCCCCGAAAGACAGACAAATGAGAACAGATATAGGCGCAGAGATTCACCCAAACCCAGGGACGGGAGGAGATACCGGGACAGTTCCCGGGACAGTCACAAGGGTTCACTATATGGGCTGAGAGCAAGGGACAGCACACTGGGATACACCAACACCAAAAATGCATGGCTCCTAGATTCAGGAGCCACAAACCATACCACTTATGACACAAAATTATTTACTAAATTCACAGAAGAGAAATTCACCATTAAAGTGGCTAACCAAAGCAACGTGCTAGTAACCGGAAAAGGCAACATAAACATCCCAGAGATAGGGGAAATAGAGGGGGTATTGCTTGTTCCGGAGATACCCTATAACATACTAGCCACCTTGAAGCTAAGCAAGGAAACGGGAACAAAAATAACATTTAAGGAAGGGAAGGTATTTTTGACCAGAGATGAGAGGATCATCGGTAGAACTATAATAAGCGAGGGTTTACCATACTTCCAGCCTAACTGTAGCAGCCCCCCCAGGATAAACACCAACACTAGCGACATGATAGACACTGCACCCAACACCGAGGAGACAGAGGAAGTTAATCACGACCCGACGCCCAGTGACCCAGACATGAACCAAACTTTAGAAAAAGAGAAGCCATCGTTAGGCAAACCCATTCACGATGAGTGTGCCCATTTATTGCATAGAAAATTGGGTCATAGCAGTTTTCCGGTTGTACAAAAAATGGTCAATTGTTCTGATGGATTAAAGGTTAAAAATTGCAAAAACTATTTAGAGTGTTCGGTGTGCAAATGTTCCAAGTTGAAGACCAAAGCCAGACCAAAAAAATCAGAACGCACCACAAATTCCTTGTTTCAAATGGTACACATGGACCTAGTTGGGCCCTTAAGGCCATCCATCAAATATAAGAAAAGGTTTTTCCTGACTATCGTAGATGACTTCAGTCGCTACGGTTATATATATACACTCAAGCACAAACATGAGGTGTTCCAGAAATTTAAAGAATTTCATAAAAAGATAGAACTGCAACATAATATTAAAATCAAGCAAATAATGACAGACCGAGGGTCCGAGTTCATGTCTCAAGAATTTTCAAATTGGCTCAGGGCGCAAGGGATGCTGCGCTTTACGTCGGCCCCTTTTTCGCCATTTCAAAATGGAGTCGTAGAGAAAAAAAATGGAACCCTACAGACAATGATGAGATGTGTGCTAGAGGATGCAGGGTTAGGACAACACTACTGGTCAGAAGCCGTTTTATACTCAAATTACACGCTTAACAGGTTATGGTGTAGCGTAATAAATAAAACACCGTACGAGGTCATGTATAATAGGAAGCCAAAGATAGCACACCTTCACATATTTGGTGTAACCGCCGATGTTCATATCCCCAGACAGATACGCAGGAAGGGAGACAAAGTTTCCAGGCGACTAAGATTCATGGGATATGAACCGGGCACCAAGGGTTTTAGGTTCATTGACAGCAACAACAATTTCATAGTTTCACGCACCGCAGTATTTCATGAAAACTCTAATTGGTCCAAAATACATCTTAATGAAATAACCACAGAAGGGGAAAACACCAACCGTTCACATATCAAAACACAACAGGGCAGACCAATAAACAATGACATAGAAGCTACAAAACCAAGGGAGCATAGGATAAGAATCAGAGAGTGGAAAGAGGGACACCCAGACCTAAAAGTAGAAACACTCACGGAAAAGGAAGCCAGGTACCTTCACGATACGGAAACCACGCCCGAAAGGCCAGTTAGGACTTCTAGAAATAAAACCCCCAAGAAACTAGAGGACTATGTGCTATCTCTCCATGCTAACCAAGTAACCCCCAATAATTACGATGAAGTCCTCAATTTACCCACTGACGAGAAGGAAAAGTGGGAACAGGCGATGGAGAAAGAGATGAACAGCCTGCGTGAGCTAAAGGTATACACGCCCGCAGAGGCCCCTAGTGATAAGACCACCATAGGCACTAGGTGGATATACAAAATAAAGTCTCTAGAGGGAGGTAAATCATTATATAAGGCTAGATTGGTAGCCCAGGGATTTGCCCAACGATTCCCAGACGATTACACAGACACATATTCCCCCACCGTCAGAGCAGAAAGCGTAAAGTGTGCATTGGTGATAGCCTCGATTCTAAACTTAAAAGTACACCAATTCGATGTGCAGACAGCGTATCTCCACGCTGATCTAGATAAGGAAATTTATGTTAGGGCTCCACATAGTAAAAACACACGCAAAGGGGAAACCTGGTTATTGAACAAGAGTCTATACGGACTAAAACAGTCTGGGAAACGGTGGTATGAATGCTTGTCAAAAACATTAAGGTCAATGGGTTTTGAAGCCACCTCTGCCGACAACTGTTTTTTCATCAAAAGGTTGGGTAAATCCATAGAATACGTTCTGGTATATGTTGATGACATTCTATATGTTGGTGACCAAGATCATAAGTGTGAAACATTTGCTAAAGAACTGGGAAAGCACTTCACCTTGAAGGTACTAGGAAAGGTTGACAAGTATCTGGGGGTACAAATTACCAAAACCAACAAAGGCTTCAGACTGTCACAGAGAGAAAAGATAGTGGAATTGCTACATAAATGTTACATGTTTGATGCCAGACCATGCGAAACCCCCATGACACCAGACTTCCTAAAAAACATGTACGATGAGTCAGAGCCTTTTAATGACAATACCTTATACAGATCCATAATAGGCTCCTTACTTTATATAGCGAACTGGACGAGGCCTGACATAGCATTAACTGTCAACCTTCTGTCGAGGCATGTGGGCAAGCCCACCAATTATCATTGGGATGCCACAAAAAGGATACTTAGATACTTAAAGCATAGTACAGAAGCATGCCTATGTCTAGAACCGGAAACATCCGGTAAGCCAGTTCTTTCATGTTATGCAGACGCAGATTGGGCTGGGGACGTGAAATGTAGAAAAAGTACATCAGGGTACATATTTTTCTTGAACGGCAGCCCTGTACATTAGTACACTGGTAAGCAAAACCTAGTGGCTACATCGACTACTGAGGCCGAATATATATGCTTATCCAAAGCTGCGAATAATCTGGTGTGGTTCGATGACTTGCTCTCCAACATCTGGGCCGAACCCACATACCCCATCCACATACATGAAGACAACAAGGCAGCTATCGAAATATCTAGAGCTGATGCTGTGGGTCAAAGGTCGAGACACATAGATATAAAACACAAACACGTTAGGCAACTCTCCAGCATGGGCTTTATTAAAGTATTACATTGTGATACACAAGAACAAACTGCTGACATCTTAACCAAACCTCTGTTAAACAAACAGCATACCTATTTGACATCCAAACTAGGTGTCATACTACACAAATCGATAAACCATGATCAATCCACTTGTGATCTTACGGCCAGGCATCTAGAGGGGGATTTGTTAAGTATAAATGCCTGCCCTCCAAACCTAGTGTTGTAAGGGTTAACTACCCAGGGATCCCTTCACCCACTGACCCCTCCTCACCTGGACTCCGCCCCTGGAGTACTTAAGGGTCATCCATGCGGTCTGGGCTCCATTCTAGCTGCAAACCTGTAAGAGAGAAACATTATGTAAATAAACAAACTTGATTATACACATGCCTGTGTATCTCCTTCATTGGGCTCGATCCAAGAACATTCCTACAATAGGGTCTCCTGCTCAAGCAGGGGGTTGGACTAGACGACCTTCAAGGTCCCTTCCAACTCTATTATTCTATGTTCTCTCCCTCTTGCCTTGGCTCTTGGGCACAGATCATTTCAGAGCTGATGAGGTAGGTTTGCACACTCAAATCTCTCAGGGAACTCTAAAGGTTGTTGAATAAAGGCCTAGGTAAGATTTTTGGGGCCAATATGATGAAACTGTAATGGTACAATAGCTATAAAAGAGGAAGTATTGCATATATTTTTTTAGTTTTTTCTGCAGCAGTCTCTGCTCTTCCCTTCAGAGGTTAGAATGACCCCCAACCCTGTTAGTCTTCTGTAACGTTTTAAAAACCTGGCCATGCTCCCAAACCTGGGGCGCTAACATGTACTAAGGGCCCAATCTTCTGACTATATTGCTAACAGGCTAGACGACTTGCTTTGTATGGTCTTCAGATCAGATGTTTTAATGTTTTTACTATGTTAATATTTTTTACTGTTTTATTGCTTTAAAATGTCTTTAAGATTTTAATTGCGATATATGTGTCAGCGTTCCAGAAAAAACCCTGAGAGGTCCGGGTTTTCCCTCAGTAAATCAAAACCCTCAGGCCTCCAGGCAAACCTCTGGTGATTTGGGCTGTCATTGATTTATTCTTGGACTGTCATTTATTTATGCTCCAATCACCATCTGTCTCATCTCGAGACAGCACTCCGACCACTCCTTCTCCAGATGCAGGATCGGCCTGACCTTGACTGACAGGAAGAATGCTATTATGTCTAAAGACAACCCCTCTACTAAATCCCCCCTCCTACTTTCCCACACTAGAAGGTGGCAGCATGGAAGCTTCCGGCCTAATATGGCTTCCAAAGCTGACAATACGTTTTGAATTGTGAGTTGCCTAGAGTCATTTGTTGGGATGGGCTGTTATAGAAATAAAATATAAAATAAAATAACATCTAGGAAAGATGTAGTAACAGAAAGAGCAGAAACTCTAGTAACACCTAACCTTTTAAGTAACCTTAACTTTTTAAAGTCCAAGGACTGTATTTGCCTTTGAGTAGCATCTGGGAGCTGAATTCTAAGAATGAAGAAGGCAGGACCAGAACAGGAACTGAGTTTGTTTTTATTTTATTTGCAGTTACATTTGAATTGCAAATTAATAATATGGTTCTGTTCCTGTCATAGTCTTTCCCCTTTTCTCACAATAAAAATTATAAGTCGGTAGCAGCTTTGGGAGATTTTTGAGAGTTAAGTTATGCACCTCTACTATAATAAAAAAAAACATGCCAACTCTTGACAGGAAAGGCAAAGTAGTTTAAGGAGGAAAAGATTTTGGATTGTTTTAAATTACTAGGGATGCAATGGTAAATAAAGTATCTTTCTCTCTCTCTCTCTCTTTTCCTTCCTTCCTCCCTTTCTCCCTCACTTCTTCCATTCGTGCATTTAGGGAAGCATGTGTATGTTTCTGATGGAATGTATGGACCAGTGGTGAAATCCTCTAAAGTCTGCTAGTGGTTCTGTGAGTCTGCTACTGAGGGCACACTTCGTGCACACATGCGTGCCTGAGGCACGCCCACGCAGTGCTACAAAAGGAACATTTTGAAGCCTTTCGAGTCTGCAAAGGTAAGTAGAACAGGAAGGGGGGAAAATCCGCTGTGCCATGCCATTTAGATTAATTAGAAAGCAGGAAATCTGATGATTTTAGCTAATATAAATTGCATGTCACAGCTGATTGTTGGCCAGGTGATCATTAGAAATACTGGTTTGCGCAAACCGGTAGTATTTTTTACTACTGGTTCATCCGAACTGGTCCGAACTGGTAGCATTTCACCCCGATACATTTCTATACTCCACTCCCACCCCCAATGGTGACATAATTATTGAATGTCAAAGACCACAGTAAAACTCAGCTCATATGAGCAATATAGCAGAAGTGGTTTCTATTTTAAGTCACCACAGCACCAATGAGTGGATTCCTTAAAGCAGCAGAGGGAAACCTGGGAAAAGTTGGACTGTTTTTAACAAAACAAATCCTGGTTCTGAGAAAATACACAAATAATCCTTTTTCTCTGTTGGAGTCAAGTGATGCTCTCATCAATATGAATATTCTGATGGGAAGGGAATGAGAAGAGCTTTTCTCTGAAGAAGCTTTTCTCTTCCCTGGAAATCAGGAGACTGAAAACTAAAAATACACACTGGATATATGTCTAGAAGCCTGTCTACTATTTTGCACATATTATTTATTTATTGGGTTTATGAAGGCTACCCAATTCCCAGAAGACTGTTGGTGGCATACATAGATATCGGGAGACACAAAACAAGATACTAACACTAACCCGCCACCCCCAATCAGTCTAGTGGTAGGTTTCAAATTTTTTTACTACTGGTTCTGTGGGCGTGGCTTTGTGGGCGTGGCTTGGCTTGGTGGGCATGGCTTGGTGGACGTGGCAGGGGAAGGATACTGTAAAATCTCCATTCCCTTCCCAATCCAGGGGAAGGTTACTGCAAAATCCCCATTTCCTCCCAATCAGCTGGGACTTGGGAGGCAGAGAATAGATGGGGGTGGGGCCAGTCAGAATTTTTACTACCGATTCTCCAAACTACTCAAAATTTCCGCTACCGGTTCTCGAGAACTGGTCAGAAACCCACCTCTGAATCAGTTCTTGGCTATATGTATAAAATTTGGGAAGCACCGATGTATTTACCTTACATAATTAGTTAATTATTATACATTTGTTATTAAACCAATTTTCATAAATGTCATTATAATAAATACAATAATAAAAGACCAGCACATAATATAATCTGATATTATTTTTCCCTTAATGCACGACATTCATTCTGCAAATATATAAGAATTGTCCATTTTGTAAATGGACAACTGCTGAAATTCTGAGGTCTGCGTGACCAACTATATATCCTTTCAGACACCAGAAAAGCTTGAGGGAAGGTACTAAAATCCTGCTCTACCATATTCAGATGTTTAAAATTAACATTCACATTTTTAAAGAAAAGAACATCAATACATTACTGAGTACAATTCCACAATGTATAATAAGGAAGCAATCCAGCTAAAAAAATATTAAGGGATAGCTATATGATAATGGCTCAAATCTGTAAAGAAAATGTTGAATAAAAGAGAGAAAATGCTGATTATCCAATGTATTTTAATCTTTTTTTGTGGACATGGATAGAGAAAAACGGTAGAAGCAATTTAGACTTCCATTAATCAGAATTTATGTACATATGTCTAAAGAGGAAAAAGAAAAAAACCCAGTTTTGATGCTGGAAATCTTCCACTGTAGATCTTGACTCTTAGGTTTCTGTTTATAATTCCAAATGCTTCAGTGCAAGACTTGGAGACATCCATCACATTTTAGCTAAATTGAAAAGCTTTCTCTCCTATCTTTCCAAGTCAAGTTCTCTTTATCAGTTACAAATAGATTCCTTTCCCACAAAGCTGACATTTCTACAGCCTCTCTTAACATTTACAGGCAGCTTAAACACACAAGGAGGTGGGCTTGAGCATCTGGAATGCAGGTAGAAACCCAAGATGGCACATAAAGCCTCTCATTCATCAGCTGCCTGCTCCAACCCCAGCAGCAAAAAGACTGGAGGTTAAGTGCAGGTGCTTCTGTGAATAGTAATTGTGAAAGACTGTTTTTAATCAGCATCCCTGGGCCAGCTTAATAAGACTCTTGGGTTTAAATTAAAGACAAGAGAAAAATCTCCCAATTACAATTTCCTAACGTGTTACAGGGTAGAGCCATTACCATGGTGGCAATATATGACAGTAAAGAGATAGATCTACGTTTACTGTAAGCCCACAAAGATCTGTCTGGAGACATTATTATAGGAGCCCAAATCATGAAATATCTCTGGCTGTCTATTTGCACACTGTAACAGCAAAGGAAAATAAATGCCAGTTGCTAGCCGAGTATTGTCAACTGCATGCTTTTTTTCAGACTCTGAATTCTCCATCAGCCCTCTGCATGTCATCCATTGCTCATGGAATAATTATGTGCTTCTGTATTGTAAGTTGTAAACAATCTGTCCCTCTTCCCTCACCCTGCTTTTCCAAATCACTAGATTTCAACAAAGCTGGTACAATATTCCAGCAGATGTGCAATTCCTAGAAAACAAGATATGAACAGGCAAATTTCACCAAATGTGTACACTAGAGGAAAGCCCAGCATTCTAATAACAATGGCAATGGAAATATCACTTGTTACAACGGTATTGGATTCAGCACGGCATTCAGATAAAAATGGACACTATGGGTCCATTACAGGGACTTCCAAGGGACATGTTTTGTCCTCTGCAATAAGGAGTACTGAAGAAAAAGGTGATAGAAGACACAGCACAGCTAAAGTATAGGAAACCATTTTATGTGCAAGAATCAAATCTACCACTTAATTGTCGAGGCCTAGGCTATTTTGTGATTAATCTTTGCACTATTAGCTACTCACAAAATATGATACCTCTTTCCAGGGGTGGGTTCTACTTACCTTTACTACTGGTTCGCAACGGGATAGTTCGCTTTGCTCTTTCGCGCGCCTTTCTTCTGCACATGAGCAGAAGCTCCTGCACATGCGCAGATTGCTGATGACGATATCCAGGGCGGTGGGCAGGGCCTCCCACCGGTTTTACAAACAGTTCTTGCGAACCGGTCCAAACTGGGGGCAACCCACCACTGCCTCTTTCCAACTATTGGAGTATCCATTTAGAAATTAAGCCTCATGCTTTCAGTCTCTCATTTTCTTAGTCAGTTCTACTTTGAGGAAATCATAATTCACCTTTCTCCATTGTTGTTACATTTAGACTCAACACCTCCAGCTTTCTCTTCTCTGTATGCAAATTACTGAGTTTTCTCTCCTCTTGTTGGTAGTCTTACTCAGCAGTTCTCCTCCTTTTGCTCATCAGGGGCCTTCCTTTTTTTGTTGTTTAAGTCAGAGGTCACCAACCTTTTGGACCTCAGGGACCACTAAATTCATAGTTTTAAAACCCGTGGACCACTAATATGAATTTTTTAAAAAAAAAGATAAATAGCATTTAGTGCAATATAAAAAATGCAAATAATTTTTCTGTGGACCATCAAAATTTCTCGCAGGCCACCAGTTGGTGACCGCTGGTTTAGGTAATCTGCTTTTCTTCCATCCTTGGCATCTATTGCATGATCATCTTTGGTATTTATACCTGGGAAATGAAAGTCTTTCACATTTATACATGGTTTCATTTCTGTTGTTGAGTGCTGTGTGGACCAATGGTGTGTGAATATTAGGCTGCTGTCAAGAAATGGTTTCTGATAGAGTTAGTCATAATCTACAATTACTTTGTACCTGTATCTTCCTATGAACTTTGTAATGCTTTGGGGGTTTGACTGGTTGCCTTTCTCAGAAAGAACATATATTTGGCAGATGATGAAAAAAAGGAAGTAATGACAGAATATTTATCTCCCACTCAGACAAAACTCTCTCACTTACTATATGAAGATGGAATATCACATTTTCATTACTGAAGACTGATGTAAATACATTATAATGTCAAATATGCAGTTGGGGGATATTATAGTTTTGAGAAAAAAGTCCAGTCTGAATACAAGAAGCAGTCTAAATACTTTTAAAAACATTTCTTATTCATTGAAAAATGAATGCTTCATTACTGAATTGAAGTTCATAGATATGTGTGTGTGTGTGCTGGGGCTGCAGCACAACCCGAAGCAGAGCTGTGTCGCTGAATACTTGCCTATGGCCAGGCCTGGCAAAGCAAGGCAAGTCGAAACCAAGGCAAAACAAGGCTAAGCACAGCAAGACAAGATGGCAGCTTGTGCAAGCATGGCTGGAAAAAGCCAATGCTTTTTCCAACAAGCGCCCCTCCCCACAGCATCTCTTTAAATCTTATTCCCCAGGTGAGCCTTAGGATGAGGGGTGGGGCACCCTCCCCCTGAGCCGTCAGTTTTCCCTGCACTGAACCCACCTCCTCTCTATCCTCTGAGCTCGAGGATCAGGCGGGGGAGCCAATCACTCCTCCACAGAGCTCCGTCACTCCACTGCTTTGCTATCTACTCTTTTCCTCTCCTCTTCCCTCTCTCCTCTTTTATTTTGCTGTCTCCAGGTACTGCCATATCTACCAGCTAGTCTTTTTTGCCTTTCTAATCAACAATTGTTAAGTCTGGGGTGTTATGTGGCAGGTGCCCGTCTGTTTGAATTCTCAAGACCCAGAGCAATTTAGCTTCTTCATTTTGTATGACTTTCTCCATTTTATGATCCCACCAGTTCTTGCTTGCAGGCAAATGATATTTCTTGCAGATCTTCCAATGCACCATTGTTGCTACTTTATTATGTTGTAGTCAGCGTATATGACCTTCTTGCAGTAACTAACCAGTTGGTCCACTGTTACTTCAGATTCTTTGCATAGGTGGCACTTGCTGTCTGTTGCTGTCTTCTCAATTCTGGTCTTGTATGCATTTGTTTTTAAGGTTAACCTAGGGGCTTATTTTAATATATGTCTGAAGATTTCTTGCCAAAACAATTCTTACCAACTTCTTTGTGGAGAGGTTATCTATGCCCATATACACCTGCCAAATGCAAATTTTCTTTTGAGACTCTTCTCCAGATTTCTTCTTGATGTTAGTAGCTGAAAAAGTATATTTAAACCTTTGATCTTACTGTTTTTTTTCCTCTCTCTCTTTCAGTTTCCCAGGCATTTTAATGTTACTTTTTATCTGTTGTTTTACATATTGTTACTTTATTATAGTTTTTTCTATATTATAAACTGCCCCCAGAAGTTGTCATGATGAATTTAGGACAATAACATTTAAAATAAATCAATAAATTCACCACTCTTCCTTGTTTAATACTATATTAACTAACTGTAATGTTAAATGGTGTTAGTAACAGAAGGGCTGTTATGGTGAAGAAAGAATTGTACAGATTAATTCAGGAAGATCGGGAAGAGAAGGATTAAACAATAGATTTAAATTTTACAGAAGTAGCTTTCAGCTGGATACCTTCAGATATACAACAATGAAGCAGAGGCCTGAAATATAGAGTATCTTCTGCTGCAGATGTCCAAGCAAATGCCGGTTGGAGATCCTGAAATAATGAATTTCTGCACTGGGCAAAAGGATTTGACTAAGTGATTTTTGAGGTCATTTTAAAGCTTTGCAGCCCATGATTTTAAGTAATAATTAGGTAAAGAATTTAGGATACTAATTCTGAATCTCATCCTGCAAACAAATTAGATACAATAGTCATTGAAAAAATCCTTCTGGACAAGAAAACATTGATCGATTGATTGTCCTAGACCCGTGATGGCGAACCTATGGCACGGGTTCTGCCACAGGTGGCACG
Organism: Ptyas mucosa; assembly: GCA_012654045.1. NCBI lineage: Eukaryota > Metazoa > Chordata > Lepidosauria > Squamata > Colubridae > Ptyas > Ptyas mucosa. Next base: position 43,161,276 of record WNWU01000006.1, on the reverse strand, counting down.
CGAAGCCATATTGGTGGGCACGCGAGCTCAGCTCCGGCACGCATGTGTGCGCCAACCAGCTGATTTCCGGGCCTTCTGGGCCCACCAGAAGTCAGGAAACACACTGTTTCCGCCTCCGGAGGGCCTCTGGGGATGTGGGGAAGGCCATTTTTGCCCTCCCCAGGCTCCTAGAAAGGCTCTGGAGCCTGGGGAGAGCAAAAAACGGGCCTACCGGGCCCACTGTGCCATCGCATGCCAAAAGTGGGGGGAGCACGGGATGGGGCAGAGCGCATAGAATTATGGATGTGGGCACGCGTGCGTGTGACCCCACTGCGCTCCTCCTGCTTTTGGCACGCGATGGCAAAAAGGTTAGCCATCACTGTCCTAGACCAATAAAATAGAAGTTCATAATAGAAAAACCAAACCTGAAACAATTAATAATAATAAGACAGTATCAACTGAATTCTGCAAACAATGGTTATTCCTAGAAACTTGACAGACTTTACGCTGGTTAATCAAGTTAGGCCTTGAGGGCCTTGAAGAAAGAGGATGTTAACATCCTGATCAGAAAGACAACTAAAAACTCTGATAATCGAGTTTATGAACTCCAGATGCCATAGATGTCACAATGGGGTAGTGTGAAAATACATGAGTTACTGGCTCAACCTCTGTATCTGAGTGTACACAAATATTATTATTGTACTAGAGATTAGCATATTTGCCTATCATTTTTATAATACTGTAAGTATTATACAAATGTGAGCCAAAGTAAAACATCTCTCAGGATGTCACAGTGATATTTAGGAATCACTCACAGAGAACCCACAAGTAGTAAATGTGAGTGATTTTAGTTCTGAAATTTTGTAGATCTAGATCCCAAATTATCTGCTTAAATGTGATGAATGCAAACCCCAAGAAAGACACAAATCTCTAACAAAACAGGAGCATTTGAAGTGAAATGAGGTAAACCAAATTTGGCTTTTAGAGACTAACAGCTTCTAAAAACGGAGGCTTCCCCATAAACACAGAGTTGAGTACTATATAGCAACAAGCCCATTACAAAATCTGATAAAAATAGCCACCCCAAACGATTGTGCACACTCTTTCTGCCAGCCGAACAATAGATCGCTTGAGAAGCTTCCTTTCTTATTTAGTGTGAGTCCTATATATAAAGCAAAAAAAAAAAAAAAAACAGGTTGGAAATTGAGCTCACAGATCTTGGCATTGCTCAGGAAAGCAACCTAAGCTGGGCTCTGATGACAGTAAATGGTTCTGCAGAATGAATTGGGGGAATAACACTTTTCAGCAGACAGGTGAAAATTGCCTGCAAGATGATTGGCTAGAATTGATATTGTCAATTTGTACATCCTGGAGCTTCCACAAGTGCAAAGTACCCTGAGCTTTGACTGACAGAGACATACGCTTCCTCTAAGTGGCATCGGAATACAAATAAATTGGATACCACTTAGAGACTCCAAAAGCCATTGAACAGTAGCACCACTGCAAGATGGAAGGCTGGGCCCATGGAAAGTGACAGCAATATTTCCTTTCCTGTACTGAGAAAATAGGAAAAAGAAAAAGAGAAACGTTTTAATGGCACAATGGACGAGAGGGAGGGGAAAGTAACACAGTAACATAAAGCTCTTAATACAAATCAAAGAAATATAGAGATACTGGGCTGAATTGCAGTTGGAATCTTGATAAAACCTAATGGCTAGATACAAGGAAAGGAAATATTTTCAGCACTAGGATCATGCGGGTGGAAATCAATGCTAAGTGCTCTGTAAAATAAAGTAATATCTAAAATGGTGCTTTGCCTAACCCTCCCAAAATGGTTCTTCTGCTGAATGATTATTTCTGAGGATCTGGTTAAATCAACAATATACTATAACAGAAGCTTTCCGACAAACGTTTGAATTTTGGGATTTCTTTGCAAGCTTTAGGTTAGTTGATGAAGATTATTCAAAGATGTACTTTTTTTTAGCATGCATAAAAGATCATGGTATAAAGCAAACATACTGTATGTATACAGTATTATTATTTATACTCTATTTTTTTTCTAGCTAACTTTCTGAATTTATCAGCATAATGGCTGGTATAAGGAACCAAGAGGGTTGAATAGTCTTCAGAAAACAAAATGAACATGATGGCTGTCTGATTTGAATTCTTAATTATTATGATTATATGGTATAGAAACAACAATAGGCAACTGGTGACAAGTTTTCTATCCTGTTTTTTTAAAAGTAACCACCCATTAAAATGTACTTAAAATATATGCTAAATTGATTTATTACTATCTCACCTATGGCTGTGTTGAGCTTATGAAGAGTCAATTTTCCATTTAGTAAAATTTCTGCTTTCTGGCTTGTGGGATTCAGGTCTTTCAAGGGGAAAGATCACTTGCTGGCTTTGTAGTTCTCCTCAGAAATAAATATTGCTAAGGTTGGGGGTAGGGGTTTGCATAAGACTAACTAACTAACTAAACTAAACTAAACTAAACTAAACTAAACTAAACTAAACTAAACTAAACTAAACTAAACTAAACTAAACAACTAAAATAAATATTTATAAATATGAAGTATAGACATAGTTTGGGGATGGGAATAAAACCCATTTGTTTTATTTTTATTTTGTATGGAATGGGGGAAGGAGATTTTTTTTGTGTGTTACACGATTTGTGGTGGCTCATTGCAGGGAAGGCTTTTATTTTGTTTTGCTTTTCAGCATTACATATGGCTTCTCTGTGATCCTGAGGAAAGATGTTTTTGTTTAAGGAGTTGACAGGTGCTAAATGCATGCCTAAGCATCCCGCAAAGCTTTTTTCCCCTTCAACTCAGAAGCACTCTAGAGCCCTATTAAGCAATTATAATTTTTCAATGTGTAAACAAAGTAAATTTATTTTTCAAAATGATAAACAAATAAAAAATATCTGTGGTCTTCCATTGAAGTTGATGACTTAGGCAGCAGATTCTAGTTACCATGAAAGGCAAGTCAGATCTCAGTAGTTAAATTTATTTTACTTATATGGTTATTTGGTTTTCTGTCCCATGTGCAAAAGTAATTTCAGCATAAATGTTTAAGACATATTTAGAGGAACCAAAGAAATCAAAGTGCCTCTCTGAATCCATTGTTCAAAATTTTGATGTGCTGGTTTCTCTGAAGGCTCAGTTGGCTTCTTTGAGAGTCTCCCACTATTATCTGAGTGGTTGTCTTGGTTACATTCTCAGAAATTTATCTGCTCTACATGCACATGGATGCTCAGACATGTCAAGGCCATGTCAAGCTTTCATGGAGATACATAATCTCAATGTATCTATAGAAGAGAACAGTGGTGAAATCTGAACTGGTTTACTACCGGTTCGCTGGCTGCGCATGCATGCTGTGCACCAAACGCGCATTGCGCATGCACATGTGCAGTTCACACCATGCACCAGGTGCGAGGTACGCACGCACATGCAGTGCACGCCAAAAGGAGGTAAGTAGAACAGCGCTGGGGGTGATGGGGTAAGTAGAACAGCGTGCGAGGGGGTGATCAGCTGTGCCGCACAATCTTTTTTTTCAATTTTAAAAGCATTCTTTAACAACCTATTCGGGTGAATAGGTTGTAAAAAAAATGCTTTTAAAAGTAAAAAAAAAAGGCTGTGAAGATCGCGCAACTCAGCTGTGATCGTCAGAGCCTTTTTTTGCTTTTTTTAAAAGCAAAAAAGCAAAACCTTCTGCGCATGCGCAGAGGATACAAAACACATTACTTCCTGGTTAAAACCAGGAAGTAATGTCAACCCGGCAGGTGGGCGGAGCCTCGCGCCATGATCGCTACCAGTTCTCCAAACCATCCGCTATGATCGCTACTGGATCGGGCGATCCAGTCCGAACCGGGAGCATTTCACCCCTGGAAGAGAATATATATAACTCAGGGTTGAACTATTTTGTACAGATGAAGTATAGTGGCTACACTGCCTTAGAGAGAAAAAATTACTTGGTATGTCTGGGAAAGCTTTTGGTAGTGATGAGTACCGGGACAACTCAAGAAGACCTAAGACACGGGTGTCAAACTCAACGCATCACATTGTCCTCATGTGACATATTGTGACATTTTTCCCCTTCACGGAACTGTGATGGGTGTGACCTCCGTGTGGACGCATCTGGCCTGCAGACTGCCAGTTTGACACCCCTGACCTAAGAGGTAGGAGAAGAACATACAGCCTTAGACAATCATGTTGCTTCTCTTTTTTCTCCTACATATATCTCCTGTACTTTCCTCATACATTTTTTTTCTTGCACACTCCTTTCAGTGACAGTGATAGTATCCCTTAATTTCTGTCTGCCCAACTGGCCCCTGTATAGATATCATTCTGATTGGGCCCTAGGTATGAAGTATCTGCATAGAACTATTTCACAATATGCTGCTTTGAGGACCCCCTTGGACTGCTGTATGGCAAGTGGACAGTCAAGGCAAGTATCTGCTGTCATGGGCTGCACAATGAAATGATTACTCTGGCATTAAAAGGATAGGCCTACACCTGAAATGGCTACTTCATTGTCTCTGGTGGAAGAGCAGGCTTGGAGGAACCATGTAGGTTTAACCGACTAAGGATTTCTTCACTAGCGATTTATAGAATCCAATCATAGAGTCACTCAGTGACACACCATCAGATGTGATGGCTGGGTGACATTGTAAGTTGCTAATGTGGAACTCTTGTTTCAAAAGCCTCTTCCCAACCAGTCTTTCAGGGTGGAATCAAAGCTTCAATCATGTTTGATGTTGGTTATTAAGCAGAAAGGGAGCCGGGAGCATGAGAGAAAGTTATACAACAGTGACCAGTACCATGAGACTTAGGGAACTTTTACTGATTGGGCATGAACTTGTGTGAAATATTATCTAGCCTGTTTCACCGGATAAAACAAACTTGTTAAAGCTCAGAGTCTTTGTGAATATGAGGGAAATGTTAAGCAGATTTTACTTATAGTTTATGCTAACGGACTCAGAGCTGGCTATGACAATTAGGAAAAGAATCTTGGGGTTGTGGGAGAATAGCCCAATAACAAGATCAAACCCATGTAATGTCACGAAAAAGGCAAATCTTATATTGGGAATCAATACAAAAAGAATGGAAAATAAAATCACTAGCATTATAACATTGTTATTCAAAGTTTTGGTGCAACTATGCACCAGAACATATAGAATACAGAATACATACATAGAACACCGTATGTAGTTCTGGTAACTGTGCTTCAGAAAGTCTGCAGTAGTACTGGGGGAAAAAAAAGCAGAAATAGGAAACTCCAGGGATCAAGAAGTGGAGGCTACTCCATTATGACTTTGAGTCTTTAAGGCTTTTTAGTTTGGGAAAAAGACTAGTACACAAGGAGCAACATTATTGGGAGTAATCCCTGCCCAATGTAGTTTAGTCATGAGACCTACTGATGATCACAACCTTGGATGCTTTAAATGAAAATCATATGTGGTAGTTGTACATATTTATAATCATGCACTCCCTTTAGCAGCCCCTGCCACTTCCAATAGCAAATACAGGAAGTCCTCATTTAGTAGCAGCTTCATTTAGTAACTGTTTGCAGTCACAGCAATGCTGAAAAAAATAACTTTATGACCAATCCTTGCATTTATGACTTTTGCAGGTCTGAAAAGCAAAGTGAAGCTGAAGTAAGATTGTAAGAACGGTTGCCGGTCCCAACTGTGGTTGCTAAACAAGGACTTCCCATGCTGTGATCTCAAGGTTCCCATTTGTGGGTGGGGGACAGGGGTGCTATTCAACAGGTTCTGTCCAGTTCTGGAGAACCAGTAGTGGAAATTTTGAGTAGTTCGGAGAACCGGTAAATACCACCTCTGACTGGCCCGGCCCCATCTATTCTCTCCCTCCCGAGTCCCAGCTGATCGGAAGGAAATGGGGATTTTGCAGTAACCTTCCCCTGGAGTGGGAGGGAATGGAGATTTTACAGTAACCCTCCCCTGCCACGCTCACCAACCCATGCCCATCAACCCATGTCACGCCCACCAAGCCACACCCACAGAACCAGTAATAAAATTTTTTGAATCCCACCACTAGTGCAAATTGCAACATATGATAGTTATTGCTGTGGTGATATAAAGTCCTTTTTTTTTCACTGTCATATACCTAATGTGCAAATGGTCTTTAGGAATTTGATTCCACAAATAACTTGAGAACTAATAGGTTGAACTATTGAGGGGAAAAATAAAATCCCCCCTCCCATCCATGTTTTGTTTCTGTAAAGTGTCTCTGTCATCACATTTACTGTTTATTTTCTCACTTTGTTCAGTTCCAGGCAGCCCATCTGATGTAATTTAACAGCTAGACAAGAAGGGAATCATATTTATTGAGTGAGTAAAGTGAGCAGTTCCCTCTCTTACACCAGGTTTACAAGCTCACAAAACCTTACAGGCACTCTCTTGGGAGGTTAAGCTTCTAGTAGTTGATCATAGTATAAAGCAGATTTTTTTGGGGGGGGGGGGCAATATGTAGCACAATCACAAAAATACCTGATGTTTGGTTTGGTTGCAGTCTAGTCATATTAATGTGCACACTTGCAATTCGATCTCCTGGGATCCCCTAAGCGATTGTTCTTCAGTTAGTCATTTCTTTAGGAGATCTTGGAATGATTTTGAAAGCAGTAAATGCTCAAATGGTAGGCACAACAACTTAACTTTCTTACACAGATATTGCAGAATAGAGGGATAATTCACAACATTTCAAAATAATAGCCTATTAACACCTGCAATACCGAATTATCTTTAGCTAAAAACACTGCAATGACCTCAACTCAAAATGTCATTTCCTCCCCCCCCTTTGAATTAAAAACGACACAAGGCTAGAAGCAAAAATTGGGGAAAGTACCTTTTCAGTTGGCCACTTTTAAATTTGGAAAAACAGTCCACATGAAATACCCAACAGGAAAAAAATACTAGCAAAAGAATTATTGCCTGAAATCCAGGGAGCATACAGTGTATTGGCTCAATTAAGTACTGGTGGTACAGAAACTATATTAATGATTTCTATGTTTATACCCACTCTTTTCTTAAAATGAATTGGTCTTGCTATAAATGGGACCTTTACTTCCTTCTTCATGCTGAGTAATTACTCAGCACTTCACAGACTCATGTTGAATCAAATGTTGGTGAATTAGGTCACTGAAAGGTCACTCCCTTTTCTTACAGTTTGCATTCTAATTAGCTTGAGATCAACGAGCCGCTCATTTTTAAATAATGATAATATTATCCAATAGCCTCAGAAGCTCCAGAAACTAGAAACTCCAGCACTCAAGGAACACATAGGTAAGGCACAAATTGAATGAAGTGTGTGATGTTTTACTACGAGTCTGCTACTAAAGGTCCTTGATTTTGTACGCAAGCTCGAAAATTCGTTAGGAAAGCTAAAGTCATATTTATTGAGAAGGAATTTCTATTGAATTCAGAGAAAGAGGAGGAAATAATTGTTTTGTGTAGAATACATGAACTGAACAGATTTTTCCCCTTTGCATGAAGCAAATTATGCTGTATAAGTGCTCTTGTTTATTTCTGTTAATAAATTATCATTAACTTTCATGTTGCAAAATATATTTCTGAATAAAGACTTTACTCATCTGTCACCCCTTCCTTCCTTCCTTCCCTCCCTCCCTCCCACCCTCCTTCCTTCCTTCCTTCCTTCCCTCCCTCCCTCCCTCCCTCCCTCCCTCCCTCCTTCCTTCCTTCCTTCCTTCCTTCCTTCCTTCCTTCCTTCCTTCCTTCCTTCCTTCCTTCCTTCCT
>WNWU01000006.1:43093635-43149793 GCA_012654045.1 Ptyas mucosa | reverse complement strand
TCTATCTATCTATCTATCTATCTATCTATCTATCTATCTATCTATCTGATTTATATTGCTGCCTATTCGCACATGGTGACACAAGGTGGCTTACAAAAATATAAAAATGTCATATAAAAAACAATAAAACTAATAAAAGAATCATATATAATAAAATAATAAAATAAAATAACCCTCCGCCCCCTGCCCCGGCGACGACACATAATATGAGCCATTTAATGTGCTCCATTCTGCTCCACGTTCCCCAGCCTGCTGGTAGAACCAGGTCTTCAGCGCCTTCCGTAAGAGTGTTAGAGTGGGGGCCATTCTAATCTCTGAGGGAATTAAGTTCCATGTGCTATATAAATAATAAACACACACACACACACACACACACACACACACACACATACATACATACATACATACACATACATATCAGAAGCACTATGTTTGCATTTGAACACACATCACAATAGGCTTTCTTCCTAGGTGCAAGAAGATTCGGGAGAGGAAGGGGTAGGGAGTGAGAATGTCATGGTCAGACCAGGAGTCATCCTATCCTTTAGAGAGAAAGGTTCAGCATGTGCAGCTTTCACCTGTCCACTGCACCATGCCATGGAAAGCAAAAACTTTTAAATGGATGTGATTCTTGTCTCATTTTGTACTTGTTTAGCCTAAATATAGAAGGAAGGTTGAATCAGCTAACTGAAGTGTGGAATAGATGGAAGGATGAATGGGATATGTGGTTATAAATTGCTAATCGAAAGTGATACTACAGAAGGGGGTTGAATCCTAACTGGCAATAGCTCTTTCAAATTACTCACACAATGATGGTGGGAGATGACAGATTGTCTAGTCCAACTGTTTCCATCAAATGTGTATAGTGGGATGCTACAGGATTAAGTTGTAGCATGCGCTTACAGCAGGGGTGAAATCCAGCAGGTTCCAACAGGTTCTGGAGAACCGGTAGTGGAAATTTTGAGTAGTTTGGAGAACCGGCAAATACCACCTCTGGCTGACCCCAGAGTGGGGCGGGAATGGAGATTTTGCAATATCCTTCCCCCAAGAGGGAGGGAACAGGGGTGAAATGCTCCCGGTTCGGACTGGCTTGGGCGAGTAGGTAGCGATGGTGGCGGGCAGTTCAGAGAACCGGTAGCAAAAATCTCTGCCCCCGCCCCCCATGCCCAGCTGAGCCGCGTGATCATCAGAGCCTTTTTTTTCTTTTCCATGGCTCTGACAATCCAAGCTCTGACCATCTCAGCTGAGTTGCCTGCTAATCGGGCAACTCAGCTTGGATCGCCAGAGCCATTTAAAAGGAAAAAACTTTTTTTCTTTTACATGGCTCTGACGATCCAAGCTTTGACGATCCCAGTTGAGTTGCCTGCCGATCAGGCAATTCAGCTGGGATCATCAGAGCCTTTTGAAAGCATTTTTTACATGGTTTTACATGTAAAAGTGGTTTTAAAAGTAAAACAAAAATTGGCCACGCCCACCCAGTCACATTACCCCACCACCACCAAGCCACGCCCACATAACCGGTAGTAACAAATTTTAGATTTCACCCCTGGGAGGGAATGGAGATTTTGCAGTATCCTTCCCCTGCCATGCCCACCAAGCCACGCCCACAGAACCGGTAGGGAAAAATTTTGGATATCACTCCTGACTTACAGGTAGAAAAGGCCATTTATTGTAGATTGTGTTTCATTATTTATTCTGTCTTGATTATTAAATTGCAGAGAAACTGGAAAAGAAAGATGCCTGGACAGGAACAGAGGAAATAAAATAAATTGGGGTTGAACCATAAAGCACATGTTCTGTTTGTCAAAAGTCCCAGGTCCAATCCCTCAAAATTCTAGGGAAAAAAAATCTTGCTTGAAACCCATTGAAAGCTATTGCCATCCAGTGTGAACAATACTGAGTTAGATAAATGAATGGTCTGCCTTAGCCTAAAGCAGTTTGGGGGTTATGAGTTGAATTGGGCATTATAAACGGTATTGGTTTCAGTAGAATAGGTAAATTTGTGCTGGCATTTTCCTCGGTGGAAATTTTTAGGAAGATTTCACCCTCCCAATTTGGAGGGAAAATATGCTGATCCTTGTTTTCAATGTATAAGGCAATGGAGGGAAGAAATAGAAATTTAAACAATGCTTTTCTTCTCTTGTAAAGTAACTGGGAGAGTGGTTGGATGCTTAGTGTAGTTTGGTGGGGGGTAAGTAGGGGCGGAGAACCCAAACTCCAACATCTGGGAATTTGCCAGGCCCTCCTGTGTGCCATTCCTTTTTCTTCTGCCCTGGTTAATCCCTCACTATCATCCGCTATTGAATGAACATAAAGGAACCACCCTGGGAATTCAGCTACAGCCCTCTGTTCATCCACAGATAAAACTAGAGGCAAAATCAAAAGCTTTGCAGGTATTTTAAAAGGCTTCTTGTGCTTCTCTTTCATTGTATACTGATGTTCCATTCAAAAGGGCTAAGCTCGCTTTACGTTTTGGGCGCCACAATTCAGTCATGGAATGAAGCTCTTTGTGCCACGTCCATGTGAGTAGTTTACCTAATCCAAAATCAATGGAGAGGAAGATGGACATCAAGAACAGTATTTGTGCAAAGTGCCCAGCATTTCTTTCAGGAAATTATAAATTGCCTACATGGTATTTGCAGCTCTTTGGTATTTGCATTTTATAATTGTTTCTATTAAACAGTTGTGGTGTGGTTCTGAAAAGAGGATTAAAATGAGCAGAATTCCAATTAGCTGTGTGGCCATTACTCAGCAACTGATGGATGAGTTTTATCCCTGGTCGAGTTCTAATTTCTATTCTTATTTGATGCTCTCTGTTTTCAGATATTTGTGCCACTATTAGGGACTGCTTAACTCACTTTATGGTGGACTTGATTTGCCATTCAACACAAACAGCTGGCCTCTGATTTTGGCCCTCAATTTATCTCTGTCCCCTTTTGTTTTCCATAGGGCCCATAGAAATATTAAATTAAAATTCCACGACTTATTGGCCAGGATTCCAAAATAAATAGAACATTGCCAAATGCTTTCAGTGCATGTTCAGTGCACTGAACCATTTTCTTGACCCCTAGAAAAATCTCGGACTGTTTTTTTTCTTTAAAATTGTGGGCCTAGTTTCTTGTCATTGTGAACTAAGAGATGTTCAAGAAGCCCAAATAGGTTTAACATAGATTTAAATAAAATAATATTAAAATAATATTTTCCAATGATTCTCAAACACTTTTCACCAAATTTCATCTGCAGTACTATTGAAGGATTCAGATACATGAAAATGCAAACGAGTCAAGAAGCTGTCAAAAGATTATCTACTTTTGATCCACAAAGCACCTTGTCAATCTTGGTTGATCTTGAAAAGCTAAGTACAGTCAGATCTGGCCAATACTTAGTGGGAGACCACAAAAGAATACCAGGACAGTAAGCTAGACTAGAAAAACCCAGAACAAGGCAGTAGCAAGCTACTATTACAGTATTATCAACACATGTGAAGTCACCAAAAGTTATGATTTAATCTGAAGGAGACTTTACCTTTCAAAGTTTTCTGGCCTAGGTAGAATTAGTCCTGGTTCATACTCCATCTATACCAGGGCTTCCCAAATTGTGAGATGTGACTCCTTTGGGGAGGTGCCGACACAATTTAAGGGAGATATGAATATTTATTTTTTAAAATAGAATCTTTGTTAAAAATAGTTTTATTGTGGATTTCTGAAGAAAAAACTGATGGATTGAAAATAGTTCCAAGCTGACAATCATAGTGAAGTACAAAGAGCTGGTGAGTAGACCGGCTATTTGAACCTCTCCAGACAAAGACAGAACAAGAGATTATCCATAAGTATTCCAGGAAATTGCTCCTCATGAGAAGACCATAAGACAGTGATTTGTTGGATTTTGAGTACTGTGAGATGAGACAATTTTGCTCAAATTGCGGTCAGTGCCATTAAAAGGACACTACATTTAAATACTTCCTTTTCTAATTACATTTGGAAATTACATATTAACTATTTTTCAGAATGATGCAAAATATTATAAAATTGGAAATACTGAAGGATACTTTTGAAAAATGAAATTGGAAATTAATATCAACAATGTCAATAGAGATGTTTGCTTCTATGGATAGACTATATCCCAAAGATATTTTGGAAGAAATGGCAGAACAAGAATAAGTTTTTTATCCAATAAGCCGGAGATAGAATTGACACTGAAAGTGGATGTCCAAATGAAGGGATCCCTGGATGATGTTTCATTGGACTTACAAAAGATTTTGGGTCCATGCTTGAAAAATCAAAAGGGAATTACAAATAATAAACCAAGAGAATGACCTGGATAATTCTTTTATATAGATTTACAAAAGAGGGCTGTTAAAGCTTGGATGAATCTTGTGAGAAGAGGCAAAAAAGAAATGGAATTACATAAATAGACTAAAGATTGATAGAAGAAAGGTTAAAATAGATACATTTTATTTCTTGAAACCCTTAAATAAACTTTTGTTGACATCAAGATTGAAATAACAATTCAATTGTTATTGGATTGTTTATAGATAAACAATCTATATATATATATATAGATTGTTTATGGATTTGTTTATAGATAAAAGCTGGGGAGATCATTGTTTATAAATTAAGAAGTGAAAAGTTACTTAAATTATTTATAGTGATGAAGGTTGGAAGTCACTTCTCTGAGGGAGACGAATGGTTAAGAAATATGAAATATAAATATTTTTGATCTTTTTCTTTACTGTATTTGCATCTTTCTTGCGTCTCCTTTTTACTTTTTTCTTTTCTTTTGCACTTTTTACTCTTTCTCTCTATTTTTTCTTTCTTTTAGTTTGTTCCAGTTTTTATTATTGGAATTATAAACTCTAATAAAATTGATTTGTATGTTTATGATTTCCATGGCAATGTTTCCATGGCCTTGGCTGGGGTGATTTGGAGTTGCATTTTGATTAGGAAAATCCAGCTTCCATTTTTCCTCCCACTAGGAACAATCATTATTTTTCACTGTTACTACTTGTCAGAACTATCATCAAGGTGGCACGCTGGCCTCTCCAGCCTAAGAGCATCTGCAACTTTTCCATCCCAATGAAAGTCCTGACAAGTAGTAATGGTGAGAGATAATTAATGACTCAAAGTTAGCCAATATTCTTCATGGCTAATAGAAGAACCGTGGAAGCTGGCTGGATACATAACATACATAATACATAACATATATCATCCTATCATGCTTTTATCATCCTATCAGGTGTCCTCCATCAGCAGAGCACCATTAACATGCTGAAGTCGGACCCTGACTTAATTTCCTATCTTTGAGGAGACCTGGACAAAGAGCATCCAGAAATCAATATTGCAAGGCAGCTGCTAAGAGGGATACCATGAAGCCAGTGTAGTAAAACAACAACAACAACAAGCTTCTGATTCCTGCCTCCTTACGTGGCTTCTCTATCTGAATCAAGAGGCAAGTGGGGAGTAAGTGAGCGATGTAGGAGAGGAGACATATCCACACCTATAAGGTCTGGGCATTGGGTCTGATGGCTTTCCAAAATCTAGCTGATGCTGAAACCTCCTTACCAGGAATTTACCACTTTTTACATTGATAATTAAAACAGCAACAATAAAGATTGTGTGGCAAAATTTGTGCAACCCAATGATAATTGCCTTTTGACTTGTACATAATTCTGGGAAGTGCAAATTGGACCGATTCCATTCCATATGGGATTTGCAAAAATCATTAAGCAACTTTATATTATGGCCCATTAATTATAGATGAACATCAGTGGGTTCCCTGCATTGGAAGAAATGCTATCATGCTGCAGCACTCAAAGCAACCTGGACTACGTTTACGATATTCTGCTTCCACCACATTCACACAGGTTTTCCTTTACTCTTTATGCCAATTGCTTGAATAGAGCTAGATATTTTGCGAAAATGCTCTGTTAAGACTGGAAGGAGATCCATTTGATTTATTATTGATATTTTCTTCAAAGAAAAAAAAATCCCCTCTTTCTTACTTTGGTTTTTTAAAAAGGAAAAACTGCACCTGGATTTTTGGATGAGAAACAGCTAAGGACTGGAGAAAGACACTTTATTTTCCTGCTTGAACATCTAAACAAATCCTTCCTGTGGCACTGCTAAGGAAGAGCAGAGGAAACTTGACCAAAATGAATTATCTTCCTATAAAAAACAAAGGCAAATTTTGATGACGAGGGTTTTTTTTTGGTTTACTAAACTAACTTCTTGGGATGTGGTCAACAGCAAGAGCTAATTCAGTTTTCAAGAATGTATTTCAATGAAGTATATAATTAGCACGTGCTGAGTTTAGCTTTCAGTACTGATTACAATAAATCAGGTTATCAATAATGCTCAAGTTGCAGTGTTATACATATTTTTCAGGGATACATTTCATTAACTCCTAAGACAATTAGCTCCATATATACTGTATATCTGCTGAAGATTCTGTCAGTCTTTTACATCTTTATAAAAGATCTTGATATTGGGAAAACAATGGCATCTAGACAGTCTGGGAGCTGCCATGCCAAAATTCATTGAGTTGTTTCCCTTAATATAGCATTTTTTGCACTATAAGATGCTCTGAACCATAAGACACACCTAGCTTTTGGGGAGGGAAAAAAAAATCTGCCTCTGCCTCCCAGCAATTTGCCTCCTTGCAGCAAACAGCAAACAGCCTAGTCAGCTTCAGGACAGCCTGATTTAGCATGAGCAGCTGATTCAGTGGTGGGTTGCCCCCGGTTTGCACCGGTTCTATAGAACCGGTAGTAAAACCAGCGGGAGGCCCCGCCCACCGACCCCATGTCATCAAATGTCATCAAAACGCTTCTGCGCATGCGCGTGGCTCCACTGCAAACTGGTAGTAAAGGTAAGTAGAACCCACCCCTGAGCTGATTGGCAGTTGAATACCACCATTCAGTTTTTCCAGGCTGCGGGGATTGCCGTCACCCATCACTGCTGCCCATCACTGCCGCTCATTGCCGCTGCCTATGCCACTTCTGTGCACCCCATTTTTGGCCTCCATGTGCCCCATTTTTGGTCTCTGCGCATCCCATTTTCAGCCTCCGCACATCCTGTTTTTGGCATGTTCCAGGCAGGGGGATCACTGCTGCTGCCTATCACCGCCACCTATTGCCGCTGACACTGCTGTTCGACGAATGGGCTTCAGCATTTCCACTCACTTTTTTTGTGGGGGGAAGTGTGTCTTATAGACTGAAAAATATAGTATATTGCTCCAATTTTTCTCCTGCATAGCTGATTCTTGAGCTCTTTGGAGGATGTGTGTGGACTGTGTAACTCTCATTTCTTCCATTTGGTCCTTTCTTGCTGGGTTGGAACATGGATGTGCGCCTTTCATTTGAGAAAACAGGCTTGATCTTAACACTAAAAGCAATATGAAAATGGAAGAATGTGGAACCCTGCTTAGGTACCCATAGGTTTAATTCACTTTGTGGTTCTATATTAAAATATTTAACTATTTTAATAAAAACCCCAATAGTCTGCTTCAAACAATGCTAAGCTATTATAGCCAAAGTCACACATACTGAGACTTAAACAAACCAATCACATTATGGCTTAGCATTAATTATGAATGAAATCATTATTTACCTCATGACAAAAATGTGTTTTACCATGAATCAAAGGAAGGAAGTCTGTTTCCCTGTGATTAGTGCCATCTCACAACCCTGCTTATTACATTTGAACATTAATGCTATGTAGTTAGCATCAATAGTATTTAAATAGAGTCTATATGGGCATGCATAAATTTGATAAGCAAATCTATTGCGGATGCTATATAATTGCTAAAGCCTTCAATGAGGTGACCTTGAAAGTACCTTCTAACTCTTACTAACTCTATGATTGAGTCTCACATTTTCTCTTCTCTTTTTGATAGTAATCTGGAAATATTTGTTTCAATTAATTCTTTATATGGACTGTGTAGTGGAATGTTAGACAAAACATTTGAGATAACTTCAAAGCATGGACAATAAAGTGGCCCATTGAATAAATAATGGTTGAATGTGATGAGTGAACACAATTTTTCCTAGTTAAATGCTTTTCACAATACAAGTACACCAGAAGAAAAAAATTATAACCAGAGTCTGGGGTGTTGTGGACATTTGTAACCAAGAGGCTTAATTTGTTTTACTGTGCAAATCATTCCAGAATGTGGAATATATGATGCCTTGCAGAAATGCCAGAACATCTGATTCTTTTTCCAAGGAAGGTACATAAGAAATAAAAAGCTACTGACAGAATTGGAAAAACAGAATGGTTCAGATTCAGGAAGGGAGAGGAAAGGATACATCTTGTGCTTATAATTATTTAACTTAACACAATGAATACATTATAAGAATGTTAGGATTGAAAGACATGGCAGTTGAAATCCAAACTGCAAAGTGAACCTCTGATAATGTGAGATATTCAGGTGAGACCACTGAGGCATCTGAAACAAGCTGAGCTTTTGGCAAAATGCGTGTTATGATTCCAGATACAAGCACAATCTCTTGCGTACTTGTATACAATGGTTTGATGCAAGCAGTTTTCCCCTTGCCTAATCTAAGGACATCACTTTGTAGCCAAAAACAAAGACGACTTAGCAACTCATTATAACAGTAAACACCATTCTGCACATGTGCAGAGCGTTTTTGATAATGCCTGGGTGGGTGAGTGGAGCCCCGAACGAGGGCGAACCAGGAGCAACCCACCACTGTTCTGGACTACACATCCTGAAGGAGTTTTGGTTCCTGAAGGAGGTTAGTGAGAGCAGGAGATTCCAGGTATTTACTGTTATAATGAGTTGCTAAGTTGTCTTTGTAGCACCAGGATTTGAAACTCTCTATTGGTCCAGAATCAAAGGGCTCTAGTTCCCCCAAATTCTGTTTTGTTTTCAACTAGAGATACAAGACATTGAATCGGGGAATATCTTCTACATGTAGATTACTATTCTTCTTCTTCTCAACTGTGATCTTCTCCCATATGAATACAATGTGCTTACTTACATTAGGCATACAATCTGATATGAGAAATGTTAGGATTCTATATGGTGTATATAATGTTAGAACCAGTTGTCCAGGCAATATATATATACTGTAACTTTAAACTGTAAATGTTACGTTCTTGCTGAGTCATGCTGTAATGGGATAATGACTAGTTGGGAGTATATTTAAACAAAGTATTGTAACCTGGTCTGTTGGGAGCTGCTGCTGCTATGAACTGCTGCTGCTGCTATGAACTGCTGCTGCTGCTATGAACTGCTATTGTGACTGAACTGCTAGAAACTGCTAGTGTGACTGAACTGCTATGAACTGCTATTGTGAAGGAGTTGCTATCTGTTGATGGATCTGCTACCATCGTGGTTTGCTAACCAGAGTGAGTTGTTTGGACTGATTTACTGGACTGATTTATTGGTGAAGACTTGGGATTTGTTTATGACTACGCTACTGCTTTTTCCTACGATAAAGTACACTTTTGCTAAACCAGTTTTCTTATTCATTACTCTCAACGTTTCCTTGTGCAGTTACTCTGCTGGTTGGTAAAACAACATCAATATCCTTAACAAGAATAATCCCCTTTCGGCAGATTATTTTTGCAGCCTACCTGGTAAAAATGGAAGGTTATTTAAAAAAAAAAAACCATCTAGCAGGTTTCACCAGTTGACTGGTGAGAGGTTTGTCTTGTTTTAGTTTTGCTTGGCAGGTCATCACAGGTCTAATCCATGTAGAGAGCAACCATGTTGGTTTCTGTTTTCACTATACGTCTGCTTGCCACCAATAGATCTGCTTGCCACCAATTAAATTGGCCACTTTGCCATTTTGGATGGTTTATCTTAAAATAAATATGCAAGTAGTGGAAGAAGTGGGAAATGATTTTATGCAATTGAGATATATAAATAAATGACTCCAGAAAACAACTTATAAATAATGCTTGCTTTCCAAGCAATACTCTCATCCTTTTCACATGCACAGCTGGATCTTCTCTCTCCCTTGCAGGTAAATAATTTGTATACAAAATATTAGCAGTAGAGATGCTCAAGTGTCAGACTGAAGTATTAGATTGAATGGATGCTGGCTAGTGATTTTATAACAAAGACTTTTAAAAAAAATCATTGATATGTGATGCTTGCAGAAAGCATAACAATTGAGCTTTTAGACAAAAAGCATAAATTAATCCAGCTTGCTTTCTCTAGGAAAACTTCCAATGAATTTGTCAGTTTTTGCTAAATAGGATTTGTCTGGAGGAGGTGTTCAAAAAGAAGAAACCCAGTGACTATTTTAAACCCAGTGACTATTTTAAAATAAAATTGTAAAGAATACTGCAGAACTAATCATGTCTAGGCCAGGCAGTTAGATCTTTTGATGCTACATTTCTTAGGAGAAGAACTGATAATGATGAAATTTGCAGAAAGAAATGTGTTGCTGAATTAAGAGCTCAGTTCTTGGCCCTCCAGCATTCTTGTTATAAAATTGTTTCTCTTCTGAATGGCCAGGTATTGCCAATCAGTGCTCTGAAGCTGAAAACCATGAATATAGCGCATGATTAAGTCAACTTGAAATAAGCCCATTCTTTTTATGTCGCAACGGCTGGTTCTAAAACCAAACTGTTCTTTAGCTGAAACCTTTTCATGGTTTGGCATTCTGTAGAAACGAGCAACACACTGTATGTGATTGTTAGCCGGGATTTTCTTTTCTTCCTTTTTGTTTGTTGAAGAAGTGTTTCTTGCAGATAAAATTTGAATAATCTATGTGGCTTAATTTGAATAATTTATACACAAGGCATCACAGAGTTGTAATTGTAATTACAGTGTTCAGCTCAGCGGCAGCACGTTTGAAGCTGAATGCTGATTGTGGCACATTTCTTATGCTCTGCAATTTCATTTTGTTTTTGGCAAGGTCTTTAGAGTATTTGGTGTAGGTTTGGAGCCTTTGCCAAATTTGTTAAAGAAAGTTGGTCAAAGAGCTTTTTTTTTTTTAAAAAAAGTCTTTTCTCTAGCCACCCACCACCACATTTGAAATCCAATTTTGTTTGCTTCTGTCACATATTGAAAAATAAAGATGACTTTAAAAACCCAACCAACCACTCCTGATTGGTGAGAGAAGAAAGAATTTCTTGAGGAGAAGCAGCTGCTCTCATCAAGAATTTCCTGAAGCAACAAGCCTAGAGTATAAACAATATTGTATATGGATAATTGTGGAACAAAGTATGTTGTTTCTTATTTCTTTATTTGGTTGTTCCATGAAGATTAACCCTATGCTGTATTCGTGAAACTCAACAAGGAAGACATAGACACAATCATTGCTTGAATTAAAAGGAAGGAATTATGTTGCCTTGTCAAAGGGAATATTTCTTCAAAGAAACATTATGTTAAATTATTTATTAAAATATATATTAGGGGAAGGAGTTTATATTTTTCTCA
Source organism: Ptyas mucosa (assembly GCA_012654045.1). Taxonomy (NCBI): domain Eukaryota; kingdom Metazoa; phylum Chordata; class Lepidosauria; order Squamata; family Colubridae; genus Ptyas; species Ptyas mucosa. Next base: position 43,138,378 of record WNWU01000006.1, on the reverse strand, counting down.
GAGACAGAACCTTAACACCTGACAGATTTTTTCAAGCTTAAAGTCTTGGAAAAAGAAAAGTGGACTTCAGCCATGATTATTATCCATGCATGGAGCTTGACTTTGTTGACCCGAGATTTTTAAATTTAAGATCTTCGGTTTCATATTAATCCTTCCAGAGCCATGTTACCTGAATGATGGTGATAGAAATTGCACACTTAGGAATTCTTGGTTGCAGCAGACAAGATTTGCTGCAACACAGTTCTAGCTACGAAGCAGGGTTGCAAAGATAGAGGAATCCTAGGGCTAGAAGTAACCTTGGAGGTCTTCTGCTCTAATGCATTGACCAAGGCAGGAGACCTGGTTGCATCCTGCACAAATGGCTGTCAAATATTTTCTTGAAGACCTCCAGTGATGGAGCACCCACAACTATGGGAGGCAAGCTGTTCCATGGATGATGGCATGGCAGATCTAGTAAGTGAGGTGTGCTTTCAGCTAGAAATTGGAAGACCCAATGTGTGCTTTTTGGGGGCTGTTCTTAGAATTTCTCGCTATTGAATTCTCTACCTCCTGTCAAGAGATCCTTTGTTTTGATCTGCATGATAAGCTTCAGTGCCGCTGGCATACAAGGGGAAAGTCTCCATTTGCTGAGCTTCTATCTGTCAGGTTGTTTGTGAAGCAGCTCCATTAGAAAAGCAAAGTAACCATCTCCTTGACTTTATTGCTGCAAAAATAAACTGCCATAGTGCATACAAATGATGGATTGGTTTAGTATTTGTAATAGTCTAGACACTTGACACAGGATATAAAGAGAAAAATCCATCTTTGTTATCATCTGCAGGCAAGACTTGGAAGAAAGGGGAAGAAGGGATTGGGAAAAGGAAACAAATCCAAATAATTTTCTTGCCTTGTGATAAACTTGGTACAGTATATTAAACTCATACTTGGCTTAACACACCTGTGTTGTCTGAAAATAACCTGGAGAGGATTGTATTGAGAAAAACAAACCTAAAGCAGAATTAAGCATGATGTCTAAATGCAGCCTTTCTCTGTAAAATTCCAAGTTCTATAAAGACAAATAACCAAAACAGCTATATAAGGTCATTTCCAGAGGGCTTGAACTGGATTTGAGCCAGATCAACAGCTTTCAGTGCAATTAAAGGGTCTTAAATCCCTTTATTCAGACTTAATCTGTATGAGATTGCCAAATGTTCAAGACGTAGTTGATATCTACTAAAAACAAATAGATATAATACTGTGTTCCCAAGATATCTAGCTTCTAGAAAAAGAAAAACAGGGATAGAAGTGATTAAAAGAACCAGTACTGATTAAGACAAAGGAAGTACACTATGAAAATCACACAATTGGGTTAAGTGTTTCCTTGAGGAAATAGAAGAAGCGGGATATATAAGAATAAATTTCAGAATTGCTTAATTAAAGGCAAAAGAGCAGATCTAGGATGAGATAAAGAGTCTTCTCTTTTCAATATAATTTATCAAATTTCTCAGTGGTTTTTCTCTGTATCTTACCAATAAGCACCAAATAGGATCAAAAGAGCTGGTGATATATACAGCTGTGTCTACAAATAAGGATTAAATGCTAAAGTGTTCTCCACACATGGTTCATCTGTTCAGGGGTCAAAGTAGGCTTAAACTTTGTAATTTCAGATCATAAAAGAAAATGTGACAATCTTTAACCAGCATTGACATTTGGAGAACACAGATCAGTTCCCAATAGATTGGTTGGAAGAAGTGTAATCAATGTATACATTTTGTTAGAAAGTCATGTGGCCTGCAAACAAGCAAGGATAAAAGTAGCTAAGGGTCTTTGAAGGCGTAATAGATACACTATTATAGCAGCCCTTGGAGAATCCACAAGCCCCAAGGACCACTAAGGTTTGAATCCTGCTGCATTTGAGTGACAGATAGGGAACAGAAAGAATGGGGAGTAGGAACCCTTCTATCTATCCAACCAACCTCCATTGTTCTTTCTGCATCCATTTCCACCTCAGAAAAAAAAGGGGTGTATATTTTGAGAATGGGAAAAACGGGAGGGAAATAAGCATGGAGCTCTCCTCTCTTTTGAATTGCTATTTTAAGAATTTCCAGAATATTTTTCCCCCCAAGGTGACAGGAATTGCAAATAGGTTGGCCTTGCTACAATATGAGTGAAGTGTTCATGAAGGGAAGATAAGCAAGGACAGGAGCAGCTTCTGAGTTGACAGCCAGCAATTCAGTATGTGGTGTAAATTGGCCCCAAGACAAAGGGGAAAGCAAGTACACTGCTGGCTTCCCCCCGGGGGAGATCAATATTCATTGGGGAAGATGCCTATGCTTATTAGGAAAATGTCATGCTGTTGCATGCATCCATAACATTTCCTCTCTTTCTCAGCTACAAAAAGGCCCTTAAAATAGGCAAAAATGGCATTTCTGACAAGAAGAGAGACATACATTGAATCGGTTTAGCATTCATCAGGGCACAACGATAGTCTGTGAGAAAATGTGATTATCTGGCCAAGAACTTCACTTGACTGCATAAATCTTGCTAGTAAGAAAGGAATCACAATGTCAAAGCTATTGAAGGAAGATCTCACGTGTCTTCATTTTGTCAGTGTATCCAGAGACAAAATGTATTGGCCTAATCACAGAATATATTCTATTAATCACCAGAGGAATCCCAAATATTTAACTGTACTCCATATATACAGTTGCTAAATTTCATCTTGCAAATATTTAAGGCTATTCTTTGGAACTTGGTGCCTTCAGACACATTGAACTTCAATCCTGATGTTTCCCAAACAGTAGAATCAACTATCACTAAAAACTAATTAAATTCTAAATCGAAAGATACTGTGAAAACTTTAGAGAGGTTTATAAAAAATCATTTTATGTAAAGAATCTAAAAGAAATCATACATGGTAGCTTTATACCACAGTTGAACCATTTTCTAATATTCTGTATAGATATAGCCTTGAAAAATCTGGAAAAATATGTTATATATCCTAGTTTGAACTCTGCATGGGCAGGATTGGCGAAAGTGTATGGATTTCTGCTTTGCAATTGCTACTTCAGTCAAATCATCTTACCTTGTGCATTTATCAAGAATTATTGAGAGTTTCCTTCACACTTACATGAATTCATAGGAGGTTCAGCCAAAAATGTGTTGTTTCTTGATCTATGCTCTACCTCTGTAGAATACCTTAACCTTTGGAGATATAGGTAGTGCTCTCTTTACTGTTGTTTATGAAGTAAAAGCAGAGCTTTTAACGGTTAATGTTGTGGATCTGAATGCAGGACTTTAATGTAGATTTTGTTTCCTGGGATGCTGGGGTAAATTGGTTTGTTTTTAGATTATGGATTTTATATGTACTCTAATAAACAGCTGAAAATCCATGTGGAGCCAGAAGTATACAAATAAGATTAATATTCCTAATATTTTTATCTTCTCTTCCCTAACTCTGAGAATAGGAATAACAATAAAATACAAATATACATTTAGTTTGTGTTCTCCAGGCTGAGGGAGATCAACAGTGAAATGCAGATCATGTTTTTTGGAAATGCTTCACCTAGCATTCAGTGAGGCTTCCTCATGCAACAGTCCAGAAATATGGTTTGCCTTACAGTACTTATTTTATAGTCTAGGTGGAACTTGAATTTTGTGAGACTGGTGAAACATGACCTCTACTATTAATGTCATTAAGCCTGCAGAACTCTATTTAAATGTATGTATAATAAGTCTGGGCTACTGATATTTCAAGAAAGCCTTAAAATAAAAATATTTGGGTTGGATTTTCTTCCAATGAGCATCTCAGGATTGTTTTTGGAGAATAGTCCTGTGTGCAGTTCAGGGATGAAATGTAAAACATTAATCATTAAAAGCTCTGCTTTCACTTCCTAAACAACAGTAAAGAGAGCACTACCTATATCTCCAAAGGTTAAGGTTCTACTACTGGTTCTGTGGTGGGGGTGGTGGTAATGTGACTGGGTGGGTGTGGCCAACTTTTTTTTTTAAACTTTTCAAAGCAATTTTCTAATGCTTTGAAAAGCCTCTGGCGATCAGGCACCTCAGATGGGATCGTCAGAAACTTTTCAAAGCATTTTTTTTACCATCTCTTCGGTCAAGAGGTTGCAGAAAAAATGCTTTGAAAAGCCTCTGAGGATCCCAGCTGAGCCGTGCGATCATCAGAGGCTTTTTAAAAAAACTTTTAAAGGCATTTTTTCATCGGAAGAGGTTGTAGAAAAAAATGCTTTTAAAAGTAAAAAAAAAGCGCCTCTGATGACCGTGCGATTCAGCTGAGCATGGGGGTGGGTGGGTGGGTGGGTTTGCAGTTATTTTTGCTACCGGTTCTCCAAACCACCCGCCGCCATCACTACCGGATTGGGCGATCTGGTCCGAACTGGGAGCATTTCACCCCTGGTGCAGTTGGCTCATGCTACAGTATAGTAGAATGATTAAACAATACTGTAAGAGAGGCCCGGTACCTCCAGGCATACTGTACATTCTTGGATCATCTTATCCCACTCTTAAAAGGTAAAGTTCCCCTTGCACATATGTGCTAATCGTTCCCGACTCTAGGAGGCAGTGCTCATCTCCGTTTCAAAGCCGAAGAGCCAGCGCTGTCCGAAGATGTTTCCGTGGTCATGTGGCCAGCATGACTAAATGCCAAAGGCACACGGAATGCTGTTACTTTCCCAGCAAAGATGGTCCTTATTTTTCTACTTGCATTTTTAACGTGCTTTCAAACTGCTAGGTTGGCAGAAGCTGGGACAAGTAACGGGAGCTTACCCCATTACACTGCACTAGGAATTCAAACCGCTGAACTGCCGACCTTTCAATCAACAAGCTCAGTGTCTTAGCCACTGAGCCACCATGTCCCTATATCCCACTCTTAGAAAAGGTCCTTTGAAAAAATAATGATTTAGCTCAATTCCCATGTTCTCAGCCATTTTCACATGGAGAGATTTTTGTAGTGATTCATGTGACTTCTTAATTATCTGAAAGAAACAAAGGAGTCTCAGGAATGTACATCATCAACAACAGTGACAAAGCAAAGTCAATGGGTTGCAGTAATTCATGAGTTTGGATTTGGAAGCAAGCAAGATACCTTGACCTCCCACTGGGGCAGGATGGGGAGGAAGGCAGGGGATGTGCAGCATTCCTGTGGTCGGTCATAAGGGCAAAAGACCACAGCGGCACTGCAGAGCAACCATAAGTTTGAAACAAGGTGGGGAGGTCTGTTGTAACTTTGAATGGGCATTAAGTGACCAGTCATATTTCGAGGAGTGCCATATTTTCCTTTAAAAAAACAAAAACAAAAAACAACCCTCTGCTGATATTTGCCTAGCAGACACTTACCTTTTTCTAGAGGAGAAAAAAAAAGGTGATGTAAATTGTAGGTATTACTACATAAGAACTTACTTGTGTAATGCCAATCTTTGGCTTTGTGCAAGATTAAATGTTTGAGCTGCGATGCAGGTAAACAACAAAGAGAAGTAAAAACAATTAAAAAGAATAGACTGCATTTATACATCTGGAGGCAGCTGCCATTTATAAATCTGGCTGGAGGAACATTGAATGATGTTGTTTCCGAGTCATTTCCTCGACTTCTCCATTTAACGAGACCTTGGCAGCTTATTTACCTGCCAGCAACCCCTTTTCTCCTAGGGTCAGTGCTCTTAATTACAATGGTACTTGTTTATTGCTTTCAGGTCTATCAAGTATTTTTTTGCTATAACCTCTGCTTTTTGTTTTAAAAGCATCAATTCTATGATGTCCATCTACCTCACTGGGTGTTCAGATTTGACAGGTGAGATATCAGGGAAAGTTTATATACCGTGGCATTTAAAGCATGCCTGAAACTGCCTTTGTGTGTGTGTAAAAAAGCACAGTCTGATTCAAGTAATAATGAAAGATGTTGTGGCGATTTGTACCGAATCCTGTGCTGAGGATTCTTGTTCTCATTTTGTATTATTTCTTCGAAGTTTCTTCCTTCAAGTCATCCTTCTTTTGGGTTCTCTGCTCATTAGCATTTCAGTGTCCTTGGACCTCCTTCTATTATGTTGAATCTCCCACTTCATCACACAGCTCTTTCTCTTGTTCCAGAGTACACTGGTAGGAAACTTGCTATTCCTGAAGTCAAGATGTTGGGCGCCAACTCCCATGATTCCCAGCCAGCATAGACAATGTGTACAGGTGATGGGGTCTGTAGTCCAACTTAAGGAAGACTGCAAGTTTTTCATTCCTGCCCCTAAGACTGCGTGGAAGGTCTTTCCTCAATCGTTCATCATCTGCTTCAAACTGAACAGTCATCCTCACTTGTAGAATAATGATTTATTTTAGGAATTCCAGTGTTTATGAAGATCCTACATTATCACATATAATTTAGGTAACAGATGCTGGGGGCTTCACTGACACCTCGCAAATCCTGTATTAGATTACAGCACATTTATTATTGCAGTGTTAGTGCATCATAAATATGGCTATAAAATGCTCTAAGTTCCTGGGTACAGCATTATTCATTGTAAATATAAAGATATTTTAAACCAATCAGATACTCTACTTTCCTGCCATGTGTAATTTAAATAAATGACTATTGAAATGATTCAAACAATCCCTCCGATCAACACTATCAGTTTTATAACGTTTTCTAAGCCATAACTGTGAGTGGTAGAGCTGATTCATGATATTTGTAAGTGGTGGACGCTTAGCAGTCCCATTACTTAATTGCATCGCTTGTATTTTGCCCACACATCATTACGTGTTCAATTTCTAAGCCCTTTTTGTCATTGACATGTCTCTCAAATTCCTATAGAAAAAAAACAACAGGGACATTGGCCCAGTCTGTCCAATCTATTTCTGAATCGATGTTTTGGGAACAAAATGAAGGATGACTGCATTGCTTTGATCTCCTTAAGAAAAACGGCTGGATGTAAATTAATTAATTACATTTTTGAACTCAGGACAGATTCAAGAAAGCCACAAAAATGGTGCATCTAAAGTAGATTTCAACACTGAGCACTTACTGTTTTCTTTTCATTGCACTTATGTTATTCCATCATAAAATCAACCAGAATTGATGCCATGGCTAAGGACCGACAGAAAGCATTTTTGTTTGGGCAAGGAGAACATTTAACTTTTGCTAATCCTTATCTTTCACCACAGCCTCCCATGATCTCAAAAGCTGAGTCCTACAGTAGAGGATGCGGTGGCTCAGTGGCTAAGATGATGAGCTTGTCGATCAAAAAGTCGGCAGTTTAGTGGTTCGAATCCCTAGTGCCATGTAACAGGGTGAGCTCCCGCTACTTTTCCCAGCTTCTGCCAATCTAGCTGTTTGAAAGCACGTAAAAAATGTAAGTAGAAAAATAGGTGGGAAGGTAACAGTGTTCTGTTACCTTTGACATTTAGTCATGCCAGCCATATAACCACATAGACATCTTTGGACAGCGCTGGCTCTTTGGCTTTGAAACAGAGATGAGCACCACCCCCAGAGTCAGTAACAACTAGCACATATGTGCTTTACCTTTACAGTAGAGGAACTCCAGAACAGTAGGATATATTCCCTGGAAGGTCAGTGGAGAAGCCACTTTTGAAATCCATCATTCTGTTTTAACCAATGAGAAGCCATATTGGCTAGCAAGCATGGATTGGAGGGTATAGCCCTCTTCTATAATGCTCCTTAACAACTCAAGGCACACAGTCTGTGAGCAAAGTAGTGGTTACCTCAATTCCCCATGAATTTGTCCACTCACTCCCATTTAAAATAATCAAAAGCCATGATGTCATTGCCATGATGTCAACCCTGAAGCTGACCTGACAGAGGCCATTTTAAGGCTTCAGTGTTGCCACATTGGAATTGAGGGATACGGTGGGGGAAGCAGAGATAGCTGGGGTTTTGTAGCCAAAACAGAATACTTTCTCCTGGGAACCAAGGACATTCCCAAAGGTGGTCGGAGAGAGGAGAAGTTACCAGGCAACTGGACAGCACCATTATTGGACCATGGGATTGATTGTTTGGGGAAGGGAGAAAACTTTTACTTTTAATTAGGTGAAAACCAAGAGAACATTCAGAGTCGGTTTTCACCAGCTTGTACCAATATCCAGTAAAACTATTCTTTGAGGAATCTACCTGCCTCGGAGTTTTGTTCATTATGGGTGTATTACTTGGAACCCTGACACATGGCAGGTGGTAGTGAATCCAACATTTTGTGATATATAAAAAAAAGTACTTCCTTTCATTGGTCCTGAATCTCTATATGCTTCATTTGAATTAATGAGTTCAAATGAATTACAGGTAATCCTTGGTTTACAACCATTTATTTAGTGACCTTTCAAAATGACAGTGGCACTGAAAAAAGTGAGCCATGACTGTTTTTCACACATACGACCATTGTGGCATCTCCATGGTCACGTGATCACAATTTGGATTCTTGGCAACTGGCATGTATTTATGACAGTTGCAGTATCCTGGGATCATCTTTTGTGGCCTTCTGACAAGTGAAGCCACATTCACTGAACAACTGTGTTCATAACTTAACAATCGCAGGGATTCACTTAACAATTGTGACAAGAAAAGTTGCAAAATGGGCAAGTTAACAACTGTCCTCCTCAGCAATGGAAGTGTTGGGCTCAGTTTATTTTATTTATTTTTCAATTTATATACCGCCCTTCTCCCTGAGGACTTGGCGGTGGACAACCAGAATTCAAAAACATACAATACAAATACTAAGAATTAATATATATATAAATTTGGCTCCAATTTTAAAAATAACAAACCAATTTAAAACGTCTAAAATTACTTCCTAAGCCAGCCCGGCTTGTTGAAAAAAGTGGGTTTTAAGGGCAAGGCGGAAGGCACTGAGGTCTTGAGTTCTCCTTATCTCAGGGGGCAGCTGGTTCCAGAGGGTAGGTGCCCCCACAGAGAAGGCTCTCCCCCTGGGGGTCACCAGCCTACATTGTTTGGCTGATGGCACCCTAAGGAGGCCCTCTCTGTGGGAGCGCACGGGTCAGTGGGAGGTCATTTGTGGCGGTAGGCAGTCTCGCAGATAACTAGGCCCTATGCCATGGAGCGCTTTAAAGGTGATATCCAACACCTTGAAGCGCACCCGGAAGTTGTAGTTCTTAGTTGAGGATTTCCTGTAATATGTATGAGGATGAGAGGAAAACAAAATATTTTTTGATCCTTTCCCCCCCGCTATGCTAAGCATGATTTTATATACTTGCTCCCAGTTGCTCGTCTTCACCCCAGTGCAGTTTTCTTTAGTCAGGGATAAAAAAGACAACTGCAACAGTATATCCAGATAATTTAAAAAAGCCAAATCAAATACAGAAAAGAAATGAAAAAAAAAATCATCTGGAATAATAATTATAAATAAGTGAATAAATAACTCACAGAAGCATTTAAAAGAAGCAACGAAAATGAAAACTGATCTTTGGGCAAATAGGATCATTCTAAGGTATATCACATAGAGGAACGCTGTTGTGCTCTGATACATTTTGGCGGGAATTTTGAATAAGGGTGTAATTCCTGATTGGTGACAGCCCCTCCAAAACTGTATATAAGGAGGGCTGCAGCCTCAGTGTTTTGGCTGAAGTCTCACTGTAAATAAAAGAGCTGTTGTTACTTGCCTGCTTGTGCATTCGTTAATTCCCAAGCCACCACATTGGCGATGAGGATGGGATAGAATCACAAGAGGCGGCCAGTGAGACACGAGCTTCAGCTAGGCGATGAGGCGAACAAAAGGAGGCATACCGAACATGTCTGCCTACGTTCCGCCCAAGCCTTTTGACCCGGCCCGCGAAAAATGGGCTTCATATATGACTCTGTTCGAGTGCTTGCTCGAAGCCAGCGATATGCAGGGGCTCTCTGCAAACCGAAAAAGAGCTCTCTTCCTGAGCCACTGTGGACCGGACGTGTTCGAGATGGCAGAGTCACTCAGCGAGCCAACGCCTGTCCAGACCGTCCCCTGGGACATCCTGATGACGACGCTTCGGGCTCACTACGGTTCCATACCCTCCACGTTCGTGCAACGGTACCAGTTCCGACAGCGCATTCAACGGGAGGGAGAGCTGGTCAGCACCTATATGGCGAGCCTCCGCAAAGCCGCGACCCACTGTGATTACAGAGATCTAGATGATGCCTTGCTAGAGCAACTAATTTGTGGGGTTCGCGACACGAGACTACAGAGGTGGCTGCTCGCCAAACCGGACCTGACACTTGCGGGTGCCTTAGATGAGGCCAGGGCTCACGAAGCCTCCAGGAAAGCCGCGGAAGCCCTGCAGCGCCCCTTGACCACCAAGGACAGTTTCAAGTCCTTACCAGTCCACAGAGAGGATGCCCAATCCAGCTCGGAGGCTGATTCAGACGAGGACGTTTTCCGGACGGAAAAACGGAAAGAATCAAGCAGCCCCCGACGAAGCTGCTGGCGTTGTGGCGGAAACCATGAAAGACTGTCGTGCAAATTCAAAGAGGCCATTTGCAGACGTTGCAATAAGAAGGGGCATTTGGCGCGAGTCTGTAGGGCCGCCATGCCCAGAAAAAACCAACCACGTGACCACCACAGCCAACCAGAATCGACGCGCCAAAAACAACCAACCAAAGATGGCGGCGCGAAAAACCGGCGCGAAATTCAACCGCGAGACAGTTACAGCACACACGTTGACCAGGCCAGCACGGTGGTCGAGGACAAGGTCTCCACGATTGTTGAGATCGACGGCAGACCCTGCAAAATGGAAATTGACACTGGGTCAGCTCTTTCCATAATGTCATGGGCGACCCTGAAGTCAATTCTACCATCGTTTCAAAAAGACCAGCTAGCAAGGCAAAGGATGCGGATTCTCGACTACCAAGGCAACCGAGTTCCTGTCGAAGGTGTTGGCATGTTCCGAGTAACCTATGGCGACTACGAAAGAACCTTGCCACTGACCGTTGTGACCAGACAACTGCCCAGCCTTTTGGGCATGGGGTGGTTCTGAGCCCTTGGCATGGGCTTCACCGGCGTCCACAGCATGCTCAAGTCACCACTAAAGGACAGTCTCCTGACCGAGTTCCAGGACGTCTTTTCGGATTCCTTGGGCAAGTATGTGGGGACCCCTATTTCCTTAAATATAGACCCCAACGTGCCCCAAGTCAGACTAAAGGCTCGAAGAGTCCCCTTTGCATTACGGCCAAAGATAGACATTGAACTGGACAAGTTGATTAAGCAGGGAGTGTTGGTCCCAGTTGACCATGCTAAATGGGAGACCCCCATAGTCACCCCAGTTAAGTCGGACGGGTCGGTCAGAATTTGCGCCGACTACAAGTGCACAATCAATAAGGCATTGCAGCTGAGCGCCTATCCGGTGCCGATTGTGCATCATCTACTACACTCCCTGGGGCCAGGCAAAATTTTTGCAAAATTAGACTTGGCGCAAGCCTATCAACAATTACCAGTTGACGATGCTACAGCTGAGGCCCAGACAATTGTGACACATAGGGGAGCGTTCAAATGCACCCGGCTCCAGTTCGGAGTTAGTGTCACTCCTGGGCTCTTCCAGAGCACTATGGAGTGCCTATTGCAAGGCCTTCTGGGGGTGGTGCCCTATTTCGACGATGTCTTGATTAGCACCCAGACCGAACAGCAACTGGGAGACAGAGTTAGGAGCGTTCTGTTACGATTCAGGGAAGCGGGACTCAAATTAAAGAAAAGCAAATGCATGATCGCTGTCCCTTCCGTCGAGTTCCTAGGCTATAGGATCGATGGTGCAGGCATCCACCCCACGGAAAGTAAAGTTAGGGCTATCAGGAACGCGCCCACCCCAAAATCTAAAGCAGAGCTCCAAGCCTTCCTTGGACTGCTGAATTTCTATTTGATGTTCTTAAAGGAGAAGGCCACCGCGGCCGACCCACTTCACAAACTTTTGAAAAAAAATGCACCGTGGGTTTGGGGAAAACCAGAGTCTGACGCGTTCGAGGCTGTAAAGAGACTGCTGGCTGAAGACAGTTTCCTCATACAATATAATGCTAAATTGCCGCTCGTTTTAGTGTGTGACGCCTCTCCGTTTGGAGTTGGCGCCGTTTTGGGCCATAGACTGCCAAATGGCCTAGAGGCGCCCAGAGCATACTACTCCCGCACTCTGTCTAGCGCTGAACGGAACTATAGCCAGCTAGACAGAGAGGCATTGGCCGCAATCGCGGGAGTGAAGAAATTCCGCGAATATCTCTATGGCAGGACATTCGAGTTGGTTACTGACCATTGGCCACTACTAGGGCTATTGGCCGGAGACAAGCCCACTCCCGCTGCCCTCTCTCCGCGTATGACTAGATGGACTATTTTCCTGTCTGCATATTCCTACAAACTGGTTCACCGCCCCGGGCGAGCCCTGGGCCATGCAGACGCACTCAGCCGTTGCCCCCTGCCTGAGCTGCTGGATGACCCAACACCGGAGGCCCCTGTCCTATTGCTGGACGCTCTGACTCTGGGTCCCATTTCCTCTAGGGAAGTAGCCAGGGTCTCCGCAAGAGACTCCGTTGTACGTACTGTCTGTGGTTGGGTATTGAAGGGATGGCCGCCCAAGGTGGACGGAGGGGAGTTTCAAACATTTGTCAATAAGCGTAATGAATTGTTTATGCAAGGGGGATGTTTACTGTGGGGTAATAGAGTTGTCGTGCCCTCCAAGCTGCGCACCAGGGTTCTGGAGTTACTTCACGAGGGACACCCGGGCATAGTTAGGAAGAAGAGCCTAGCTAGGGGCTACGTCTGGTGGCCCAATATGGACCAGGACATCTCTCAGTGGGTTGGGAAATGCACGCCCTGCCAGCAATCTCGCCCCGATCCCCCGGTTGCCCCAATCCGAGAGTGGGAAAAGCCAAAAGGGCCATGGGGGAGGATTCACATCAACTTCGCTGGGCCATTCCATGGCCAAACATTTTTGATAGTAGTCGATGCATATTCTAAATGGCTTGAGATCATTCTCATGTCTTCAACCACGTCCGAAGCGGTTATCTGGGCCCTTCGGAAATTATTTGTCACGCACGGCCTTCCGGATACTCTAGTATCTGACAACGGCCCTCAGTTTACAGCCAACCAGTTCGAGGGTTACCTGGCGAGCTGGGCATTCGCCATGCCCTCTCAGCTCCTTTCCACCCGGCTTCGAATGGCCTGGCTGAACGTTTTGTGAGGACGGCCAAGGAAGCCCTGTCCAGGCTAGATAATGGTGACTGGCAAGCCAGGATAGATCAATTTTTAGCGGTTCAACACGCCTCACCATGCACAGCTACAGGGAGAAGCCCTGCAGAGCTACTTATGGGGAGGAAACTTCGGTGCATCTTAGGCTCCACCCGAACTACTCCCATGAGAGTTTTAAGGGAGAAGTCACAGGTCTGAGACAATTCCAAGTCGGGGACTTAGTTTACGCCCGAAACTATGCAAACGGCCCACTATGGGTTGCAGGAACAATTACTGGGGTAACGGGACCAAAGTCCTACACGGTAGATGTCGGGGTTGACAAAATATGGAAACGCCACATAGACCAGCTCAGGAGAAGGGTAATTAGCGAGGTCGAGCACAACTCAGAAGTCCCAGACCCTAACCACGACAACTTCTCTAAAACAGCTAACTCAAACCCGTTGCCGAGGGAATACTTATCTGAGAAACCTTGGGTCCAGCATTGCCCCAGCGAGCCGACACTCCCCACTGGGGATAACCACGCCCCGGAGCAAATCCAGGAGGTTCCATTGGCGGAGCCAGGAGAGACAGAGGGTCCCTCCAACCGGCTCGACGCCTTACCCAAAACTGATCTGCGCAGGTCAGCCTGGACGAGAACACGCCCAAGGCACCTGCGAGATTTTGTTTGTACATATGTAAATATTTGAGTGTAAGTGCCTTCTGGGAGGGGAGGGGTGTTGTGTTCTGTTACATTTTGGTGGGAATTTCGAATAAGGGTGTAATTCCTGATTGGCTGACAGCCCTTCCAAAACTGTATATAAGGAGGGCTGCAGCCTCGGTGTTTTGGCTGAAGTCTCACTGTAAATAAAAGAGCTGTTGTTACTTGCCTGCTTGTGCATTCGTTAATTCCCAAGCCACCACAAACGCTACCCTCATGATGCAGTAATATAACTATTTTTCTGCAGCTTCTCATTCTGACCCCTGAAAATTCAGAGGAACAATAAATACGTTCCTGTCAACTTTTAAAAACAACAGCAAAATCTTCTCCTAAAAACCAAACCTTGGAGTGTGTTTTTCAAGATGTCCTTGGTGAGGAATATTTGCTTTGGAGATTTACAGTAAATGCCACCTTTGTCAAAGTTATCCAAGATGAAATGCTTCACTGATTCATGAGGCCCATGTACTCCCACCTGCCCCCCAAAAGAAAAGAACCCTTAATAAAAGAAAACACATCTAGTTCAGGAGGTCTCTTGATACTGTTTTGTAATTTTGTTCACCAATAGCCCGTATTTAAAGCTAGATCCCAGGAGTCTGTTTATGAGCAGAAAGTGCAAAGATAAGCAGTTATTTTAGAAAATGTGGCTCCCTATTGATGTATATTTCACTCAGACTGTATATCTTAATTGAAATGAAATGTGCATGAGACCCTAGGGTTTATTTTTAGGTCTATTGAGGCATTAAATAGTTGAAAAGCAAGATTAGGGAGAAAAGAAAGGCACATTATCTTTAGTGTTTCCGCAGTGGGCACCAAAAGCTCTCATCATCTTGTGCAGAAGTAGAAAATATATCCATTCCAAATAATCCAGTAATGCTACTATCATCTTCTTTTTGACCTTTTTGGGGGATCAACCTGCAGTTCCTTGCTATTTAACCTTGTTACTTATCCTTCTGGGCTTTACCCTGTAAAACTTACTCATTTTTAAGGTACAGTACTCTTTTGTCTAAGCCTTGCATGTTATCTCCATTCTGTAACATTATATTTTCTAATGTCCTCCAGCTATTCTTTTTGAGGGATGATATTATTGAATATTTGTTAGATTTATATTCCACTTTTTGTCCAGGACAGTGTAAATGCCATTTCATCCTAGAAAAACCTGGTCACAATATGGGCTCAGAGAGAGACAATAGGCTAAAAGCTTCCCTAGCTGAGAATGAACTTAAATCTGGTCTCTACAATCCTATTCATATCATTGGTATACTATACAAAAATCTTGCATAGTTTATGTAGTAGGGCAGTGATGGCTAACCTTTTTGCCGTCGCGTGCCAAAAGCGGGGGGAGCGGGGGGGATCGTGGGTACAGGTGCCCACATCCATAATTCAATGCGCCCCGCCCTCCTGCACGTGCGCAGGTGACCCCCCCACTTCCCCCTGCTTTTGGCACATGATGGCATGGTGGGCCCGGTAGGCCGGTTTTTCCCCCTCCCCAGGCTCCAGAGGCTTTCTAGGAGCCTGGGGAGGGCAAAAACAGCCTTCCCCATCCTCCCAGAGGCCTTCCTGAGGCCAGAAATAGCTAGTTTCCTGACTTCCAGTGGGACTGGAAGGCCTGAAAATCAGTTGGCCAGCACGCACATGCGTGCTGGAGCTCAGCTAGGGTAACACTCGCGTGCCCACCAATATGGCTCCGTGTGCCACCTGTGGCACCCGTGCCATAGGTTCGCCATCACGGTAGTAGGGTATTGAGATTTGATTCACTGCTACTAGGCAATAAGTTTTACATTCTGCATAATGGTGCAAGAATAGCTCTGCTGGAACAGGTCAAGAGTCCATCCAGTCCTGAACTCATCCGTTTAAGTCACCAGGCTGGAAACTGGGAATCTGGAAGTTCTAGCCCTGCCTTAGGCACAAATCCAGCAAGATAACACTAGGCTAGTCATTCTCTCTCAGTTCTATAAAGAAGGCAAGGACAAACCACTCTCAAAACTGACTTGAAGGTATCTTTGTCCTCTTACCCTCCAGTCAACTGAAACTTGACATGGTTAACACCCTCTAACAGCTTCTCGCACTTTTGCTTGTTTCATCCATTCTTCCACAAAAGAATTGAGGTATCTTTTATCAAATTGTTGAAGTTTAGCATGGTTTGAATTAAACTGATTTGTCTCTGAATTTCAGTGCGTCTCAAGTGGAATTGTCTTGCCTCTGAATCTCAAATTTAAATTGGACCACAGCTCACTTCCCAGATATATTCAGGAAGTTCAGAAGCATGGATAGGGGAAAGAGAAGGGTACTTAAGTCCTTTCAGATGAAGAATTCCTAAGGAGCCTCAACATTGCTCAGCATGCAGTTCAGAAAAATAAACAGAGCAGCAATATAGAAGATCAGTGGCAGCAGAGAAATGCCTTCGAGCCATTCAGAATTGCCGGCACCCTCTGTCATGCTATAGCAGACTGGAGCTAAATTCTTCACTTAGCTGTGGTGTTTTGTCAGTGCCAAGAGCTACAGAATCTCCATTATGCCTTCTACAAGAAGTTGCTGCACTTTTCTTATATTCTAGTTTTCTGATTTTTGAAAATATTGTTGAAAATAATGTATTAATTTGCTTGTGTTTAGGTAGATAGTTCACCCTCCCTTAGTTCTATTCTGCTGTTTTTCAGATAGGTTCACAATTAACAAGATTTGAGGATGGTTACTATGGTAATTCCGGTGGGATTAAAAGAGAACCAAACAAACTCATGAGCTATCTAGGACTATCCCCCTCAGAGATTCATCATTAGCTCTGGAGCAGCCGACCTCCAAAGGCCAATAGGAGAGAACAAGAGCAAGAAAGGGATATAGTTCCATCTCCTGCTGGAACATCTCAGAAGCATTGGCCAGAGTGAGAAACAAAACACTGTGCTAATGGGGCTTGGGCTACTCTAAAAGATCTATTCTTAGGTTTTCATAAGGTGGATTCTGTTATGTTTCTGAACTGAAAGGGAGAAAAAGACTACAAAATGAATTAAAATAGATATTTTGGTGACAGGAAGTTTGATATCATATATAATTGCATTGTAATAAAAAGTTCTTTTTTCCCAAGACCTGTCCCCATTCCATTTTCCAAGTCAAAGCCGAATTATATTTTAGAGATATGAATGTCATATTATTCTGAAACTTAATGCAACCATACTTGCCTTGTCAAAAGGTTGTATTGGAGTTAGCTACTTGTCAGTTGTACAATAGATTTCCTTCTTCAGCACTGACAAGTGCAGTGCACATTGTTGCTCTTGACACTTTCGATTTCTGTCCCTTTATTCTTTTATCTCCAAGCGTTTGATCTCAGAAAAATGACTCACATCATTTTTAAAAAAGTATATATGCAGTCTTTCTACTTGCAACCCCTAGCTAAACAGCTAATTAGGTAGCAAAGTGTTATAAAAAGTAATTGCATTGATCCAAACCAATAATGCTTTCTTGGGTTTTATAATACTAGGGTTATATTATATATGTTTGAGAATTACAATGACTTTAAAATGTATCTAGGATTTGTCTGCTTCTCACAAAGAAGCAATCAGTGCTTAGAGGAATCCCATTGTCTTCAATTTTGCCCTCCCAAGTTATACTGCTATACTATTTCATTGTGATGCGGAGATGGTATTCCTGGGAGTGATGTGTGAATCACTCAGGAGTTTATGCCAAGAATATATATTGTTAGGGCATGTCAACATTTTCAATTTCCAAACATTAGGGGAACTTAAAAGTCTCAGGGATTGTAAAGATATTTTGGTTATTTTAATATAATTTAGGTGTGCACGGTAAGTAACTACATAAATATAATAACTTTTTAACATTTTGTTTGTTTCATTTATTATAGTCCTGGCAGGGTCATTCAAGGCATGAAAGACTTCCCAAATGCATAGTTAAAAACAAATAAGCACCTATATTGGGCAGCAGAGATAAAGGAAGGTATTGAAGGCAGATGCTCTCTTTAGTGACAATTGCAGAGGTATTAATTCATACAACACAGGAAAAGGCAATGGTAAATCATTTTCATTAAGAACTTCACATGGATAGCAAATATAAGAAGATGGACAGTAGAGTGCTGGTGTACTGGATGATGAGGTCCTCAGGTTACACTAGATGGCCCTCAACATGCAACTGAGGAAGAGCCAAGGATCTTTTGCCTTATTAATGTCCTAAAATTTTCATTTGGTCTTCCATTTAAGAACTAACTCAATCTGACCACACTTGGCTTCAGAGATCTGCCAAGATTGGAAAGATACTTAATACTACATTAATGATTATAATATCTCTTGGCTGCCATTTGTATTTAACTTCTTTTTTTGTGTTGGGCTTTAATCATTTTAATTGTTTTTATTATTGTTCATTGTTCAGAGTCACTGGTTTGAGGGGGGGGCTATAAAAATTGAGTATTTAAATAAATAATTGAAATACAGAAAAACAGTTCCTTTGATTTTTGACAGTGTTTATTACATTCATCTTAAATACGTAGAATTTGGGTTCAAGAAGAAAAATATTAACAAATGCATTATTAATGTGCCTATTGATCTATCTGTTCATTAGTTAGCTCTTCCACAATAATATTAAGATATTATCAAATAAAATAATAAGCCAAAAGCTGATCACCATGAAGAATAGCTTCAATATGTGTATACCCTGGCAGGAGATTTATATTTGTTGCTTAAAATTTTTAAGGTCTTTTAAAAATTCATCAAGTGATATTGAAATTATAATATTTTCTAACCTTCAGGCTCTTTGTGACAAAGCCATATTAGGGGCTTGCATCCTTCACAAAGAATTCCCAGGAATAGATGTCTGATTTGATATTTATTTATCATTTAAATTCAGGTAAAATATCTCCTGCTTTTCTATTTCTCAAGAAACACTCGGGGTGATTTACATTATAAATTAAATAAGAACTCAGTCAACAATTATTCTGAAAACAAAAGCTTGAATTGTTAAGCTTATTTAAAACAGATAATTTTTTGTTTATTTCCTTTCTCAACTTATGGGTTCTCGAGATACAGATGGTAACAATGTTTTCTCAATTCCTCAATCGGTGATGTGTATATGTGATCTATACATATTGTATATCTACAGCTGAGTTTACACAGCAGAGTAACCTCCTATAATGATCAGTTTATAAAACATGGTAAGCCAAAACAAAACTAATCGTATCATTGAGTATTATGTGAACTTGTTGGATCTTTGGTCTGTTCAGGCAGGGTTATTTTCAGGATATTTTATCTTTATGAATGAACATTGTATTAATTTAAATAATCTGATCCACTATGCTCTAATTCTGTTAAGCATCAACTCATCTGCTATTGTAAATTAATGCTCTTTCTGAGAACATCACTTATCCTGTAGAGTATAGTACAACAGTGTAAAATGAACATTTTTCTTGTGAAAAGCTTTCTATAGGTGAAAATATTTTGTTATCCAAATTCATGGAGCAGCTCTGCTTCTGTTTCACCATTCATGTACCGTGTCAATCAACTTGCATATAAGTTCTAATGTTATGGAGGACAAAGGTGAACACATCTAGGTGGAAGCCCTCAGGTTCAAAGGCAGAGAGTTCTCATTACATTAGAGGGAATTGTAGCTTGAAATGTCCTATCGATAGGTTCATTCAGATGCCAAGCTGAGCACACTGACAGAAAACAGTACAGAAGGAGGAAAGGCAGACTACGATTATAGGCTGCTAAGCTCATTTCACCTGCAAAGGGGAGAATATTGATTTCATTCATCTCACTTAGCTGTTAGTATGACTCAAGGAAAAAAAAGGGGGAGGGGAAGAGTCTATGTTCAATGACATTAGCTGTGAAATGACACCATTAGAGCTGAGGAAATAAAAGGCAGCTGCTGAAATGATAAATGTAACTTAGTTAAATGAATTTAAAACCACACTTTGTCTTCATAAGGAAATGGAGCAAGAACTGTGAGTTCTGGGTGTAGCTTTGGTCTGTGTGATGACCTTTACAACACACTTGGTAATAAATGAGGTTTAAATTATGGTGGATTGTTCATAATTCATTCATAATTAGCATGCAAAAACAAGCAGGTGCAGCCTACATAGTTTAGCAATCACTGGACTGAATTAGTTCAGTAATGGTAGACAAAATGGAGAACACTTGGCAAGACCCACTTGTAATTTTGATATTAAATCAAATGTTTCTAGAAGCAAAATAGGGATAAAAGTGATGGATAAAGAAAAGGAAAGGAAAAAAACCTCCCTCAAAACAACAAACCTAGAATAAATAATAGATAAACAACAACAAGGGTCTGGAGATTTTAGAGAATGTTGGACTTGAATAAAGAAGGAAGCAACAAAAAGGGTACATGTCAACTCGCAAAGCATCCCTGGCCTGCTCTCGAGTTGCCATAGGCAAGGAGGATGGGAAAACGAACTTCTCAGCTGTATCAAGGAGCTGGTATCTCAATCAAAACAGAACATTCCAACTGATAAGCTGAGGCTATCTCCATGGAAACCCACAGTGGCCGGAGAGAAGTGATCTCTACAACCCACAAAATAGCTTCGTTGGAGAAAGTGACTGATGACACACCTTGGGGGGAGGGAGGAAACAGGGTCAGAGCCTGGATGTAAATTAAGTGAGGTCAGAGTTGGATTCATTTGGTCTGTGCTAACATGAAGCTCCTAATAAATAACTTGATTTCTTTTGAAGCCTGGCATGAGGCTCATGATTTGATTAGGGCATTGGTTGGAACCCTGCCAGTACACCTATGTTGATGGTGATGAAGAGGGTCATTATCAGGGGTGAAATGCTCCCAGTTCGGACTGGCTCAGGTGAGTAGGTAGCGATGACTGCTGGTGGTTCGGAGAACCGGTAGCAATGGCAACCCGAGGCTCCACCCACCCGCCCAGTCCTCGTTACTTCCTGCTTTTACTTCCAGAGAACCGGTAGTAAAAAAATGCTTAAAAAGCTTTTTAAAAGTTCCAACGATCAGCTGAGTGATGCATGATCGTAGGAACTATTTTTTAAAGCATTTTTTTCTACCTGTTTCGGAGAAACAAAGCACTCAGCTGTTCCCCCTTTTCACTCACCCCAAGCTTCCTGCTGTGGATTTTCATGCCTTGCTTCACATGCCCGGGATTGTTACCCTCGTCTTCTTCTTCCTCCTCCTCTCCAAGTGGAAAAATGCCAGGAGCGCAAAAAGAAGCGCTTGCTTGCTCCTGCCATTTTTCCATTTGTAAGGAAGCTTTCGTGAAGGCAAGTCTGGCTTCCTGCGCTGCTTGCTAAAAACCTTACCAGTATTCCTGTGCACACAGTGTGTGTGTGTGTGTGTGTGTGTGTGTGTGTGTGTGTGTCTTTTTGCTCCTGGTCTTTCGCAGCAGCCTGTGCCTGCCGTCCCATCCCCAGCCGGCTGAACCAGAGTTGGGGAATTCACCCCTTCAATCCACCCCCACCTTCATTCCTCTTTTCTTTGGAGGCCAACCTGAAGGAGCCTCAAGTCATTCAAAAGGTCTTTTAAAGCCTGTGTGTGTGTGTGTGCACTGAATGTCGGTGCGGAGGCCCTCCAATCCACCCTCGTCTTCATTCAAAAGTCTTTTAAAGCCTCTGCCCGACATCCACACACACATACAAGCCGCGCTCACAGCAGTACTGGTGAGATTTTTAGCACAGGAAGCCAGACTTGCCTTCACAAGGTACGAAAGCTTCCTTACAAATGGAAAAATGGCAGGAGCAAGCAAGCGCTTCTTTTTGCACTCCTGGCATTTTTCCACTTGGAGAGGAGGAGGAAGAAGAAGATGAGGGTGACAATCCCGGGCGTGTGAAGCGACGTGTAAAAATCTGCAACAGGAAGTTCAGGCTGAGTGAAAAGAGGGAGCAGCCGAGCAATTTGTTTCTCTCTCTCCCCCCCCCCCCCGTCATCTCCCAGACTGGGTGGCCGAGGTAGAAAGGCTTGCAATCTTTGGGGTTAGGAGGCATTGGATCTGGCTTGGCGAGGGGGATCAGGCTGGTCAGGTGCTGATCATCGGAAACTTTTTTTTTTTTACTTTTTAAAGCATTTTTTACTAGTTAAAAATGCTTTAAAAAGTAAAAAAAAAAAGTAAAAAAAAAGTCACAGGACCACCACCAGGCCCTGCCCGCAAGCCACGCCCACAGAACCAATGGCAAAAAAAAATTAGATTTCACCCCTGGTCAATATGCAAAGAAGAGAGAACTTCCTGAAAATTCTGATAGGTTCTTTCAGCATCTCATGCAAAAGCACTGAGTGTGATTGCAAGTAAAACTGGAATGAAAATCATTGCCTGATTGGAATTGGGAGCTATCAATCAGAAAAATGTACCTCCTTTCTCAACTCTATCCCTAATGACTGACCTTAGACACTTTATTTATGGTGAGGCTGGAGGAGGTTAAAAAATGTACAGGTAGTCCTCAAGTTACAAATATAATGGAACCTGCCCATTCCATTTGTAATCCAAGGATTCATGGGAGACAATCTGGTACTTTGAACAGGATCACTCCCTCCTTTCGCCCATGCATTTGCTAATCAAATGCAAGGCTTGTTAAGTGCACACAAGGTATTTCAGGATGGGGAAGGCCATGGGGGAGCCTAGTAATGGAACAGGCCACCTGCCTAAGACTACCCAAGGCCTCCCCGACCCACTGAAATACCTCATGCTCCCCACAATTGCTTTCCCCCCACCCAACCTGCTGCGCCAGGTCACTTACCTTGTGAAGATCTTGCAAGTAGACTTCTCTTCAGTCTCTCAGCCATGTGTGCCCCTCCGACGCTCTGTTCAGGCTTCTGCAGGCCTTGCCTGGCATGTTGCCAGCTGGCAGGACCAATGTTGCAGAGCCTCTGCAGTTGTTTGTAAGAGCGAACAATTGCCGTGGTACTGCAAGATTCGTAGTTTTGGGACTTGTTCGTAAACACTAGGGGCGCTTATTGTGTAACGTCGATCGTTCTTTAAAGAAATGCTTGTAACCTAGGAATTACCTGTATCATATTTGGAAGGGGAAATACATAGGAGGTATACTAATCAATATTAACCTACCACAGTATTGTTATTATGGTAGAAAGATCCAACTTTCCCTCCCTTTAGCATTTTGATTAATTTCTAAGGTAATGCTTATATTCCATTATTTGTAGATCAGACGTTTCTGGTCTAAATATGGCTAAGGTAGTCATATTAAAAATGAAGGGAGCAAAAGCTCTAAGTTACCATGACTTTAAATGAACTGGAACTATTGTTTCCCAATTTCAGATCTGTAGTGCATTCAATAGAAGTTAGTGCCAGTAAAAATTAGGAATGGCACTGAAATCCATTACATTCAGATTTTAATGCAAATTGATTTCATTCACAGTTCCTGAATGTTTTTGCAAAATGAAACAGTCATCTTCTGTTATTCACACTTTCTCAATTTTGGTATATGGTTTTCCAAACAAAGCACCGTGTATATTATGGGGAAATGCACAAAATGCAATGCATGTGGATGACAACAGTATGCAAAAATGTTAGAGACAATTGCTTATAAGATGCCATGCACTGGAAAAATGCACAGGAAAATATCTTTTTTAAAAATAAGCACAGGATGAAGCAAACTTAAGCTTGATTTCATATATTTCTTATTTTTCTCATAACCATCATAATACCTGTTTGTTATAAAAAATGTCATTTTGAATATTCGGACGGCAAATGTGTATAATGTTAGATAAGAATTGAGAATGGAATCTGATTAGCTAATAGTGAGTGATTTTGAGCAAATCACTTTTTTTAACTAGTCTGCTTCACAGGGTTATGAAGTTGAAATAAGGGAGTCAAGGGAAGGAGAAAAAGCACATATTCCTCTTTGCTGGTTTTTAGTTTGTTTTCCCAGCATTATAGATAGAACAGTTTCAAACAGCCAGATGACTTTTGCGATCCTTCCCAAGTCTGAGAGTCTATCACGTTCACCAAAGGTGATGGCCATTGTTCTGGTGCAGAGCCACTCACCTCCTGAAATCCCAGTGTTCAAACTAGAGGGCAAATGGCATGCTCATCAACAGCTGGGATGATAATTTGATCCCCATTTTTGTTTTGCTGTTAAACTCTGTACTTTGCTGTCACAGATCAGAGTTAACCTCCTTTAGCAGCTGTGTAAACTTGATATTTCAGATGCTCCATTGGCATTTAAGCTCTACAAGCTTCCTCTCAAGTGAACTAATGAACATGCGAAACGTTTTCTCTGGATTGGTAGGAATCCTGTAAAGGTCAAGTCCTTATCTTCTGAAGTTTCATTAGTGTGTAATTAAAAAAAAGAATATTTACAGTTGATTGCACTGTCAAAACTGAAGCACCATTTACTTCTTTTAGTGATCATGGGCAAAGGAAGGAGGAGGTGGTAGTGTTGGCAGCAGCTGAACTGGGAAGGCCTTTGACAATCCCACGCACAGCACCAGGAGGCATAATGAGAAATGTGTTATACTCATTTTACTGTGCTCCTTCAAATATATATATATATATATACCTGAAATAAATACCTCAAATATTGGATACGAATGTCTAATGATTCGGTGTGCTATTATTTTCAGAGAATTCATTTAGACACATTTTTGCAGAGCCCACTGCAAACATGTTCATGGAAATGGGGAACAAGAAATGAATGTGGGGCAACCATGATGATAGAAAGGACTAGATGACCTACAAGATCCTTTCCAACTCTGTTAATGTAATCTAATCCAATCTAGTTTCTGATATTAGTGACCTTATGCAGGAATAGGAGTTGAAAACAAGGTGCAAGTAAACCATTTGTGAGGAAGCAATCCATTTAAGAGCTTTAGAGCTAAGGCAATTCTTATGAAGTCTTGGATGAGATGTTATGTTTCTTTATTCTTTATAAATTGAAAATCTTGGTGGTCCTTGGAAGGAAGACTGATCTATTCATCTATAATAGGAAAACATCATTTTCTACCTTGAAAATAAACAATGATCTGTATGTTTTCTCTCTCCCTCCCTTTTTAGGGAGGGAGAGACAGGATCAAATTTTTCTATTTTCAATGTTAAGCTAGCCACAGTTCTTTGTGACATCTGTGCTCAATGATTTGTTTTAGTATAGATTATCCTCTTTCTATTTCCAACTTTCTCAAATTTTGTGGTTACTGTCTGGCCTGTCCCAGGTTAAAAGGTCAGTTAGATTTTTTCAGACCTCACACAACAGTTCTAAGAAGAGTTAAGATTTCGCTGAAATTGCAGCCAATGTAAATAGTATAAAGTACAGGTAAAATTCAAGGCAAGGCAAAACAAATTTCATATTCCAGATAGTACGCTGGAGAGCTCTGAGTGGAAACTACTAGCAGCTGAAATGTTTTGTAAGAATACATCTGAATTCAGTAAGCTGGGGATAATAATGCTAAGAGATGGTAGCAAGATTGTTCAATCTAAGAAAGATCATGATTTTCACTCCAAATTTTGGAATCTGACTGAGGATCATGACTACCTATCATGTCACAAATATATTGTCAACTTCAAAATGGATCGGGCCCATGACAGCCAATTTTCTCCATTTTTCAGCTTGACACACTTTGGTGGGGGGGGGAGGAGGAGGGAGCTTTGGAATGTCAGTTCAGACATCAACAACTTCCTATCTCGTGGGAACCAAGGTCATCCCAACAGGTGCTGGCCAGAGACTGGAACAGGTTACGAAGGAGTTGCCAGAACACCTAATTGGACAACGTGATCTGTGACAAGGAAGTAAGGAGCTGTTTAATCTTTAATTGTACTGAAAGCATGGGAAATAATCAGAGTTGGTTTTAAGATCATACGTGCCAAAATGATGTACTCAATAAAGCAGTACTTTGAGGAAACTGAAAGTCTCGGAGTGTTGACTCGTTTGGGTTCATCACCTTGACATATATGCAATTTAAAATTTAAAGTGTGATTTCTTATTTTTTGGAATGAAAGGCAAGGAGAGGGGATTGAAATGTGATAGACAAAGTTTCCCATAGAATATGCTCATGACAGGAAGCTGTAGTTTTTAGTTTTGTGTGAATTGACTTAATGATATGTTGAAAGGTCAAGTATATGGTTCCTCCTGCATCATTAGCTATATTTTATTGTTTTTATGCGAAATTTATGGTGACCATTATGAATCGCCCATATTTACTTTGAACAATACTCCACAGCAACAATACTGTGAAGTAAATTGGGATGAGGTCACCTAGGGTTTTTCATTCCTAAGGCAGGACTAGAACTCACAGTCTCCTGGTTTACAGGCTAACCCCTTAACTACTACCTCTGGCAGTTCCTGTGATTTCCTTTCTTCAATATCTGCCATGAATATTATCCACACCCATAGAACAAAATATAGAATATTTGAACCTCAAATCAGAAAGGTTAATATCACGGGTAGAAAATCTCTAATTCAAATAAATATATGCTAATTCAGCAATTTGAAAGTCTTTGATTAGCACAGCAGGGGCAAACTGATCTTAATATTTTGCATTCTAAAAAGACAGTAATCAGTTGATTCATATTATAATGTGAAGTTCTGGAGGAAAACGTCTATTGACTTTTCTTTTTAAAACTGAAATGTATACTGTATGTTCAGTTTGCATAAAGATGAGCATGGCAGATATTAAACAACAACCATGAATAGATCTATTCTTTGCATTTGTGAAAGCACCACTTTTTCTCTTCAGAAAAAAGGAGGGAAGTGCTTTCTTTTGTTAGAGCAGAATTTTATCTTCAAAGAAACCGAAGCTTCATGCTGCAACATCTTGAGCTGTTACATTTATGCAATGCCTTGAGCAACTGTTTAGAGATATAGAGGAAGATCAACTGTGAGTTTTCAAAGCAAATGAATCAGAGCTTTGATCAAACACATCAAGAAGGACTGCTTGAATCAAGTGCATTTTAGCCATATGCAGCCCCAAGATAGTCTTCTGAAAACATTAGAGTAGCTAAAGAAGCTATCATATAAGATAAGCAGGTGGATTTTTAATGGCTGCCTTTGTACTACAAACATTGCCAGAGATAGCTAGCCATTCTTCTACTGTGTCTGTTTATCTCAATCTGTTTTATATCTTATCATAATCCACTCTCTGTGCTAGGGAATAGTCTACCCTCTTCTGCTGTTCAACTAATACAATGTGTGAAATGGATAATTGTAAAGGAGTCTATGTATGTGTTAGTCTGATTAATCAGACCACCTTTACCCTTCTGAAGGATTCAACCAAAGAATGGAACTGTTATCTAGGAAGATTATAAAGAAAGATGGACCTAGAAAATCAACTGAAGTGCACCGTCCATATAATTTGTATTATATAATGGTTCTGAAAATATATTCAAAACATTGTCATACATAAATAAGTTAGGGCCTGGCTCTTGTTGGAATTGTCATTCCCACTATGAACTCAGATGCCCAGGAGAAGGTCTCCTGAAGGTGCCTCCATTTAGAAACTTGACTACCAGGCCATAGGCCTTCTCTTGTATGCTTCCCAGGTAGGAAATACTCTTCCTAAGACGTGTACTAAGCCCCTTGTCTCCTATTATTTAGGAACTTTCTTCTTTTCCTCTAGCTTTCTTTCTTTCACAACTGTTAACATTAATATTTAACCACTGCCCAAGTATTTGATATTTTCCACTTCTGCCATATTAAAATAACATTTCAGTGGAAACATTCAGCAGAGAGGCTCTGAAGGTCACAGCTAAAATTTGTGGTAGTCTTTTGGGCTTTGAACCTTCTGATTAAACAAATATTTCTGAAATAATCAAAAGCTTTCATGCTGTTTTACCGAACGTGAAGGAGGCAAACAAACGTTTGAGGGAAGCAGTATTCAAATTATGAGGGGAGGAAGAAAAGGGGTTGATTCCTTTAGTGCAGGAGATTTTAGAGGCCATAACTTGGCTAAAACTAGAGGACTGTATCCCTTTCATCATTAAAGCATTCATCATTTAAGGTTTCATAGTCTGGATGAGTTGATTGGCAGGATCTTGCTTCCTGTATAACTCTCAAGAGATCCCAGAGTATCAACTATTCCTGGAGGAAACAGACTACCTCGATCCTTACCAATCCGGTTTCAGGCATGGCCACAGCACGGAAATGGCATTGGTTGCCCTAGTAAATGATCTCTGGCGGGCCAGGGATGGGGGTTGTTCCTCCATTCTGCTCCTTCTTGACCTCTTAGCGGTTTTCGATACCATCGACCATGGTATCCTGCTGCAGCGGCTCAGGGGGATGGGGTTAGGAGGCACTGTTTTACAGTGATTCTCCTCCTATCTCTCTAGTCATCTGCAGTCTGTTTGGGTGGGGGGAGTCAGGGATCCTCCCAGAGGCCTCTCACTTGTGGGGTGCCTCAAGGATCGGTTCTCTCCCCTCTGCTCTTTAACATTTACATGAAACCACTGGGTGAGATCATCCGTGGCATTGGGGTGAGGTATCATCAATATGCTGATGATACCCAGCTTTACATGTCCACCCCTGACCACCCTAGGGATGCCCTTTCCGTGATGTCCTGCTGCCTGGAAGCGGTGCGGGTTTGTATTATAAAAGTTTTTATTGGTTAAAAATAAACAATATTATCGCTTACAATATGTAGAATTTTCATTATCCTTTTACAAAGATAATATATAATTACTTTTTTTTCACATACAGCAGATCTTCCCTTATTAAAATTACAAATTTAGCAACCGGATTTATATAAAAATATCAATTCAATATCCAGAGTAATATTAAAGTTTACAAAAATAAGAGATATCATAAAAGGCACAAAATAATATATTCCTCTCACTTCATCATTTCTTGGTTCTAGATCTCAAGGTTCTGGCCTTAGCACCCCCTTCCTCCTGGACCGCCACGGCCTTGCCCGCTCCTGCTCCTTGATCATCTAATACCTCCCCTTCCTCGGTTCCTGTATCTTCACCCTCTAGGAGGGTCTTATGTTGCTCCAGGTAGGCCTGAGCCTCCATCACACTATTAATTTTCTTCCTACTGCCCTCCCAGAAAATCATCAAACCTTCCGGCATCAACCACCTGAAGCCTATTCCCTTAAGGTACAATTTACTTGATAAAAAATAATAATTTCTTCTTGATTCTCGTACCTGTCTAGGGATCTGCTTCAAAATGGTGACCTCCTTGCCCCTGTACATCAGCGCCCCCGATCTTTGAGTTCTCAGTATTTCATCTCTCGTTTCCCTTCTCACAAATTTAATGTGGACCTCTCTTGGGACACTATGTAAAATTGCATATTGTGAATTTACTCTATAAACTAGATCCATGTCCCATCTCATAAAATCCAAACCTCTTTCAATAAATTCGCCCAACAATTTAACCATCACTTCTCGGAGATCTTCCTGGTCCACTTCTTCCACATTTTGAAACCTGAGAAAATAAGACATTCTATCCAGCTGCGAAGTTAAAATTACATTTCCTCTCATTTCTTCCCTCTTCTGAATTGCCCGCACCTCCCCCTCCAAACCTCCCACCTTTTTCTTGTTGTCCTCAACCACCTGTTGAACAGCACTTAAATCTTTTTTCATAACTACCATTTCAGATTTTATTTCCAATTGCCCTTTTTGCAAGATATCAAGTTTATCAAGTTTCTCATCCAATTTTGCCAATTTCTGCAAAATGTTTTCAATGTCAGCTGCGGCTGGTCTTTGTCCTTTAGCCATCTTACAGTAATAAAGAATGAGAGGTCCTCAGGTAGGCACAAGCATCCAGAAGGAGAAGATTCTCTTAAAAATCAGCTCTATTTCCTCACGATCCACCAGAGGGCGCTCACAGGAGCAACGAGTCCGGCTTGTAGAGTAGGTCAAACAGGAAACCAGCGGTGGGTGATGTCATCAATTATATACAAAGAAGCAGGAAATCAAGCTCCAGCCATGTTTCTCCAGAAGGACAGAGGGCTCCAGCCTCCCTTCCCAAATTCTGCCTCCACCATTCTCCACAAAAAATCAGTAAAGTAAGAGGTCTCCTTATTTTTTCTCGCTCTTTCTTCTCAACTACGGCGCCCTTCCCAGCTGCAAGGGGGGGGGGGAGAAACTTCAGCCCCCCCCTCTCACCCACAGGACGCCTCGTTGCTTCGCCAGTCAAAGTCTCTCCTTTTCTAGTTATTCTCCGGCCTGCATCTCTTCCTCTTCCGATCGCCTCTTTACCTGCTGCCTTAATTTCGATATACACCGGGTCCTACAGGCACATAGGCACGTAACGGCCTTGGAATGGCCGCTGCGTGCTGCCCACACTCGCTGGAGCCTCGGGTGCGCCAGCATTGGCCGCCCAGCCCCTGGAATTGAGGCAGGGGACCCCTGGCGAGCCGCCCTTAACGGCGGGTACCCCCAAACCAGGGCACCCGGCCCCGAGGGGCCTCCAAGCGGGGGGGGATTCAGACGCTGGGGCAAAGAACCCAAACAACGTCTGCTGCCATCTGGAGCCGGAAGTCGTCCCGAAGCGGTGCGGGTTTGGATGGGGTGGAACAGACTTAGACTCAACCCTTCCAAGACTGAGTGGCTGTGAATGCCGGCATCCCGGGATCTGGAGGTTCCATCGTTAGTGATCGGGGGAGAGACTCTTGCTCCCTCTGATAGGGTCTGCAACTTGGGTATCCTCCTGGATTCTCAGCTGTCCTTGGATGACCATCTGATGGCCATAACCAGGGGGGCCTTCGCACAGGTGCGACTTGTGCGACTTGTGTGCCAGTTGTGCCCTTTCCTAGACCGGGATACCCTCGCCACAGTCACCCATGCCCTCGTTACCTCTAGATTGGACTACTGTAACACCCTCTACATGGGGCTGCCCTTGGGATGCATCCAGAGGGTCTAGCTAGTCCAGAATGCAGCCGCGCGGGTAGTTATGGGGGCATCTAGATACTCCTGTGTAACACCCCTTCTGCGTGAGCTGCACTGGCTGCCAGTGGCGTTCTGGATTCAGTTCAAGGTGCTGGTGCTTACCTATAAAGCCCTACATGGCTTAGGCCCGGGGTACTTGCAGGACCATCTCCAACCACTCTCCCATTGTCCTGTGTGCTCTCACAGAGTGGGCCTCTTCAGGGTGCCGTCGGCCAAACAATGTCGGCTGACGGCCCCCAGGAGGAGAGCATTCTCTGTGGGAGCCTTGACCCTCTGGAATAGACTGCCCACCGAGCTCAGGACAGCCCCCGACCTTCTTTCCTTCCGCCACGAGCTGAAGACTTAGCTCTTCCATCAACTCAACTGATCCGTTGGGGGCACATTGTTATAATTTTAAACTGTTTTAATTGGGTCGTTGATTTTAATCTTTAATTTGTTGTGATTTGTATTGGAAACTGTCATTTTGTAAGCTGCCTTGAGTCCTCAGGGAGAAAGGCGGCATATAAATCGCAATAATAAATAAATAAATAAATAAATAAATAAATAAATAATAAATAAACGAACAAACTAATAAAAGGTGATGGATTAGACACAGAATTGTACTAACAGAATGGGCTAATTACATTTCTGTATAGTTCCACTGTTCCTATCTTTAATTCACTTTCCATGCTATTTAAGAAGTGACTTTCCATGCTGTTTAAGAAGTGAATTATGAACTATAAAGTTCCAAATCAAATGGAACAAAGTAGTCATCCACTCATGTGGGACTGAGATCTCAATAGTTTAATTAAAAATATTGATAGGATTGATCCCTAGATTCATTTCTCATGCTATAGGAGGACCTGACTTAAGACTGTGCTTGAGTAGCTGATGAGACTTTTGTATCCCAGTATGGTCCAATATATTTGCAAGGGGATTTCTTTGTGAACTTGCTATGAGTAACCATTTTAAATTTCCCATAGATCTGTGGAACAACAAATGTAGTGATGCTCCAAGGCATTAGGGAAATTAAAAACAGCAATTATGTGATGCTCCTCTGTGTAGCTACTAAGGCAGTGATACAAATGGGTACATCAGCATTTACTGTCCAATAGAGATAGGAGAGCTTGTGCATTTACTCTGCACAAAATTAAATTCTCTGTGTAGGTGGAATTGACCCATTTGAATATAGGAAAGATGCCCAATTATGTCTTCTACACACTCCCAGGATTGTGAGACGATTAATAATCAGTGTGGCATTATTTCTCAGAACATGCAAAGTGACCCTTAGGTAACTAGTAGAATTTTAATCAGTTATTATTTTAGTGTTTATAGATAGCAGATGAAAGTTCGGTCAATTTCTTAAGCTATATTAGTGTAATGAGCCATATATAGGTCCCTATTGTCTTTGTATTTATACGGCAATTTCCTGATTAATATCAATTAATGACACGCCAGTGCACATTGGAAATGAATGATGATATTTCAATCTTGCTTAATTACATTATACTCAAGATGGAAAGAATAAGCTGAGTAAACATTTGTGCTGTATTTATTTATTTATTTATTTATTATTTATTTATTTTCATTTATAAATATATAGTTAACTTTCTCTCTGATGTTAATAGGATTAAATTTTGGCTGTAAACTTATAATATATGGTTTGACCATCCACTAATCTGAATTTTAGTGATAAATGAAATCAATTGTCTTACCAATGTAAAGTGATTTCCCCAGTAGCATTGTACACTGTTTTAGAAGAAGGAGTAAAAGAAGCTGGTTTGATCTCTTTTGTCTTTGCTTGTTGAAAAGGATGCAAAGTGATCTAGAATTATTTCAGATATGTATGTCTATCACTTGTTAGCAGCATCAAATGGTAAATCAGAAATACAGAGAAACACGTCATTGCAGACAAAAAGTTATAGACTGCCCTTAAATGTCAACTCAGCTAGTGCTTGGGATGGGATCAGTTCACACATTTGCTGTCGACTAATGAGGTGACGTTCCTGAAAGTGCGCTTTGGCCCTGAGCTCACCTTAGTGAGCGCTGCATTTTGAAGCTGGAACACAGAGTCATCAAATAAAGAGTTCAGGAAAGACTCTGGTGTCCTAGGCCCTAATTCTGTCCTCCATGTCTCATCCTTGGTGTGGAAAGCCCATTACTGTTTCTTCAAAAGTAATTTCAAAATGCAAATAGGCTTGCTAACAGATTTTGTTTCAGAGAGATTGTCAATTTCCATGCCCTATGCTCATTTATTTTTCATAAAGAATGAAATATGGGGCACAGATTTATTTGTTGACAGTTATCAGCAGTAACTCAGCCTCAACACTGACCTAAATTTTCCCTGCTCAGAAGCAGTGAAGGAGAAAATAATGAAGGCTGTGTTATTTTGGAGATGCAAAAACTTGAAATTGCCAGAATTTATTCAAGCTCCTTGAATGTCAGAAAGTTCAGGCCTCAAGTTTTAATGTCCTGAATGAGCCAGCAAATACTTCTATAAAGGATTTCACCTTTGTAGATTTTCAGATTGCATGGAACAGCTCCAAAGATCCCTCTTCTTTTTTTCTTCAACATAAAAGGTTGAAAAGGTATTTGATATTTGAAAGTTATGGATGCAAATAAGGAAGCTCAATACTGCAGAGGCTATATATGCTTCATGAGATGCCAGTTCAATCTTAGGCTAATTATGGCTTTGTCCCATCCAATGTAGTGACTGCAATTGCCACCTGAACCCTTGAGCAACTGTAGGTTCATTCTGCCAACTTTTTGTGGGTGACATTTTCAGTATTTGTAATAAGTAGAACAGTTATGCATCATATGAACCAACTGTTAAGGAGGTGCCTCATACACAGATTTCTCCTGTGCATGGAGAATGTGAAAACTTTCCTGCTATAATCACATCCATTGCAGCACATTGAGTTTCCTATTTGCCTCAGACCTAGATAAATGAACTCTGGCTAGCAGATTGCCTGCCAGAATACATTGAGGCAGTCCCCACTTTACACTACCATCCCAACTCTTCAGCCTGCAGTTGGGTGGCACTCATTAGAAAACCAGCCTGTACGAAATAGGCGGGCAAGATTAAAGGCTGGAGGACATATCTAGAATTTGGAGGTTGAGGGTTGCAGTGGAAATGTAAATGGACAGAAAAGGGAGGGGGAAAGGCTCTCAACCCCTCTATATAATGCATACTTATCCCCTAACTTGAAACTTCTAGGTAAACATAAGTAGAGACAAATACTTTCCACAACTGTAAACATACCAAGGAATACTTTTCCTTAAATTCTGTAATATTTATTTCCAAGTTGACACACAATGGATTTGGCAGCATAATTCAGTTGTTGCTTTCAGTGGGTGAATAAGTGTTATGCGATTGGGGTGCACAGCAATGGTGGTATTCACTTACCTTTGTTACCGGTTCGCAAATGTGAGCGTGCGCAAGCACGAGCGAAGCATGCGCAGAGCGTCCGTGATGATGTCCAGCCTCCTGCTGCCACCACTACTGGTTCGCCCAAACCGGATAAAACTGGCTCAATACCACCACTGGTGCACAGCAAACACACAGGTCTTAAATAGTTCACTTCTGAGTTTCATCAAAAAAAGCTTTCCCTTCATTTTGGCTTCCCGTGTTTGAAAACCTATTCATCTTTCAGAGTAGCTGGAAAAATGTACATTACCCGTGAATGGCTTAGCTCCTGCCAGGCCTGTGGAGAGCAAGGCTTTTTAGTTTTACAAGCTGCTTTCAAACACAATGCTGGTTCCTCCCTGTAGCCCACCCTTGTAGGACATTTCAATTTAGAAAGTGTGCAACTCACATCAGTGGTAATTAGAGCTTTTGATTCAGTTTTGACATCTCATTATGAAACACTGCTTCTTCATTTTCAGAGAGTAAACCTAAGATTATAATATGGCAGCCTGGACTGGCTACTCTCCCCAACGGTTATTTTGGCTGGCAGCCAATTCTCTAATATACTTCTACTTGGTTGCAAAAACATTCCCATCAACCATTTTCTGTTGACTCCCCCTCCCCCGCCCTTAAACACACTGCTGTTAGCTAATTGCAGTTGAGTTCTGTCTGACATAAAGGATTATTTTACCTCTGGAAGGGCTATCTTTCAAAGAGGTCATTTCTCAATTCACCGGAGAATGACTAAGAAGAGAAGGAGTACTTTTTCCACCCTAGCTCCTACCCCTCATTCTGAGGAGCCTAACTGGGATGGTGGGTGGGAAGGGGGAAGAATAAAAAGAATGACACTTTTCGCCTCTAAAGAATTCTGGCTCAATATTACCCACATTTTTTCAACAAAAATGTAAAAGAAAGGAGAAATATGTATATCAGTCAAGCTCCATATACAATAAGTGTCTACAATACTGTAGTCACTTTTGAATTACTTTTTTCTCCCAGCAGATTATGTTTTAAAAGATCTACATTTGTTATAAAGCATGGCTTTCGCCAGGAAATATATTTTCCTTAAGTTAAAAAAAGGGGGAGTTCTATTAAAAAATTAAAACAAACACAAACACAAAATATATCCATTTAAATAGCTCTAATTCTTTATTTGGCATGTAAACTAAATCTGAGAGGGGTGATATTCATAACATTTGATTTTTACCTTTGTTATTGGAATTTACTAAAATTCCTCAGAGCCCAATTTATACAAAGCAGTCTGATTTACATTCCCTTTACTTTCATATTGCAACTATGAGTGACTGAATGATATAAAAGTGGACATATCAACATTTGGGCTAACAGATACAGATGAGGTTATATGACAGAGTCATGAATTCTTGCTGTATTTTTTATTGTTAGCATTTGAATAAGTTAGTATTTCACCCAGTGATCACTATATGAGTGGCTTCTTGAGAATATGGAAAGCATTGTGATGTTACTTAATATCCACTCCACAATAGGAATAGAGTATACAGAGACTGCTGGGCATACTTCAGTAACTGGAACTAATACTGTGTAAAAGCTGGGGCAGTTTAGGTAAGACTCTTAATTCATTCCAGGTTTCTGATTGTGACTAAGGACCATGGAGCTCTGTTCTGTCTTATCACTTTTGTTTCTAAAAAATAGAATTGATACGTTTTGATAGTGAAACAATGATTCTGAACTATTAGTAGATGCTGTGCCATGGGAGGTTGGCTATGCAAAACATCAATTTATAAAATTGTGATTATCAGATTGGGTGCAAGCTGATTTTTCATCATGTTAGAAACGTTCTAATTTCCAAAATATCCCTAAATATCCATCATTATTTTTCTATACAAGCACTGCATTTCCAAATCAATATTTTGGCTACAGCTTCCTTCCATTTTTATTTTACACATTGGTGATAAGTGACTTTTGGGATCCAGAAACCTTTTAGGAAATTGAAATGAGGGAGCAAAAGAAACCTTTTAGGAAATTGAAATGAGGGAGCACCCTGAGTTCTCTCTCTTTTAAAAAGATTCAGTGAGGCAAGGTGGCCAGAATAGTAGGTTCTAGAGAAAGAGTTGAAAGGAACTTTAAGATTAGTGGGACCCCTAAGACCAAAAAGACTCAATTCCTCTGGGAATTTTTACAGACTACCAACTTGGGTCATTTTTAGACTATTTTTCCCCCAGAAATGCCATGGACTTTTTGTTGCTTGTGTGTAATCTTTCTGCACTGGTGACACCTTATTTGTTTTTCTGCCTCTCTTCCTACAGTGACAACATAGGAATGAGATTGTGTGGTTTTGTTAGGCGGTTCCCTAGAAACAATCCCTACATGCCAGAGTAGGCAGATATTTCAAAATGAATGATTGGTTATATGCAGAAATACTTATTCCATATGTTTAAAATTTAAAGCCACTGGAGGAAGGAGGAGCTAGAAGAATTTCCTTACTATTGTCATTAATAGAAATATAGGAAGTGATAGTATAACTATAATAAAAAAAACCCCTTTACAATATGGTGTTTTGAACATCACAGATGAGGAGAAGAAATGAAAAAAAGTTTTTTTCCCCAGGAAAATTGGATTTGGAGCCAAAATCTATATATTAGTGAATGGTTTTTATATCTGGGAGTTTAGTTCTCAGCCTGAGACAATATTTTTTATATTAACATCAATAGTTTACTTGCAGAAAATGATGTTTTGTGACTGTTTAAATCCACACCATAGAAACTCTTTGAAGAGAGAGCATCCACAAGCTTTTCTCAAGGTTTCTGAAGTGCCTACCACTCCTCCTCCTCCTCCTCCTCCTCCCCCCATCCAATTCATTCCACCAACTGCTGTGGCTTTCAAAATCCCTTGCTGATTCTTTTATTTCTTTGCCTCTGGGATCACTGTCTTTTAACTGTATAGTTTCTCTTTATTTCTCTCCATATTTTTCTCTTCAAGGTGACAATTGGTCTGCCATACGAAGCCTTTTCCTTTCATTCCAATGCTTGCAGATCTCATACACATGGTCTTAGTACCCTGTGGTAAGAGACACGTATCTGCTTCATAGCAGCCTTATTCAATACCCTCTAATTTAAAGATTTCGCTTACATTATTTGGAGTACGTAAAAGGGTATTTATACATTCAAGATTAGCATCTGAGACTGGAAACAGGACAGATAAGGGGTTGGCATTCTATATGTGGAGACCAGCATGCAAAATAATTAAAGGAAATATAGCACATGAACGTCCTAGAATATGAAATTGCACCTAAAGGAATAAGGTGACCCATTGGTCACAACCACTCATTGAACAAAGGATTATAAGGTATTGTCTTAGAATCAGGGAGGATAACTTGATTTCCTACCAAGAGTCCACTTATAGACAAGGACTTGCAAATTCAGAGATGTCTCAGAACGTACAGATATAGCCTACCCCAACTGGTAATGAATTTTCACTTTCGGCTCAACCCAAACTTCAGAGAGCCTGAAGGAGATGGCGCCTCCTTTGTAAATTGCAGGCCTGAACAAAATGTGGGAATTTTGTACATAAAATTATCTGCCACAATGTCCTACCTGTCAATGACTATTTCAGCTTTAACCACAACAATACACAAGCAAATAATAGATACAAACTCAAGGTAAACCGCTCCAAGCTCGATTGCAGAAAATATGACTTCAGTAACAGAGTGGTCAATGCCTGGAATGCACTATCTTCCCCAAACCCCCAAAACTTTAACCTTAAACTGTCTACTGTTGACCTCACTCCATTCCTAAGAGGTCTGTAAGGGGCGTGCCTAAGTACACCAGCGTGCCTACCGTCTCTGTTGTAATATTCCTTTTTATTTACTCTTTTCATGTATTCAAATTATGTTTATACTTTTACCTGTTATCTTATATATGCTTGGCAAAATAAATAAATAAATAAAATAAATAAATATTTGTGTCAATGCTTGGTAATAATGTCAAATGTTCTGTCTTCTTATTTATACATACAGTCTAATACAGTACATTCTCCTCCACGTCTTACTTAAATCTCTAGTTTGCAATCCATTTTCAAAGTACGAGATTTTCAGAAAAGACTTGGAAGACACCATTTTTATAGTTTGCATCCGTCAACTTCTCAGAACTACTAGAGAAAGTTCTTATTACAACAGGCAGAGCTCTACAACATTTGACTGTCTTCTTTTAAGGGGAGAGGGAAGGTAAACAAGATCAGATGGTTCTGTTTGTTTTCTTTCAGGAACCGGATAGAGTAAGATTAGCAATTCTTGATAACATGTCCAATGCATTGTTGGTAGAATTCCCTACAACATATGTCTATTGAGATTGTTTTGTTAACAAGATAGTGGAGCTTGTAGGGAGATGTTACTACTTGGGCCGCATCTGGTAAGCCCGATTAACATGTCTCATTTGGTAGAGTGTGTTGGTCCATGAGTTACTGAATAAGGTAACAAATTGATAGGAGAGGTAGCAGCAAATATGCCAACCCCTTTCATTTTAGAGAACCATTTAAAGAGTTTGAGTGATTCCTACTTAATATCTATGCCTGTAACTCTAGAGTAAGCCAATTTGTTCTCTAATTGTATTTGTCCACTCTTTTTGAATAAACCCTGAACACACACATATACATCCTCCTTTCCTACCCCTGTTGAAATACGAAAGACACTTAGGGGATATTGGAAATTAAAGGATAAAATTAAAGCTAAGATCACCATCTCACTGTTTTATAGCCTCTCTGATAAAAAAGTCAAATGATTTTTACATTTTCTTTTCTGATTGAAATCAGAAATCATGATTATGTGGCCACAGCTAATTGTGCTGCTATTACAGGGACCACAACGTTATGAATGCAATTGGTCTGAAGTTCCTTGAAATTCCGGTTGCACAGGAGTAATGGATCCTGGATTTTGGATACAATCTTTAAGTTAGCCCATTTGAGGTACCCTGATTCAAAAACTGCTGCTCTTGAGGCACCATTTCACCCAGCTGAAAGTTACAAGTAGATAGACATGAGAATTCTAGTAGTATATAGATACTACAGAGGAAACATTGTACAATCAATTTCATTTTGTTGTTAGTCGCAAAGTTGTGTCCGACCCATCACAACTCCATGGACAACGTTCTTCCAAGCCTTCCTGTCCTCTATCATCCCCCATAGTCCATTTAAACTCACACTGACTGCTTCAGTGACTCCATCCAGCCACCTCATTCTCTGTCGTCCCCTTCTGTTGTCCCCGTCAATGTCATAGAAATAGTATAAAATCATTTGCATTAATGTACAATGTATACATAAATTGTCCTTGAAATGCTTAAACAGGTAAGTTGACATTTATATTTTGGTGCACTGGAAGAGGGATTTCCAAATTCCCTGCCATTATGGTAAAATTTCTACAATAAACTGATTTTTTGAGGAATGGTAATAGCAATAGCAATAGCAATAGGACTTACACTTCTATACCACTTCATAGTGCTTTTACAGCCCTCTCTAAGCAGTTTATAGAGTCAGCATATTGCCCCCAACAATCTGGGTCTTCATTTTATGACCTCAGAAGGATGGAAGACTGAGTCAACCTTGAGTGAGTCAGGATCAAACTGCTGGCAGTAGAATGCAGTTTGCGTGCCATACTGCACTCTAACTGCTGCGCCACCATGAGATCCTGGGTCATATTCTAAACTATAGGTAAACAGATATTCCTCAAACGTTCATCATTTAGAGTCTAGAACAGGGGTGTCAAACTCAAGGCCCGGGGCCCAGATTCGACCCACGGGGTACTGAGATCTGGCCCGTGGGGCCAAACTGATAACAGTGAAGGACTGGCCTGCAGTGCCTCTGCCAGTGAAAAGGGAGCCAGGGAGGGCTGCGCGCAGCCCTCCTGAGCAGGAGGCCGTCACAGCCGAAACGGAGCTTGGGATCCTGTTTTCACTGGCAGAGCACTTGGGCCACCACAGGCACTTCCGACATGAGTGACATTGAACTGGCCACGCAGACTCTGGCTATGGCCACACTGGCCCCCTAAGGTCAAACACAACCCTGATGCGGCCCTCAATGAAATTGAGTTTGACACCCATGGTCTAGAACATAATCCTGATTCAAGGATGAAGGTTAAGTAGAATGCTTGAATCAGCCCAAGAATGCTATCTCACTGGATGGATCTTGTGAAGCAATTATTAAATTCTTCTTCTTCCAAGGAACTGACAGAGTCCAGGTGTTAAGGAAGTGACAGAGGCTAAATCAGTTGACCAGAATGCTTACAACTATGAACAGCAGCCCTGCCTGTGTCTTCACATTCTCATTCAATACTTTCTCTGCAGCCATGGCCCTCATTATCACGTGCGTTAGTATGGTTTGGGAATGAGACTACTCCACTTTCCCACTGGATAAGATCCAAGATAGGAATCCACAGGTGCTCTAAACTGGAGGAGGAGAAGGAGGACAATCCAGGGCAGAAATGATTTTAGCTGTTAGAACTGATTGATGCCTAATTTTAATAATAGGCCTGAATCAGCCTGCTTTTGAGCACATACCTAGTTTAAGATTTTGCACAAATTTAAACCCCCATGCTTTGACCTCCCCCATTCCTACTTCCCCCATCTCTCTCCTATATATCTCTCCTTCACATGTCCCTGTTTTAAAGCACACACTCAGTATTCAGCAGTGGCCTGTTGTATCTCATCTGCTGCTCTGAACAAATTCAGTATTTGCACTCCTTCATGTATCCCCATTGTTCCACATTGTAAGAGAAGATAGTTTACAGTAGGCAATGCACCTTTATAAGTCAACTGTTCATAGTTTGCTTACCAAGTATTCAATTTATTAATGTGTTCATATATTGACTTTCTGTCCAAATAGCCTTCAAGGACAGATACAACTTAAGAACAAGCTTTGCAGAGTTCAGCATTGCAAGAAATGGAAAGGTTATCCTTAATATATTTTCAACTACATTGTTGTTGAGTCAGAAATAGACACTGCTATAGAGGCCATACAGACAACACAGAGGTCTCACAGCTCCAAAGCTGATTTTGGAACAATACAAAGATTCCTAAGAGAAGGACCCCAGGACTAGAACTTTCAGTTTGTGAAGGTCTGTTATTTGAACACAAGGTTGTCTTAGAATCCAGTTCTTCCTCATATATTGCAGGATATTTGCCTAAGCAAGGATGCTGTATTGCTAATGTAATATTATATTATTCATAGTTGCATATTGAATTTTCACTTTACATATTATAAATTTATATTTGATCTCATTATTACACTTTCCTAGACCACTACATCCAACTGGGAGTTGTTAGGAAAAGTATTTAGCTTAGTTTTATTTTTCAATCCATGCTGTTACTCTCAGAGGTGTTGTTAAGCCAAGAGTTCAATGTTTTATATTTTTAATCATCCCAGCACTGCAGAGAGCTCACCAGATTCCTGATATTTAGAACTGTGTTTATATAAACTTGGAATGTGTTAGAAAGGTTGTGGGTAGTACTTCCTTTTCTATGGAATTATAAAGAAGAAAACTGTTAAACTCTGATAAATAATATCAATTAAGGAAGAAAACTTATATCTGGCTGAAATTAACAGAAATTCTAATTATTTAAACTCTGAGATGTTTAGATAGAATACGACATAGTATCTAGCTAAGCCATACCATGAGAAGTTAAACTTGCTTTGCCCCATTGGCATCAATAGGAATCAACTAGTTTCGATCCATAGGATAACAATGCTGTATTTTGTCAGTAGATAAACATGTATGGGTCAATTTACACAGATGAACATATGGAAGTAAAAAATAGTGCATCAAGAGCAAAATAGCATGATTTGTCTAAGTGTATTGTCAGGTTTTTTTGTATTGTCAGTTTTTATACTTGACACTGAATACACACTGAGAATCCATCATTTTCTTCTCCAAAAAATTTATGCAACAAATCTCCCTTCTACCATCTAATGCCATGTAGTTATAAGTTCCACATAAATAACTGAAGTGTATTTAAATGCCAAGGCATTCTCTGAAAATAGCAAAATACAGGAATACTTAAAAGGGAGATATTTTTTCGTCACCATCTTAGTCCGTATTAATATATGATGTGGGCATTCAGTTCCACTGAAAAGGATGCTTAACTATTAATACCAAAGCAACTGGCTGATTGCCAGCTTGCCATGGACTCATCCATTTCCTTATTTTGAAAAATAGAAAACATGGAAACTTCTCTTCATAATGTGGACACTTATTGTTACAACTTTTGTTTCTTCAGTCTTGCTCTTGAACTGAGAACAGGTTGGCATGTTGACGAGAACTTGGTGAAGCCCAGATCCAACTCCTCATGGGTGAAATCCAACAACAATCACACAGTTGATAGAGAGACACACATATTCATATAGATAGGCACACATATTCATAAAGATAACAGAATAACAGATTTGGAAGGGTCCAACCCCATGATCAAGCAGGCAGGAAACTCTATACCATTTCAGACAAATGGCTGTCTAATCTCCTCTTAAAAAGCTCCAGTGTTGGTGCACCCACAAGATGTGAAATGAAATCACATTATTATTATTATTATTATTATTATTATTATTATTATTATCATCATCATTTATTAAATTTGTATACCGCCCTTCTCCTAGCAGGATTCAGGGCGGTGAACAGCCGGAATAAAACAGAACATACAAAATTTAAAAGACAATTTAAAATAATTAAATAGCTTCGGCCCAATTTAAAAAACCCATTTAAAACCAAATTCCAATTAAAACCAAAACAAATGGGCTCAAGCCAGCCTGGCTAGATGGAATAAATGTGTTTTCAGGGCTCGGCGAAAAGTACGGAGGTCTGATATCATGCGAATTATGGTGAGACATTGGATAATCTAGCTTCAAATACAGTTTTTGCCATAAGAGCATAAGCACCACAATCCATATATGCTGAAAAGTAATACTAATGAAGATCAGACTTACTTCCAAAGAGCTGTGTCTACAACTGTGGCCTCTTAATAGGACAGATAATCCAATAACCTTTCTCCATTTTCTTTCAGACATCTGTGTTTTCCTGTTCTT
The DNA here is from genome assembly GCA_012654045.1 of Ptyas mucosa. Classification (NCBI taxonomy): domain Eukaryota; kingdom Metazoa; phylum Chordata; class Lepidosauria; order Squamata; family Colubridae; genus Ptyas; species Ptyas mucosa. Next base: position 43,095,323 of record WNWU01000006.1, on the reverse strand, counting down.
TTTGAATGTCCTCCTTTCTTTCATTTTTCCCTCTCTTTTTTTTGTTTTTTTTTAACCACTCGGCAAAATACAGAGAAAAAGTAGCTAGTCTCACTGAAGTCTGATGTGATCCTTTGTAGTCATGCCAAAGGCTGTGTGCAGTCCTAGAGTTGCCCACATCTAAAGTATACCTGAAAGCAAGATTTATATGCGTCTATTTTTACTTCAAAATTGTGATTGGTAGAAAATCATTCCTATTTCTAAATATGAAAGAGAGCCTTGAGAAAGTGACACAGATTGACTACTGCGTCATCTGCCTTCATATAAAATAATAAATGAAGTCTTGTAGTTTGAGAAACAAAGCTATGGGCAGCCCTATTCCATACTGATTCTTTTTCTTATTTAGAAAATAAAATGGCATGATAGATATATAGAGTGAAACTTGTGGCAAAGAACTCTTTTTCTTCCCATGAATTGCTAAAGAGCTTGGTATTCACTCGAAGGTCTTGGCAGATTTTAGGTAGATAGACTGTAGTGTTATAAGGGGGCAATATCCTCATTATTATTGATACAAATTCGATTCTGATAAGTCTTTCAGAAGTATCAGATTATACAGGCAAAGCTCCTGGGTTACCCTGGATGTATCTTTTAAAGTTAAAACATAATTGTTCCATAATTTAATTGGAAGAATGTTAAAATCAGAGGCAACTGTTGCTTCATGAGTTGAAATATTCACGGTTGTCATTACCAGCGTTTGTCTCTATTAGGGTTTTATTTGCTTTGACTTAACCCCCCCTCCCCCCGCCCTGCTTTGACGTTTCTGTTTTGCCAGCTTTGCAGGTTTCAGTGGGTTTCATTTGCTTCAAGCTATCTGAGATGACAGGTCTGCAAAGAACATATTAAAATAAAATTCTACTCTATGATTTATCACCAACTTGCCTAATTAATTCTCCAGCTTCTCCCATTCTGTTACGGATAAATTGTTACAAGTCTATAATCTGCTAAGAACAATCAAATAAATGTATTAATTGTTGTTTCTGGGGAACTCAGATGAATGAGAGACTTGGCAGAAGCAGAAAGTTTAATTCTGTTGGCAACAACAAAAGTGCTCCTGTATATACTATATAAATCCATATATAATGCTATAAATCAGTTTTTGCCATTTAGTCTTCCATATTTCCAGGAATAGTTGTACAACTTCCCATAAAGACCCACAAGTGGTCCTAAACTTACTACTGCAATTGCGACTGGAATTTGAGTTCTAGGTTGTGACAGTCATAAACTGAGGCACTTGTGTGACCAGACCCAATTGCACAATCATTATTATGGCACTCATTAAGTGAATCACATGGTCATAAGCATGAAACCATTTTCCCGAATGGGTGGGCTTTTTTTTTTTGCCAGAAATCAGCAAAAAACCCCACCAGAAGCGAGAGAAAAAATGTTGGCTGCTGCAACCATAAATGTGAGCTCGTTGCAAAACTCCAAAATGCAGTCATGTGACCATGGGGGCAATGTGATGTTTTATAGGAAGTGCTTTACAGGCCATAAATCACCTTTTCTGAAGCCATCATAACTCCAAATGGTTGTTAAATGACCAGTCGTAAGTCAGGAACTACCTGTATTAAGTTTGTCCTTCCTTCCTTCCTTCCTTCCTTCCTTCCTTCCTTCCTTCCTTCCTTCCTTCCTTCCTTCCTTCCTTCCTTCCT